>JAABNX020000057.1:6790143-6803977 GCA_015163995.2 Mormyrus lacerda
TTGCACAGCACAGGTTTTTACCACTATTCCATTTATTTCATAAACTGCAGATTTTTTTTATTCCTGTTAAACATTGGCCACCCTAACCCGCTCACACCCTTCGGCTCCACCCCCCTCCGAATCTCTACCCTTATCTTATGAATATCAGCGGCACACTGGGTGAAAAATTGATCTTCCTCGCCTGCCCATATTAATTCGCTGGGTGCCACTGCATGAGTGTGAGTGTGAAGGCTTGGAAAGAGAGAGGAGGGGGGGGGGCTGTTATTTGCATACCATCAAAGTGTGTGTGTCTGGAAGGGTGGGGGTATGTGTGGAAGAACAAGAGGAAGATAAGTGGGAATAAGAGGGAAGAAAAGGGCAGGTTTGTGTCTGAGTCAACCGATCTGGAAATTCTCTTTATTAGAATTGCCAGCTATGGAAAAAACATATAAACGTCTGCAGCACCTGGATCATCTGGTGCGATAGAGGAGCTGTAGGCAGTAACTGTTCCTTCATTCATCTCTCACAGAATGCTGTGCTCTGCTTAAATGGACAATTGCATTTACATATTATTCGCCCCAAACATATAACTGCTACACCATTTTTAGTCAACGGAATGGATGTTTCTTTCTTCAGTGGATGACCCTCAAACCACGCGATAGTTATCTCATGCCAATGGTCTTCCTTCGGAGGCCCTCAAAGAGATTATTTGAAATTCTCTAGAAATGGCACGTTTCACAATAATATTAAATCAATCAAAATCATAAAAGACAAAGGTTGTCCTGCATAAAAGCACTTCATAAAACTTGACAGAACAAACAGCGACGGCAAAAATGTTTACACAAACAAAACATTTCTAACGCGAAAGATTACTTACTGATGAGTGATTTATTTTCTGATGTCTGTTTAAACCGAAACCTGTTCTGTGGCTGTATAATGCAGAAGTCGCCTGCCGTTGTTATAACATTTACCACAAGGCGTGGCTCCTAAAAATACAAGATTTATAACAAAGTGTCAAGCAAAATCAGTGAAAACACCAATTATGTGGAAAGCTTTGTTCATATTTGTGTTTTTCGAAACTGCCTTTCCTGTTCATATGGACATTTGATGTTGCTGAAAAAGAGGCAGGTCTATTTAATGTGAAGCAAGCAGAAGCTGCGCAATTCCACCATCAATCGGTGATTACGCACCATTTATTCTCTATAGATATAACCTCAGGACAGGCGTTAAGGTATAGACTGTAGCAGGAGGACCCAGGATTTAGTGAATCAAGGCACAAGTCAATATGCTCAGTAAATTAATTTTGCTCCACTTTCTCGTAAATATCACACAAACCATGTAACCTTTTAATAATTATTTTAAGTATCCAGACAGGAAAATATAGGAGCTGTTTGCTGTATTTTATCGCAAATCGTGACTTTTTTTGTATTTGTCGTCATATAATATCCAAATTGATACTGACATGAAATGTATATCTAGGCAAAATTTGGTGACTAAGGTTGTACAAAAAGTAGTTATGCAAGGCCTTTTTAACTGACAATTATTCAGCTCAGGATGTGCTAAATCAAAAACATTTATGAAAACATTTACTTATTAACAGTACATCGTGTCACACTTTATTCATATAGCACATTGTGTTACTTCGTCTGATATTTTAGAAATTAATTACATCTTATTGGATCATAAAAATAGGTTTAAACCTAATTTGTGAGAAATATGCATAGTTTCCCGTTGCTTTAAGACTGTGTACTAACCTATTCGGGCATATGTGGATATTGCACCAATACATTGCTGCCTGCTCTTCTGAACACTATTTAGTTGTTCAAAATTAAATAAACACAGCTCGATTATATATATAGGCTACGGCTTTATGTATATATAAAGCCGTAGCCTCTTAGCCTCGCTAAAATTACACAATGGCACATACAACCAATGTCACGGATACCAAAGCTAGGACAGTAGTATCCTGGATGATTAAATAATTTACAACTCCATGCTCCCTCTCTCTCTCTCTCTCTCTCCTCGCTTAACCACTGCTCAGTGCGGAAAGATATTCAGACATAACCAATCAATTCACCAACACAAGTTCAAAACTCACCCTGAAATAAAAGAGTGGAAACACCAAACCAAATGTTTCTTGTGTTTTTCACGTTTATAGAACGTCAAATCAATGACAACATTTTAAGCATCGTAAATAAACGCTGTACGTGAGATAAGCGCCCGCTATTTCCCCTAGTATCCTATTTGGCATGTACCTCATCATGAGTTAGATTATTCTGCGTAGGATGCATGAAATCAGTATAAATACATTTTGGATATGTTGTGTTATTCTGCCAGTCGTATTTTGCCCCAGTGACTGATGAGATATGGGGGGGGGAAACGGGCTGAGGTTGTTCTTGAGTGAACTTTCCCCGCTCTGTCTCGATGCTTTTGGTCTGGCCTCGGCGGGGACGCGGAGCCTCATTGATGTTCAGTCACATTTCAGCGAGACGCCGAGCGGCGCAGCGCACGGCCGAGTCGCCGCGTCTCTGCTAGGGATTTAAATCGAGAAGAAAGGCGACGCCAATCCGCCCGGGATACCCGGGAGTCTCGTCACAACTCGCTCTCTCGCCTTTTTAATGTGCTTTAAAGGTTAGCTGCTTCTCTTCGGACCCTTTTGCCGGGCTTCCTCGGCGACGTTCCCTCGCCGTGGGTATGCGAAGCGCTAGCTGCTAGCCGGATAGCGGCGAGTCGGGACCCAGCTAGAGCGTCCGCTAGACGGGATCAAACCGTGAACGCCTCGGCTTATCGGCCACGTTTGTTTTAGGCTGTTTTTTACCCCCTTAGACGGATTACTAGAGTGAAACCGAGCAAAGTGGGGGGAAATCAACGGTGTAAAACGACGGAAAGTGGCTTAGAAACTTTAGCTAAAGCGCTAATATCTCATTCGTGCGCCGTGTGGTTTGGATTACGAGCGTTTTTCCACCGGTGCTGACTAACCTGTGTAATTAAATAGCTTGTTTTTACACCACGCCAGTCAGTACCGAGGGTAACTAGTCGCCTAGTCGGATACGCGAGACGCCGAGCCGCGGATGGGCTTCTTCTTTACGGAAGTGATGGGGCTAACCAGCTAGCAGCGCTGGGTTTCACCTCTGGTCGGGACCCCGTCTAAAATACCGAAATGAGACAAAAGGGCGACCGTTTATAAAGTTAAACTTTTAGAGGAAGTGGGTCCCGGTAATAAGAGGCCGTGGCGCAGACCGAGACTGGGTTCGGCCCGGGTGCAGCTGGGGTTTTTCTGGGAGAGGAGGGGGAGGCACCAAAACAAAAGGGGATAAAGTACGGCGTCGGCTTCCTTTAGGGGCTTATTTCTCTGTGCGGCTCGACTACAGCCGTGGCTGCTTGTTAGCGGCGTTTGACTAAGAACTTTGGTTTCGTTTTTATTTATTTATTAATTTATTTATTTTTTATCCCCTTTTCTCGGACTGTCTCAAGTGCAAAAAGAGGAGCGGACGAACCCCGAGAGGAAATGCCAATCGCTGCCGTGGGTCAGCCGACGACACAGGAGCCCCGCGTTTACTCCCAGCTGCCCGCCACCCCCGAGCCCGTCCCGAAGCGGAGCAGCGCATGTGAAGGCGCCGGGGTCCGGCCTCAGGAGCGCGGCGATCGCGGAGGAGCGGAGGGGACCAGGGCAACGGGGAGTCTCAGCCACGGCAGGCTTCCCCTAACGGCCGGCTCTTCCTCTCAGTCGCAGTCCCCTCCTACCACCTCCCCCCTTGCCACCTCCGTTTCCCACCCCCACCTCCCGGCCATGGAGCCCCCGAGGACTCGGTCGAGGTCGCGGTCCGGATTATACCAGTGCATCGCGAACGGCGCCGGGGCCGGGCACGGCGGTACCAACACGATCGGCGGCTTCAGTGGCGCCCAGCAACAACAACAGCAGCAGCAGAGTCCCACTGAAATCCAACGCAATCCGGGAGGCAGCCCCCCAGTCGGTGCGCCGAGACACCCCGGCTCCGGGGCTCATCGGAATACCGGTGCAGGTGAGCAGCTTCCTTCACGCCTTCGGTCACCTTAAGCCGGCCGGCTGTCCGGGACCACATGGGGAGAGGCACTGAGCGGTTGGAGCAAGGGTTAAAGGGCTCATTGGATCATTTACTTCTTGAGGTGATTGTGGGGGTATATCGACCGGTTTTGGCGTGGCGATGCTGCTGTGTGGATGGATGTACGCTGCTGTTAAACTTTTAGCTTGACGTTTTGCTTAACCATTTATCAGCCTTAACGCAAACACGGCGGACGCAGGAATGAGCGTCCCGCTGCTTTGTCAACTAGTAGCCGATTGATCCGGACTTCAATCCTAAGGGGGGGTGCATGTGGACGGATTGTTTTATTTCTAGAAAGGCAAGGAGGCTGCATAGCAACCCTCCTTATAAAGGATGTGGATCGTGAAAATATTTACTTGGTTACATTTCCCCCCTCTTCCTGCCTCGGTTGCTGAAGCCAGGGACGCCATCCCGGCTGTAAAATGTACTTGAGTGGGAACTGGTTGGAGATCTCCTTTGAGTGTTAGGTCTGTTTTTGCTACATTTTAAGATCAATCTTTTTTTTGTTTGCCACATATTAGAGCTTTTTATCAGCTGTTATGTTGCGCGAAGATCATATCAGTATTGGGGACATTATTTTGTATTATGTATTTTGACTTTTGTCTTTAAACTTAAACCTGTTGCCCGTAATTTTTTTGTAGCGTCTGTATTTACGGTAATGGAAAGGCGTTATCTGTCAAAGATGCGAACATAAATCGTAGGTTTTGTCAACTGATGAAAATAGTTTCACCTCGGAGTATCAGACGAGCCAAGTTGAGGCATGTGCCTAACTGGCTGTATGACTAAACGGTAACCTGCGCGGAAAGTACGCGCTGAAAGGCGGCATCTCCCGAGGCGCTCTGGACTGAGCGCCGCACGGTGGGGTACGGCGTGAAGCCGCAAGGGTGTTTCACTAAAATCGCAACTGAACGTTTTAATGATTCCGCCGACGAGTTACGGGTTTGGTTGTTTTTCATGAAGGGTTGTGGAAATCGGCCAGCTGACATTTATAGGGGAGAGTGATCCTCAGCGATGTGTGTTCGCCTGTCAGTAAGCAGGTATCATCTAAAGTAAGGTTTCAGATCGGTGTCTCGGTTACTTTTTCGTTTTGGTCCTTGTGAATAATTCTAACTCTTGGCATTCGTTTGACGTGAATTCCCAGCAAAATGCAATGTTAATCATGGCATAGTGGATTTTATGTATGAAGTTTCGGGTCGAGACCAAATTACTGGTTAGGTTTCCAGTGCACACATTGAGTTGGCAGTAGCTCTCACATCGTTGTCGTGTCTCGGTTGTCGCTTCCATCACGCCTGTTCTCACTCCTAATTCAAAGCTAAATGATTAGAACTGGATACTTTCTAACATCTAACGTTTCTTTTTTTTATACTGTTTCTTATGCGTATGCTGATGATTCTAGACGTAATTGACAGGGAATTTTGTTTCCATATTTGTGTGATCTTATGCAGTACAGTCGGCCCTCGTTTATCGCGGTTAATCAGTTCCAGACTCTACTGCGATAAGTGAATTTCCGCGAAGTAGGATTCTTTATTTGTAAATCAAATATTTTCGTAGTTAGAGCATATAAAAACCTTCTAGATACGGTTTAAACATTATTAGAGCCCTCGACATAAAATAACACTGTTTAGTCACCATTACTGTTATGATTGCTGGACAGGGAAGCTGGAACGGGGCGACGAAGAATCAGGATCGAAGGGTTTATTTGGAATCACTCCAAATGCAGGACACAGGAACATGTGACATCAAAACGTCAACGACACACCTGGGGTTACAGACGTGGACTTGAATACGCCGGATGAATCAAACTGACTGAAAACAGCTGGTCATAATCGGGGTTGCACACGTGGTTAAGGGGGCGTGGCACAAGAGGATCGTACAGACAGGTCATGACAGTTACACTCGTATTACCCAATATATTAGACAGAATAAGAGAAAATAAGACACATTAGGCGTTAAAAATATCATATTATACATTTAATTACGAAGAGCAAAGATGCTTCCGATGCGTAGCAATGTATCATTTTCCCTGTCTCACCAACTTTTTTTAATAAATATACAAAAAACGCGATAGAGAGAAGCCGCGAAGGTCGAAGCGCAAAGTGGCGATGGACGAGTGTATTGAGATTAACTTCCGGTTCTGGCCAAAGACTTTCTTGAGCCGGTCAGTCCGTATAGTGGGAATTATATTTGCGATATGACTAATGTAAAACGTGTAAGTAGATGGACAGGTTTAGTATTTGTGCCTTTGCCACGAGAATTATAGGTATTGCCTGTTTAAATGAGTTTGAGAATACTAACTTTCAGAAATGTATTCTATAATGATTTTGAATTGTGATTATTATACAGCAGTACTGTTTCTTTGTTGTCATACACTTGAGGGGTGATCTTATTTTTTTTGTGGTTGTTACATAAATGGTATTGGCTCCAACTGACAGAAGTGGTGATGCTGACTTTGAACCCTGGGATAGTTCTTGTAAAATGAGCGCAATTCTTAGACTTCCAGCAAAAGTTTTAAATAGGGTGCTGCTGTTCCAAAAGAGAGTTTTGGTTGTGAAACTGGGTAAGTTGGTTGAATTTTCTGAGACAACGGTGCTCTTTCAGGCCGTCCTGTGGGTCGTGACGATCTTGTTCTGTAAGATTAAGCAGCGCAGAGGCAAAGAATTGTACGTCCAAATGCAGTGTTCACAATTCGTGTTCGTTCGTCGCACTGGAGTCAAATTGCAGTTTTCGTTTAGTGTGCTTTGGGTCTCCCTACTGTGCATTTTCTTCGGTAATGAATAGTTCTGTTTATTTTCTTATCAGACATTCCAAACAAACCGGCTTGTGTGAAGAAGCCACCGGAACAGGCACGAGGACGCCGGTTTTGTTAGCTCGACACGCAAACCCGTGTTCCCGGTTTGCAACAGACAACTAAGCTGTCAGTCTCTGACGTGTATAATATACCACGGCCGTGTGAAACCATGCTGCAGGAAGGCAGACTGGAGTGTTTAACACTGCCCGTACTTCTGGCTTGGTGGTGGGACGCTCATGGCGTTATCGGTGGTAACTTCTCAGGTGCAGGAAATGTAGTCCGGTTCGAAACATTGAATTCGGTACAATGGAGGCTTAGTTTTTTGTGGTGCTTGCTTAGTGACTCGCGCTATTCTAAGAAAGCTTATGCGATTGACTAGTAGCAAACAAAGACTTAAAGCGATGACTGGAATTACCTGTCTGGAAGTGCGTGACAGGGGGGACAAGCCCCCTCAGTTTTAGTGAGGGCTCGCTCTACCGCGGAGTATGCAGTCGCCGTGGCTTCTGTCGACGAAACATGGCTGACCCACGTCCAGACCATCACTTTTGATAGCTGCTATGTACGGCCGTCTTTCTTTATCCAAGTGTCTAACGTCTCTGTCCGAGTGACGGCATCTTGATGTTCTCGTGCTGTTTTGACGCAGGCCATTCTGACTTTATCTCGAGTGTGCAGATGCCTGCTGGTGCACAGGGGCTTTACACTTGGCCTGGATGAGTGATCGTTCCATTAGGTTACTAAGGACGTTCAGTCCGGTGTCCAGGGAGACTGTTTGCGGGGAGGTGGATCAGTCGGTTTTTCTCGTGGCATTTGAAGGACCTGTGCACCCCACGTCGTTTCTGTCAGGCAGTCAGGGAGTGGAGAGGACCCAGTGACCCTTGTGTGAGAATTAGACCCCATCCTGAGCACTTGAGGTGTCAGGAGGGGCCTGCTGTTTGGTATTGCGGAGGGGGGGGGTGGACATCGAGGTAGAGCTGGGGGTGGCTTGTCCTTTTGGCCGCCGGCACATTAGCTGCTGGCTTTACTGCGCCTTGTAGCTTTATGGCATGGTGAGAGGGAGGTGTAACAGTGTCCTCCAATGAACGGTTGTGCTCCATGTGGTTGAAGATGTTAATTTTTCTTACAGTGTTTGTAGTTGCCTATCAAGTAAATTCATCTTACAACAAGCTTCATGTGCTTCAGGTAACATTTGTTACATCTGTTCTAATTTTTACGCGGTGTTGACCTGGGCGTGCAGGCTGGACGTCTCCTGAGGTAGCCGCTCGATTTCTAGGACTTGAATTTCTTATGTATAAACTGTAACCAGGCTTTGAATATTTCTTGTTTGTTGGCTGTTTATTTTTGTGTATTTCTTTAAATCCTCATTTTTCGTGATGATTTTAAGATGAGGGTGGTTTTTGGAAGGTGCTTTTAGGCTCTTGACCTGGGAGCTTCCGTCATTGTAAGATCTAAGCTGAAGAGAGAATCCTTTAGAAAGGCCTACTTTACCCAGATATTCAGAGGGCGCTCTGAGTTGTATTTGGTGTTTGAGGGCAGCCTCCATTTTTGCGACGTCTGTGCCAAGGCGTAGGCGTGGCATGGATGCTTGTGGAGATGGGCCTCTTGGTTTTGCTGCCCTCTGGAGGTGAGCCTTTCCGCTACCAACACGCCCCGGGCACGAAAGGCTAGACGCGGCGGCCGTGCGCTAAAGTGACCCGATTCACATTCGTGCGTCAACAGCCCTGGTGGCTCAGTGTAAACACGAGACCTCAGAGGCGATGCGCGTTTGGCGTCGCACGCTGCCTGTTTACAGCTGTGGTTGGAATCCGTCATCCGAAGAGGTATTTTTTTGGCATACAGCCTGGTTCTTGCTCTTTAGTTTCATATTAATATTTCTTGGCCTTGTGTCCAAACAGAAGCTTATTTCCTGGTCCTTTTCGTCGTAGCGTCTGTCACAATGGTGCCTGCTGTTGGCCGTAGGGTTTTATCTTTTAACGTTAGTTGATACTGTGTCGGGGCTGGTTCTACCCATTTCGATGACGGGCAGTTTCAGCGTTGAGTCTGTGCTATTTTTTTTTTTTTTAAAAACCTAGTATCAAATGGTAGTGATTTTACATGGATATAAAATGTAAAATTAGCAATGTCCCATTGAATGCTTTGAAGCAGCTTTTTTTAGTACGATGCATCTTACTGCTGGGGTGAATGTGAAACCAACAGCGCTGGTTTAAATATGTATGGTCTGTAGTCGTGGCTTTAACATCCGTCACCTGTCTTCTTGTGCGGACTTCTGCGTCCTGTATTCAGTCTGAGAGCTGTACTGGACGTCGAAGAGGGACTGAGGAACAGTGAGTCTCCTTTCTTTTCATTCTTCACTTTTAGACATAAGAAAAATGTAATTCGATGAGGTAGGTTAATGGTTTGCATGCTAGCTGTGTTGGCAAGCCCCCCCCCCCCCCCAGATAGGGGTTTTAAAGACCAACAGGCAATTAACAGAGGGTTGCGAACAATGTCGTTTGGTTCTCCCGCCGGGCGGAGGGGTGCTCTGTGCGTGGCGTGCCGCACTCGGCATTGTGTGGCCTCGCCTTTGCCCCCCTCCCGCCGCCCCCTCCTCTGGTCAAAGTCCAGGTGGGAGGCACAAGAGTCCTTGGAGAGGAACTGAGGAGAATGGCCGCGCTGAAAGGAGTGAGCGATGCTCGGGCGGCCCGCGGCTCTGGGCTCGGCTTCTCGCGGGGGACGTCTCGATCCGGCTGCGCGACCCCAAGCTCAATGGAAGCCAGTCCTTATTTAGCTTCCAAATGAGCGACAGCCCTAGTATTTGTTTGAGTCACCTGAGTGCGACCGAAAATGCATTAATCCTGTGGCTGTTCCTTCATAGCCATTGTCTCAAGTAGAAATTCAGTTGAGCTTAAGCAATAGGGAGCGCGTGCACTTGGGTATGAATACCCTGAGTGGGGTCTTTCACCCCTGCTATTGTTTGCTTCCGGTCTCGAACAGCGCGCACCGAGTTATTCGCAGCGAATCGGCATAATGTCGGAAGAGCATCTGTCCTTGGGCAGCCTTTGATGCGTCTGAATAACGGTCAGGATAAGCCCGGTTTTGGGTGATGGCCAGAGCCCCCAGGAGTTGGGGGGGGCAAGGCTGCCCGGAGACAGAGGGGCTCAGCCTTGAAGAGGCGGCAGCTGCCGTGTACGTTCCAAGTCGACGGCAGGCGAAACGTTCGTCTGCAGGGGCGAAATGAAACCAGTCGAAAATGCACGGGGAAAACCCGCTGTCTTGAATGACGCTGAGGTGGGGGCGGGGTGTTTGTCGCGGTAACCACCTCCGTGAGGCGCTGCGCGGCCCTGCATGTGAGGCACCGCATTTATAGAGGCAGAGGTTGTGGCTCGGGGAGGGGGGAAATGGAGGAGAGGGCTTGGCCAGCAGAACGAAATGTGTTGGCCTCGAGGCAGGGGAGAGAGGACAGAGCAAGGGGGAAAAGGAACTGGATGGGGACGAAAAGGAGGGAGGAAACGTGGGTGGGAGGAAGGGGGCCCAGACCTCTGAAGTTCCTGGCGGCCCCCTGTTAGCTCTGTTTGCGTGCTCTGGTGAGAGAGGACCTTGCCTGGGAGGCCGTGAGAGCCAGCCAGCCTGGCCGGCGGGCTCCTCTCCCCTCTGAGGTCTTCTCTTCCCAATCCACTGATCTCCCCCCTCCTCTCATTCTTTGTCACTTTCAGGGTTCAGCATATTTAGTTGCCGACCTATTTCTTTCTCCCTCCGCCCCCCCCTCCGTGTGTTAGCTCATCCACTCAGCTGTGGTGACGCCTTTGGAAGGGCGCACCTGCCAGTGGGGTGGGGCGTGTGCACATGCGAGCGAGAGCAAGCAGGCGCGGGTGTTCCCTCAGAGCCCGGCGGGACCAGCTTGTATTTGTGGCGTTCGGGAGGCTCGTCAGCCAATGCAGGCCGCCTGGCGCCCAGCGGTGACCGCTACAAAGGTTTTGCACCTCTTCATGTCTGAAAAGGACTTTCCGACGTCTTTCGTGCCACCGGCTGTTACGTTCTTTCGTTAATCGCTATGCTATGTGCTTCCTTAACTCTAGAACAGTAGACGGTAAATTAACTTGTCTCTTAGCCACCAGCACAGAACTCGCAATATTTTTTTTCTCCTAGACGATATTTGATTTGCTGTGGAAGAAACGTGAAATCACAGCCCTGTAAGCCCAGCTCTTTGCCTCATAGAACAATTAATGTGACAGATGTGATGTCATGCGAAAGGGACGAAACTGCAGCCTTTTGTGATGAAGCATCCTAGTGAGCTGTGATTTCAATTCCTCCATCTGCAACGTGTTCGTCCTGAGCGAAAAATGCAAACTGGTGTTATTAGCATCTGTCACTAGAAGTGCAGGATGAGCCCAAGTTTTAAATATGATTACAAACAGCCGTGTAACGTTAATTGTGATGGTTTGTTTTGTGCAAATAAAATCCATGTTTGTAGGTTTTGTCCAACATCTCAGAGCAAACCCTTTGGTGATCTTAAGCAAATGCCAGTGTTAGCTAATTAATGGATGAATCCATCTTGTGGGAATGGATAATTCAGGGTGATTTGTGTAGGACCACATGGCTTCCCTGGCACAGTCTGGGCTGGCGACGGGGTGCGTAGTTTGAATCTACTGGAAAAACGTAGCTACTTAAAGCTAATTATTATGGTAATTGAGCTAATGTGCACGTCTGACTTGGTATTGAAGTTGTTAGCAGTTGGAGGGCTGGAAAGCCTGGAAGCTCAGCGGTTCTGCTTGGACCTGGGTTCAGGACCGCTGACGGTTTGCCTGTGAGCAGGGCCCCTCGACTGTATGGTGCTCCAGGTTAACTGTAATGGTGCTTTTCCACTGTAGAGAGGGCGAGCACAGCACGATTCCAGCTTGCTTCGGGCTTTCCACTGCGTAAGGCATCACTGAGCCATATATACTGTCCCCACGATGTATATCATGATTTTCTATGCGCAGTTATTTATTTTTTTTTTACTGTGTGCTAATCTCTGCTGGCACGTCTGTGAGAATTGCCGTGTTATGCAAGTATCAAACGCTAGTGGAATTAGCATTCGCTTCTGTCAATTTGCGCTGCGAATCCATTCCGTTCAGCTGTTCTATAGTACTTTAAGTAGGAGGTTGGAAATGTTCAAGTTCTGAGTTTTTGGGAATGCGTCGTGATGTGTGACATTACTGATAAGTAATATACAGAATATACACATTTTCCTTCAGATAATCCCTGTGCAGGGAACTGGCATCTCCTTGAATTTTGAACATTCAGATGTTCGTGATGCATTTGGCTGTGTATGGCCATGTCAGCATGGGTATGGGTCGGGTACGGGTCACATACTTGGCGATGGGGAAACTGCCAGCTCGTGGTGTGGGTCGAGTGCAGGTCTGTTCTTGGTGGTAGTGGAAAAGCACCATAAGCTTACTGGGACATGTTTAAGCTTTCAATCCAGTGAAGGGAGCATGCTGTTAGGGAGCATGCGCGTGTGAGCTTAACTGGGGGAGGGGCAGTCTATGGGCAGTGACTTTGGTCTCTACAGAGGGAGGCAAAGCTTGTGAATATGTGGGGGGAGCAGGGATGTCCTTTGAAGACCTAGAGCTCGACAGGATTTTCTCGAGGTCCGTACCTATTTCAGCCGGTAGATCTTTGTCCAAAAGCCCTTTAGGCCACAGACGTCCTGCTGTATTTTCATGCAGTATCTTAGTCATGGCTTCTTCAGGAAATTGAGGATCGCTTCACGCCTTCACGTTTTGTTTAAAAGTAGTTCAGCATCACCGAATGGATTTATGTCATGTTCATCCTTGGTCTTGTTCATAGAATCCTTGCTCTTCCATGCTTGATTCAACATCAAGAATTCGACACTGCTGGCAAAAGTTTAAAGCCAGCGTGCCAAACGGCCACAGGTGATGCTCTTCAGCAGCGTAAGTGGGGCAGCGCTGAAAGTCTGTGGCCTTTTCCCCTCTCGTGGTCCGTACCAAAGCGCAGTCAAAGCGGGGGAGTGAGCCAGTTCTGACCTCCTTGTTCCATGATGGAAGTTGCTGGGAGGTGGAGTGGGGGGGGGTTGTGGTGGTCTGTGTTTTTGGGAACTGCGGGGTTAGTGTTTTTCTGCTTGAGTGGAGTGGAGCTGTATGCTTAGCCTCTGGGTGGCCTGTGAAGGCTCCCCCCCCCCCCCCGTCTCCCGTCTCCCGGACACAGGCTCCGTGGCCGTGTGCAGCGCTGGCCAGCTGTCCCTAACAACAGCAGCTTTTGTGCTTGCTGCTTCGAGCACATTGCTGAAGTATGTGCGACCCCCAATGACCCTCCCCTTCCACAAAGGGCAAATGGTGACCTCCACCACCTCTTCCCCTCCCTTCAAGGTGAACTTCTGTTCCGTCCTCGGCTGGAGACGGGGCATCGCCTTGGCCACAGGAAACGGCCGTCTCGTCACTTCCTTCCTCCGCGCTCAGGCACCCTCCCCGGGGCCCGGCCGGCCCCGTCGTCCCGGTTACCGTGGCTCAGTTCGGTCGGGGTGGGGGCGGGGAGCGTTCTGCGGGCAGCGGGGCGGCAGGGACGACTTGACAGATGTGGTAGAATGCGGGGGAGCGTGAGGGCTGTGGGGGTGAACTGGGGGTGGGCTAGCTGGAGAGGAAATGGATAGAAATAGCTGATGTGTTCACAGCTCCCAGAAAATCAATACGAGCCCCCCCCAGCCCCGCCCGGTGCCGAGACACACGGCAGCTTCTCGCTCCCCATCCCCCATGGCAACCCGGCACCGCTCCTCACCCTCCGCTACCCCATTAGCACAGCCGTGTAATGAATACCCCCAATACCCAGGCTGCCCCTTACAAGGGGGGTGGCTGCATTCTCAGAATATTAAGTGGGCCGGCGTGATTATATATTTTATATAATATTATATATAATATATATTTTATATTATAACATTTTTGTTTATGGAGGGTAGATCCGAGTGTGTCCACTTCAGCGGTTTCCCCCTAGGTTCTTGCATCTTAAACACATT
>JAABNX020000057.1:6821160-6839463 GCA_015163995.2 Mormyrus lacerda
GGTTTCCCTTGTTACCCCACCTCCCATCGTAAGTGTGTAACTTGACCGTCCCGTGATGCCTTCGGCAGCTCTTCGGTGACTGAATGCTGCGTCAGAGTCCTAATCGCCCAAGTTTGCAGTCGATCTGCTCCGCTATTGGCAGCTGGTATTGGCTCGAGGGCTGGGATGACATTTTGTCACGCTTTTGTTTTCTACATCAAGCAGCTCAAGTAGCTCCATCCTAATGTTGCCGGCTCATGGCTTTAGTCCTCTTGAGGGGAATCCCGCTTTGACACGATCACGTTTTAGGTTCCCTCTGAAAACACGAGTCTCTTCTGCCGATAGACACAAGTCTATCCACATAGAATCTGCCCTGTTTCTGGTTTATAATCCTCTCTGCTGATCTGTGAGCTTGTGTCTTGTGTCTGACTGAGCTTTTGGTGCCGGCCTGGGCGTCCTGCCTGCGACCCCCTTGCCCCCCCACCAAACAAACTGCTTGAGGGATGGATCAGATCCCATAGCTACTACAATACCGATCATTTCATCGTGGGTCAAGCCACCGCACAAATCAGTCAGTGTGTCCCCTCCCCAGACATTTTCAATATGTTGTTGAAAGGGAACTACAAACATTTATATAACACAAACAGACACATGAGAAAAACGAAGGAAGTTTAAAAATCGGGGCTTATCGACGGAGAGATTCCGAAGTGTTTCACCGTGACGTGTTTTAGGGCCCAACTGTGCAGACGGCCCCAGGAAATCCACACTGGCAGTGCGAGGGTGCAGGATGCCTTTTCTTCCTGCAGATGTCAGCAGAGATGCACGTATTCCCTGTAATTAAAGCTCGCGGCGTAGGATGGAGGGACATGCCGCAGGTACCATGGTGACTGGATCGTAAACATATATTCTTCAGCAGGGCATTTATGAATCATGCATGTATTTTTCAGGGATTTGTTGCCCCGCAATAATACCTGCATGTTATTATTTATTATGCGCGCAACATTGCAAGGGATTGTTTTGGATTAAGACTCATGACTGGGGACCAAGAGCTTTAGTAAAACCTAGGGTGTATTTCCGTCCAACACCGCTTCACCTGTTGAAACGTAGCGCCCCCCTGTGGAGGATGATATATTTATATTATATATTTTTTTTTTAAGATATATTTAAAGGGTACAGTACAATGGTTCTGTTAGTAACACTGTAACATAACGTAATGTAACTGGGGATTTTGCAGATGTGTCTCAGTATGTTTTTCTCCATAGCTCGGGAAAGGAATATGTTGGTGCCATTTGTATTCAGATTTCCATAATCCTGAATTAGTGACCGTCTTCAACAAAAATAAAATAACTTTGGGAGTAATTTCATTTTGTCAAAAATATCTAAACAGCACCTTAGCCTTGTGTCCAATGATTTTGGGATAAATGCATAAATGTGTGTTTAATCCAATTGCCATGGTGAAAACAGGCCTCACCAGGCAGCGTTAGTCGCTGGTTCATGTCTCGCTTGTAGGAACCCGTGACAAACACTACGTGTGAGTATGGCTGCAGAGTTGGATGTCGTGAGCTTTGAGGACCCTGGCCTGTGAGCTCATTTAAAACCAGTATCACGCATTAAACAAATGAGTGAGTAACGTACCGCCGCGTGCCAAGGGAGGAAGAGCCAATTATGGAACAAGATGATAATATGAATTAAAAATCACTGGCAGTTTGACAGTATTAATATCATTTGTGTTTGCTGTTTATCAGGCGTTCGACATATGAGAGAGCATTAAGAATGCGGAGGAGGAATTCATGCAGATCTTGCTGATGACGGCCAATGTGGGCAGGAGAGCTGCAGGCAGGGCTGTGGATGTGTACTCCGGGGGGGGGGGCACGGCCTCTGCACTGAGAAGCTAGAGGCAGCGCCTGAGTTGCATTGTGCTCTGGGAGTTAGCGGTGACATTTTAATTGGGGTCATATTGGATTTAAGTCAAACGGGTTAGAGATGCAGATCGGTGAGTGCGCGGTAATTAAGAGGCACTCGTTCCTGAAGGCGCGTGTCCTCCTGGTACTGCTGAAAAGCAGAGCCTTTGTCATAGTCTGGAACTCATAGAAAAGCCTGACAGTTAGACGATTACTGACAAACAAGAAGTCATTTGGTACTGGCAACGATTCAAGGATGCACACAAAAGTGACAGGGAGAGCACTCTCGAGTTTCATTACCTTTTGTAAACATTTTTTCTCTTCTTTCACCAACCCCCCCCCCCCCTCCCCCGGAATTAAGCTTAATTTATCTGTGAAGCTTTAAACCATCATGATGTCAAATAAACACCAGAAATGGCCGCTGTTGTCTCCTGGATGACGATGCTAATGACCCAGGGTATCTATGTTCGTATATCTGCACTCGGGACGGAAGCCATTTCCCCTGGGATGGGGAGTGTTATGGTAGCGCGTTGGTGTTGCCTCTTGCTGGCTAGCGAGAGCAGTACTCGGGGACACCAGTGGCTGCTGGTCCCACTCTGTCTCTGCAGCACAAACACCTGCGATTGGACAGTGTCCCATGGGCTTCTTGGCCCTGATTGGCTGCACATGACTGAGTTTGGCTGTAGAGACATGGAAACATTTACAGCTGGAAAGAGACTTTTTAAATCCATTTTCCAATCTGGGTAGTGGTCTAACAAAAATGTATTTAAACAGGAAACCTCAAGTGTTAAATGTCCTAGCAACTAACGAAACGGTTTTTACATTCATATGAAAGGCAACTCTTTATCAGATTTCAGTCTTATTTTAACGGTCTACGATCGTATGTCAGTTTCACTTAGACCTCAAAATAAGATCCAGACCCGTTATTCTTGGTGAGACCCTTGTGTTGACATCCTAACCCCCAGTGGGGGGGACATGGTACTGAAAACGTTGCCTGGAATAAAGAAATGACAACTCAGGGCTCCCACACTGGGCCGATTTATACCACGTTCATCCGGTAAAGATGGGGTACAAAGACAATGCATCTTTTCTGTATGTCTGAATAAACAATAGCACATATAAAGTAACAGTTTATTAAAACTCCACCGTATTTCTATTTTGACGCAAATTGTATATGTAAACCAATGGTTCTTAAAATATGAGGTGTTCAGGGTCCTCTTTACATAGTTAAACCTCAGTTATAGCAGAGGTACATGCCATCGGTTGACTTGTACCAATGCAACTTTTTCCCTAGCAGCCCCCAGGGTCGAGAGCCTAATACTTCCCGAGGTGATTAAAAAGTTTGAAACTCCTGACCTAAACGAAGGACATCAGATGCCTGCTGAAACATGTCAGGTCCGGCTGGGGCATTGATCTTCCTTTCTGAACATGTCAGGTCCGGCTGGGGCATTGATCTTCCTTTCCGCAGCTAAAGCACATGTATGAAATATTGAATTGATCTTAACCCCAGTCCTTTGATGTGATAATTGGATAACAGACATGGCTGCAACTGCAACAGACTTTCTTCCCGCTCTTGCTTTGTTGAGCCCTTTCTCTTTCTTCAGTGTGGAGCTATCAGAGATAGAGAGAGATTAAGAATGCCCAGGCATCACGGTCAGTGTCTCAAAACGACGCCGCGGATTGAATATTAACGTTACGCTGGCGTGAAGTGTAGAGAGGGATGTGTAGCATGCATTAAGGGCTGATGGAAAAAGAGATGGCTGCCTGCAACTTCAAATCAAATAACACGGAAGATCATTTGCAACGACAAAACCACTAACCTAACCTTCTCGGAGCACATTGCAGCACCGTGCGATAACAGATGCACCATGACCTGCTCGTGCTAACGGAAGCAAGTATTGGAAATATAAGAATGCTATAATGCTCTGACCAATAAATGGATATTCCAATATGGAGTTTATAAGTGAGCCAGTAAGGCTGGTATTTGACCCATAATGCTGCCGTGAGTCTTATACACATCTATAATGTATTATATGCCCTCCGGTCTTTCCTTTTATTTAACCAAAATGACAGACAACTGACAAAATAGGGTCAGCCGTGCTTTAGAGTCACACTGTGGTGGGGGGGGGGGGCACCATTAGGCCTTGGCTTGCTGACCCAACATGGAGATGGGTCCAGTCCGTTAACGGCTGTGAAAGCCAACCACAATGACTTGAGCTTGAGAGAATTTAAGCTGATCGAATACCAGACGTGCCGGTGAACCTGACAACAGAGCTGCAGTAGCCTGTTCATGAGAGAGCAGGTTCCACTACGTGTGAACTCCGATCACTGGATACAGAATGCTAGCCATAACACCGGGAAACCAGGAGACACATTGCTGTACACTAGCGGAACCAAAGAGCCAACCAGGAACCTTAGAACCTTACCCTAACACCCTCCCTACGGAGCTATTCCAGAACAGAGGAATTATAGCCGGAACAGGAACTTGATTCCTGAATGTCCAGATTAAAAACCCCAGCTCAGACTTTTACAATGGCTGTACAGTTTTATCACACTTCTGGGCCACATTGTAATGCACGAGTGCTACAGAAGCGGATCTGATGGGTGAGAAAATAAATAGCACACCAATTAAATCAAAGGAATACAAAATTCATAGTCATTTGACCAAGATGATTGTTGATCCCAATAGTTTTTTTTAAAA
The DNA here is from genome assembly GCA_015163995.2 of Mormyrus lacerda. Lineage (NCBI taxonomy): Eukaryota > Metazoa > Chordata > Actinopteri > Osteoglossiformes > Mormyridae > Mormyrus > Mormyrus lacerda. The sequence goes on from JAABNX020000057.1 coordinate 6,825,742, forward strand.
AACTTTATTGATTTTTCACAAGACAGATAAAGGACAGCATGAGAATGCACCACGTTTAATAAAAAAAAATAAGAATTTGTAATCGGTACAAGAGAGATGAGGAACCATTACGCTAGAATATAGTCAATATACTAGCATTCACGATCTGTCTTTTATTAAATTAATAGTCTCAATGAACGTGTGTAAGTGAGAATTGCATTTGCACACCATATTGATTTCGATGTCTTGAGGAAAAACATAAAAAAGCTACTTCAAGGCTTTGAAGCAAATCTTTTTTTTTTTATTCGTCTAAACGTGGGTAAGTAAAACTATGAAATCCTCTTGGGTTATGTAAACTGTAATCGTACAGAAATCACTCTGTTATGTACCATTCGGGCCAAAACACTTCATTAAAATTTTGTTAAATTTCGGCATTTGCAAATTCTGTTTCTTGACCTGGCCAGCAGAGGGAGTCAGGGAACAACATCAGCTTTTCATATGAAAGCTCCATCTCTCGAAAGTGAATCATCTAATCATTATTGAGGGGCCTATTAGGTTCCGGTATTGGTCGACACCTGCTGCCTCTGTGCTTCTGCCTATAACTATATCTTAATGGACCTTGATTATATTCTGTTACTGGGTTCTCTGGTAACATGGACAGAGACTTATCTGCGGTTTTTGGGACACGTTCAGCACCATTTAGGTCTGTAACTCTCCCGCAAGCGCCCCATCATCTGGGCCTATGAAGGCTGCATGACTGAACATGCAGACACTCCTTGGAACCAGGTACCATCCTGCGTCTTCATGAATGCATAATCGGAGCCACAGAACCGAGCTATCGCATCGCGTCGTTAAAGCCGTTTGCCGTCTGCCGAGTTTGTACCGCGACATACATCCCTCAGCATAAATTTAGCGCCCGAAAGCTGCAGAGATTCCTTCGGCCTGTGGCCTGTTCGTTAATCACCTGCAGCAAGCCAGCTGTCAGTGTCTTTAAGCAAGGAGTCCGACTCATCCACTGGAATTTATGTGACTGAGATCCTAAGGCTGAAGTAGGTTTATCGCATTTATCGCAATTTTATGTGTGTTACTCAGGATGGGAATGGAGTGTGACAGATGGATGGTACCGTTACCCACAAGGGATCTGCAGGCACTAGTCCTGGAAGCTTGAATTACAGGCTTAGGGGGAACACTTTTCATCCCAATCAATCAATCAGTTAAAAAATCAATAAGCTCATCAATCAGTCAGGAAAAAAAACAAAACGCAGTGGCTGTTTAAAAACACCTGCGATCTGTTGGTATAGCAAAGGCCAATTAGATTTACAAATCAACCTGGACAGTGAGAAAACTCCATGGGTTGAATTGCAATCCTGCAGCTGTGGGAGAACCTCAGTAACTGCCTAGTTCTGTTTAATTCTCCAGTTGCAGCCGGACATGCTGCACTCTTGTTTGCCAGTGCCCGAACCCAGTACAACCATCATTTATTTAATATATTATGCAAACAAACAGGAATATAGACTGACAGACCTATTTGATTATCCCCTTTGCAAAAGAATCTGAAATTTGCAAAACGAACCAGAACGGGTTTGGCAGGAGATGGTCAAGAAATACCTGTATGAGTGCACAGTGAGCTGAAAATACATGTCAGGATCCACTGAGACACAGTGTAGAAATACCCTGAATGGGATGGACGTCCATTACGGGGCAAACCCCGCATGACACCCCACACACTACGACACCAACTCGGTGTGTGAAAAGACTTGGAGGAAACTTTTGTGCAAACTTTCCGCCATGGAAGTTCGAGTCTATTGTTCCATACAAACAAAGCTGCTTCTTACTCAGTTAAAGGATAACAAGGGAGTCTGGTGATGCAGGATGTAGGGCACCAGCAATCGGCGGCCATTATTCAGTAAACCTGCTCTTTAAAGCCACCGATGTGCACATAAGGGTCTGGTTCTCAGGCAGAAAGAAAGCGCCTAAGAGACAGAGTGTGGTGTAGACCTACTGTCATTCACAGACTGGCTTAAGAAGGGCATAGGGAGGTCATAGGGCAACAGACGGATAAACGAGATCAAAATGATGCAGATTTATTTTAGTGTTTTGTGGCTTTCCAGAGTAGTCAGGCACCGACAGAGTTTAGAACAGCCTTCATTCATTTTCCCATCAGAAAGGTCTTCAGTTCTCATCCCAGGCTAATTGCGCCATTGACAGAGGAGCGTTTGACGGCAGCTATCATTTACGGAGCTGCACTGCGGTCAGTTCAAATGCAATTTAAGCACAAGCAGAAATGCGCTTGCGTTTTAATACAATGCTATGCACTTTCTTTAAATATCCCCTTTTAACATTAACAGCTTAATAATTAACTTTAATATAACGGCAAGCACAATGATCAGGTCAGAAAGGAAAGAAAATTTCATATTAAATATGCAAAAAAACACCTCTCCCTTAAGGGGAGAATTACTACATTGACTACTAACTAGATACATATTTGTATGCAAGTGTTCATTTATATTCATACAAAATGACTGTAAGCTCAGAGGTCAGACTGTTTTAATATGTGTGTTTGAGAGCAAACTCTGTGTGCTTGAATCTCCTGGCAGAATTCTCCTCTTTCATTCAGATACATGTACATCTGCTTAGAGTAAATTAAACACCCTTTTCTCATTCAAGTGTTTTTTTTTTTTTTACTGTCCCCGCTGAGGCTTTATTCTGGGTGGCTGAAGTATGTGGGCTCTCCACCTCCCCCCCGGAGCACAGAGATTGTAGGCCAAGCAGATTTAAGTGAGTCATCACCATGTGTCAAGATCAGCTGTCGTAAATAATCCTCACGGCTGAACCCATTTAATCATACGTCAGAGGAGGGGCAGTGAGAGTTGTGTGTGTGTGCGTGTGTGTGTGTGTGTGTGTGTGTTTGGGGGGGGGGGTCTAGCTCCTGATGTGGCCTTGAAATTTCAGAATTTCATGAAACGCAGGAAACCAAAGATGTTCTGTTGGTGCATGTAGTGTCAGGGACACACAATCAGGCCCTGATCCTCCTCCTCCAGTTTCACGCTTCAGTGTCACTGCATCAGTATGCTTTCAGCCAGTGCGTGGTCAGCTGCTGTCGCTAGAATGCAAATCATACCTTTAAAAGGCTCTGTTTGACAGTTACATCTACTGAAATTGGAGAATATGCTGAAAGACATTTGGTCATGTGACCTTCCCAGCCACGTCACTTCACAAGGGTGGATAGAGGGAAGAATTCACTGTGGTCTGGAGGGTTTTAGAGCATTGTTTCCCAATCCGATCCTCAGGCACCCACAGAAAAGAGCTGGGAGGGAGCAAAAATGTGGACTGACTGACAGGGAGCTGGGAGGGAGCAAAAATGTGGGCTGTCTGACAGGGAGCTGGGAGGGAGTAAAAATGTGGACTGACTGACAGGGAGCTGGGAGGGAGTAAAAATGTGGACTGTCTGACAGGGAGCTGGGAGGGAGCAAAAATGTGGACTGACTGACAGGGAGCTGGGAGGGAGTAAAAATGTGGACTGTCTGACAGGGAGCTGGGAGGGAGCAAAAATGTGGACTGACTGACAGGGAGCAAAAATGTGGACTGACTGACAGGGAGCTGGGAGGGAGCGAAAATGTGGACTGACTGTCAGGGAGCTGGGAGGGAGCAAAAATGTGGACTGACTGTCAGGGAGCTGGGAGGGAGCAAAAATGTGGACTGACTGTCAGTCTCCGAGGACCAGGTTGGGAAACAATGTTTTAGAGGATGAGTGGAAGGAAAACCTCAGTACTAACACACAGGCGTAATGGATCTTTCATGTGCCTGCAGTGTCTGTGACTGTTACGACAAGTACGCTGGCGTGTTTCGGTTCACTTCAGTAGGAGTATGAACTGGATGACTGTACTCTAACTACCCTTAAAGTGTGTCAGAAAACTGAAGAGAAGTAAACATGGACCAGTAATCACATAGACCTGGCATCTCTTTTCTTGCTTCTAGCTCTATGACGTGTGAGTGGAGTATAGTGCTGGACTGGCCATCTGGCATACTGGGCATTTTCCTGGTGGGCTAATGGGTAAGTGGGATCCCCCGAACTCAAAATTCACCATGGGGGACCCCAAAGTCCCGGGCTGATAGGGTGTGTCACGTAAAAGGAAATGATAAATTACTATATTTACTTACTTGACTGATTTCCACTCCTCAGGACCTCGTGACCCTGCATATAGCACATGTGGGTATAAAAGATGGATGGATGGATTGATTGATTTCCACCCCTGGCTCCATGACGGTAGATTTTGAATTTTACCCAGTGCTTGTCAAAATGAGTACAAGTCTGTACCTCTGCTTGTCACTGGGGCTGTACGCTCAAGGGTCTGCCTTTGTACCCTATGGACTCGGAGTAGCATTTTTGTACCATTGATGGTACATTAATGCTGTTTGTACCTTGGGGATTTTCCTCAGAATCCATTTTTGTCCCTTAAATTAGACTAAAAGCTACAATTACATACAGCTAAAGGTACAATTGGCAAACCTTCAAGGGTACAGCCCCAGGGACAAGCATAGGTATAGATTTGTACTCTTTTTTTTCCCGACAGTGCAAATTTCTACACTCAGAATATCTGGTCGAAAGCTAAAATTAAAGGTGAACATGACAAAACTGAATTAATTGATTAGGCTGCTTTATCTAAAATGTCTTTCCCCCTACATAGAGAAAGATAATGGATTTTTATGTTTTTCCTGTGCTATATTCAGCAGGTGTAGGAAATGGGAGGGGGGAGAGCAAATATTTAATTTGGCTTCATTCTTCCCCCATATAAATAGACCTTTGAATTTCAATTATTAATTCGTGTCCCCCAAACGTCCTGCCCCCGTCACGTGGTTCGAGGTACACAGAGGTGAGGGCATAACCCGCCAATTTTCACCGTCCGGTTGAATCGTATTAATGAATCATCTATGACTCTGTCCGCATATTAACAATTATGTCAGAAACCCACCCTTGCATTAATTTACGTCTCTCTTGCTATGACCTTAACGCGACCGATAAGTGACATATTCTCCATCAAGGTAAATTGATATATAATGCCTCTAACATTTGTCACCTGATAGGCGCCAGGATGGGATTAAACCATGAATCTTATCTGATTCTGCAAACGTGCCCTGGGCGGGAGCCGCACCGCGATCATAACCCAAGACCGCACGTCGGCTTGCAATATTTATTGCGGTATTACACCCTTGCCATTGCCACGGCGCTTGAATCTGAGCAGTAAGACACAGAAGTTGGAAAAGTGCACAGATGCAACTTTGTTTTAAATGGTCAGAGGATCAAAGGACGGTTAAGTTGCTAGTATTTTTTTATATTGCTCATACTTTGCAAATGAAAACAAATATTCTTAAAAGCAGTAACTTTCATACGGACTGAGCAGACATGGTGACGCTTACTCCTGGGACTCTTTCATTCTGTTTCCTGGTTTCCACTGTGGGAGGTAAGTAAAGCGATCGTTACAAAAACCGATAATCTAATTTAATTGATATACAGAATTACCCACTTCCTGAAACGCTTTAACTGATGTATAATTAATCTCTAAACATAAATAACGTAATAAAATGAGCAGAAGTAGGAAAGGCTCATTTTGATTTGCGAGCATTTTAAACATATTTTTATCTGTTTTTATTTTGTGGTGCATTTATTGTGATACACATGATTTATTTCTAAAAGTGTGTCCATATAACTGAATTCTGGAGTATAATAGCCTTTGCGTGAGCAACGTATGCTTTGGAACGTTTGAACTTAAATACTGGAATGAAATAATGAGTTGAATTAGTAATTAGCATTGCATAATTCACGATTTACACATAATTTAGGGTAAATCTTCACAGCATGTAGTGGATTTTATGGATGTTTAAGAATATTTGAGAGGTGTGACGTGTAGCATGGTTACTGTTTAGAGCCGAACAATAACTGCTTGTACTGTTTGAAAATTGTCATGCGTTCATTAATTGCCTTCTTCAAATATATGTATTTAAAACGTAAGTAAAACAATTTATTAATAGGATCATGAATGCAGCATGAATGTTTAGATAATTCTGTTCTTTATTGTCGGAGTATAGACAATCTTTGGTCATCTGTAATGCTTGTAGCACTCTCTCGCGGTATTGGTTGCATTGTTGCTACCTAACAAGCGTAGTCAAATTTAATGTCGCTGAGTGAAATGAATGAATCTCTTATAACGTGGTTCAGTACATGTAGTCCACTGTAAGAATTTGTTACGAATTTTTTGGGGGGGACTGCACAATAATATTTGTTAAGTAGGCCTACTAAAAGACATTGAAGGTAACTATTTTGCTGTGATAACGAAAATATTGGTAACGCTTTAATTAAAGCAGTCTTCATAATGTATTATAGATACCTTCATAATGCATTATAAAGGCCAGTATAAGCTATTATAACGCATCATGAAGGTATTTATAGTGCATTATAGATGAGACCTTCATTGAGCATTCATAATACATAACAAACATGACTATACTGTCTTATGCTGTTTTATAAATAGTTATAGCTGTGTGTATAATACTGTATGAATGCATTATAATGCATTATGAAGGTATCTATAATGCATTGTACATGGGTGCTTTACCTTTACCAAAATATTTTCTCCCAAGTACCTACGGTACCGTTGCATCAATTGGCTGAATATTTGTTTCATAAGCGAAGATACAGTACAACAGCCAGAAAAAAAGAACAGTAAGAGAAGGAGTGGATGTGGTGATGAAAAGATGTAAAAGGTGTTTTAATAGTGTATAAAGAAGCTTTTCTGGTTGCAGGTTTTTGGTGGCACTGAAATCCAGAGGATTATGGGACTGATGCATTTATAAAATTGCTGGTGTTCAAAATGTTTGTACAAGAATGGGGAGACCTTAGCTGATTATGGATAAATGGATGGGGTTTGGGAAGACCACTGTGTGTGGATGTACGGCCGTCTGAAACGTGGACCTTGTTGGGAAGCAGAAACGTGGACTGTGTTGGGGAGCAAAAACGTGGACTGTGTAGGGGAGCAGAAACGTGGACTGTGTAGGGGAACAGAAACGTGGACCTTGTTGGGAAGCAGAAACGTGGACTGTGTTGGGGAGCAGAAACGTGGACTGTGTAGGGGAACAGAAACGTGGACTGTGTTGGGGAGCAGAAACGTGGACTGTGTTGGGGAGCAGAAACGTGGACTGTGTAGGGGAGCAGAAACGTGGACTGTGTTGGGGAGCAAAAACATGGACTATGTAAGGGTCCTCGGGGATTGGTCTGAGAATCTCGGCTCTTAAGCAGGATTGTGATTTGTGAAATTTTCAGAAAATTGCTCATAGCACTTTAAGAACAGATACTTTTAGAGGAAATGCATGATTAAATGGCTAATTTTACTTTTGAGGGGAGGCAGGACTGTTATTTGTCTAATGCCTTCTGAATAGATCTTTTGAGTGGCAGTTACAGCAACAGTCTCTATGGGCGAGTCTATCAGCAGAACTCAGTCCTCAACCCACATCGGCCCCCTGGTCCCCCTTTATCCTGAAGTGGTGGGTGTGGCCCAATGTCAGCCAAATCTCTTCATTGGCTGCCGTCTGTGGGTGTGTCCGGATGTCTGCCGAACCTCTTCATTGGCTGCCATCTGTGGGTGTGTCCGGACGTCTGCCGAACCTCTTCATTGGCTAGCATCTGTGGGTGTGTCCCGATGTCAGCTAAGTCTCTTCATTGGATGTCATCTGTGGGTGTGGCCCAATGTCAGCCGAGTCTCTTCATTGGATGTCATCTGTGGGTGTGGCCCAATGTCAGCCGAGCCTCTTCATTGGGTGTCATCTGTGGGTGTGTCCTGATGTTGGCCAGGACTCCACATTGGTTGTCATCTGTGTTTTTAATCTTCCCTCCCAGGTTTTTGCATGGCATTGAATTACCAACACTTTCCGCGGGTGTAGTGCTGGCAGCAAGGCTCCTGGGTGGTTAAATATGAATCCTCAGGCAGCATGGTGCTTAAGTGAGTGACACTGTTGTCTTACACCTCCAGGGTTAGGGGATTTACACTCCACCCCAGATTTGTGTCTTTAGAGTCTGGATATTCTCCCTGTTACATGAGTATCCTCTTGCAGTTTCACACTGCATATCAGTAGTGTGCTTGAGATGCAATGAACTACGTCTCATCCAGAGTGTTCTGTGCTGTTTGAGATATGCTCCAGGCTCCCCCAGAGCCTGCACTGGAGCGGTTGGAAGACGGACGGATAAAATTAAGCCAAAAGAGGACTGAGCCATTTATGGACATATTACTGGCTTTTCCAGCATTAGCAGAGCCATGGGAGGCGGAGATTAGCTCTGAATCTGAGCCCAGTTTGAACCTAAAAGCGAGTGACTGGGCTCCGCGTGACGGGTGATGAGGAGAAGGAAAGCGGAACGGATCTGATGGATCGAGACTGACGGCACGTGGATCACGGCAGAGCCAGGGGAGTCTGTCAGGCCAGCGGGAGACGGGGGCAGCAGCTGGGGCCTGTCCCATCCCCCCCCCCCGGCTCACTGGAAGGGGCCTCTCGAGTCACGGCTCCTACTCATCCTGACATTTCTGTTGAACCTGAACAAACACGCACACGCACACATTTGTTCTGGAGACGACATGCTGCGGTCCTGACAGGCAGCTGAAATAACTCATTTTTGTCTTGTCATATGAAATGCTAGCCATTGTATTGAAGTGAATATTAAATATGATTAAAATACATCACTGTTTTTTGGGGCAGCATGTTTGCGCTGGTTCAAACCCAGCCTCAGCATGTCTGCGGGTCCTTGAGCAAGACCCTTATCCCCCAGCTCCCTGGGCTACCCCAACAGGTAGCAGCCCTTCGCGGACAGCTTGCTCTACAAAGAATAAGTTGAGGGAGGTGTAAAAAAGAAATTCCCCGCAGGGATCAATAAAGTTTTGATTATTATTTAAGTTATAACTTTATTTGCCATGGGCTGGAATCCAGTGCAGGGTCTGTCCTGTCCTGTGTTTCCTGAGATTTCTGAGACTAACATGATAAGCAGTTATTAAAGATGGCTGATGGATGGATGGATGGATGTAATTTTGTGTGTTTTTTCTCCACACGCCCAGGCTATAGCCAGGGAGACCAGCACATGCATCTCTGTTGTCACTGAAACTTCCAAGTACCGCCACATAGATGCCGATACACAGACACATAGAGGTCTGGCGAACCCGTACACTTCTGTCAGCAGGCAGCCTGTGTCCACCAATGCGATTGCGATTCAAATATCAGCTACTAAAGCAAGCTGTCTTGCTGCGAAAGTGGTGAATCCCAAATCGTCTCGGTTGCTGGGATACAATGTCGAATCCATACATTAACCGCTGAAGCTCAGTGAGAGTTAGGCCTTTTTTAAGCCTGACAGGTTCAGTGGACTTAGACTACATACCCCTTACTCACATGTTTGCCGTCCCTGTTTGACATTTTCTCAGGACTTTGTGGGTCCTGCTGTTTTTTATTTTTAGTGACATCCATCTGGACAGGGATATGCTTTAGGTTTTTTTTTTTTTTTTAAAAAAAATCCCCTGTACTATATAAAACAGATGCATGGATATTATCTTGCTGTGTAAAATAGTACATCAAGCTGCTGTAATGATGTAATATAACAATAATGTAATATAACAGTAATGGTTATATGTCCTGTATGTTTTTGTAAGGTAGGTAAGGTATCAACCCGAAGGAAACTTGAATACATTCAAAATCATGCAACGACATGTTTAAATTCACATTGATAGTAATTTCAGATAAAGAGAAATATAGTCAAATCAGAATATAAGGTAGTAAAAAGGACAATTTAAAATAAAGAAGATTGCATAGGCGTACCCTGACTTGCTCCTTGATCGCTCTGACAATATCTGGTTTTCGGAAGAAATGAAGGAATCAGTTCCTTCGGAGCCAGATGGAGGTCAGCCTGCTCATCAGAAGGTCTGGCATGGGTCTCAGTCCAGTTTGCCATGCTTCTCCCCAGTCAGCTTGGCCTCTGATGCAGAGGAGAGGCTGCTCAGCCGCCTGCTGGGTCCTCAGCACTACAACAAGCTCCTGCGGCCTGCGGCGAACGAGAGCCAGCTGGTCACCGTCGCCATCCAGGTCTCCCTGTCCCAGCTCATCAGCGTGGTCAGTTTTTCGTCTTCGTCACGGGATTCTCGTCCTCGCGTGACGGAGATCCCCGCCTTTCCATGAATGAAAGCCCGCATTGCCTTGTTAAAGGGACTTGTTATTTTGTCGTTCAGCCACCTTTTCCCACCTTGCTGAAACCAATGAGCCGCAGTCGGCTCACTGTGATGTGCAGGGGAAATGTTCCTTATGGCTACACCAACTTGCTCTAAGACAAGGAATTTACCAGATTAGGTTAATTATTTTCGAAGTTTCCTGCTCTTTACTGTCAGTATCAGGAAACACTTGTTAAATACAGTACTGTCTCTTTAAATGTACAAATCAGTGCTGGATCATTAACCTCCAGGCCCAGAGTAGAAGTTTGGTCATCGTCTAATAGTCCTGAAAGAACAAATTAGAGCTTTAGTTGGATGTGTGTTTGGTCGGGGTCGAATCTGTCCTTTCTGCATGTCTCTTCACCTTTAGAGACAATCAGACCAAGTGCTGTGTTTAGTTGAGTCTTGATTTAGTATAATTAGCATCTAAAGAACCAGCAGAGCAGTGATGGTAGCCTGGTGTGAACGGGTGACATGTTATTACTATACATGTCATAAATTAATCATGCATCTCTGTTAGATACGGGTTTGATTTGCATTTTCAAATGTAGAATTGGTATGGAAATGAAATGCAAATGCAACTACATTTCTGATGTTAATCAGGAGCATATTGTGTGTGTTGTAATCTGTCAAGCATGCGTGTGATGATTGTGTTCAGCAGGGGACAATTGATGCTGTCTACCTTGTCTATTGCAGAATGAGAGGGAGCAGATCATGACCACGAACGTGTGGCTGAACCAGGCCAGTGCTGAGTTTGGGATCCTCCTAACCCCATTCCCTTTATACGCTGCCATGAATAGCCATGAGGGCTAACATGATAACATAACAGCTAACATGATAACATAACAGCTAACATGATAGCATATGGGCTAGCATGATAACATAACAGCTAACATGATAGCATATGGGCTAGCATGATAACATAAGGGCTAACATGATAGCATATGGGCTAACATGATAACATAACGGCTAACATGATATCATATGGGCTAGCATGATAGCATATGGGCTAACATGATAGCATATGGGCTAACATGATAACATAACGCTAACATGATAGCATATGGGCTAGCATGATAACATAATGGCTAACATGATAACATATTGGCTAGCATGATAACATAAGGGCTAACATGATAACATAATGGCTAACATGATAGCATATTGGCTAGCATGATAACATAAGGGCTAACATGATACGTAAGGGCTAACATGATAGCACAAAGACTAACATTATAACATAAGGGCTTGCATGTCCACACAGCCACTGCTGTACTGAGGCATTACTCTAACACTTGTGGCCTTCCTGTTAGCGTTAATGAGTCTGCTCATTCTCCTCTGACCTCTCTTTAATAAGCTACTGCTGGCAACATGACTCAGCATACAGAGGAGACTGCTGCTTGCGTTAACAAGATAACAAAGTGATCGCTGAGTTTGCATCTGTGATGACTCTATGGCCTCGCTTTGCTGTCCTTTACCCCCTTAGGAATGGAATGACTACCGTCTGACGTGGGACCCCCGAGAATATGAAGGCATCAAGAAGCTCCGTATCCCCTCTCATGACATATGGCTACCCGACATCGTCCTCTACAACAAGTAAGATGGCCGCAGAGACGGCCCACTTGGCTGAGCCCTGGGCTGAACAAATGACAGAGAGCTCAAAAGGCTTTATTAAGGTATCAGTGAGGTACAGGTAGTTCTCGACTTTACAAGATAGTTCGTTAGTCGAAAACTTGTTCAGCGGGACGCATTTTTGCATCGAAATTAAATTAAAATTCAAAAAAATTTTATCATAAATTTTTGCCAAATAAAGGCAACACAAATGCGTTATTAGAATTGACAACAAGAATTTAAACAAAAAAAGTCCTTGGGGATATAAACTCGTAAATCAGGAGCTCGGAAAGTGAGATCTACCTATATTGAGGCATTAAATACTGTTTCAGTACGAGAGCCTGCAGTAATTTAGAGGGTAAAAGAGTGTTGGATGTAGGTACTGGGTGAATTGAATTTAACGGAGACCAAGGAGGCTTAGTCAAATAAAACAGCGATTGTGTTTGTGCAAGAAGGTAACAGATGACATGCAATGCATCGATAGTCTGGTGAAAATGATTGGACATAAACGATTGCTAAGCTACCGGCCAATGCAGAACGGAGGAGACTCCTGGTTGCCCAGCAATGACTGTCCGTGTGAGAGAAACCTACGCTGGAAGAAATGTTCAAACAAAACGGCTCATCTCTCCCACAGGATGGTGAAAGATGGCCCGATACGAGCCCATTATGGGCAGCCTCTAGCAGAAGGAAAATGACAGTGTGTGCTCAATCTCTGAAGTATATTAACCTGTTAATGCTGTTTTGACGGTAGACTGTCCATTGTGTTTTTTTAAAATGAATAACTCCTTTATCGTCACACATTATTATAATGAGTACCTTTGTGTCCGCTAGTTTTTGGCCTTGATTTGGGTCATGAATTGATTCTCTTTTTTCCTAACCCCCATGACCCGAATCTCCTTGACAGCGATCCCGAGAGCCGGTATTCCTGATGCAACCCTGCTCAGTTATTTTTAGACCCTCCCTCACGCCTGCAGAAACATCCCCTTTATGTTTCTCCTGTATGGTTTCTGTCATCCTGACCTCCTTCTTGCTCAGTGCCTGTTAATCCTGCGGAGGGAATCCCAGTTAGCTTTGTGACACGTTCGCCGTCATAACCGAAGTGTACCTCATGTAGACATACAGAATAAGTAGTTAGTTCTGGGCACAGATATAAGAGCAAATGTAAAATATAGCATGCATGTCCTTAAATGTAGAAAAGCAGATTTAATAGATTAAGTAGAATAATTCAGGTACATCTTAAAAATTCAATGTTTTGGGGAGGCGGATGCCATTTTACGATTTTTGTTCAGGTAGGGATGTAAAAGGGGCTTCAGTTCATACAGTGGGGCCAGCCTTATCATTAGCCAATGATATGTTTTGAATCAGTGAGTGACATGGCTGGGGATACTCCGCGGGCCAATCAGATTTCAGCGGGCACCAGTCCCTCTCTGGCCCCGCCCCAGGAGGGTGCCTTCGGGAGTCATTCTTATCTGTGTCTCATGTCACAACAAACTTAAGGCTGACGAATGGTAATTCCTCCCCTTGTTATTATCATGAGAAAAATGTTACAGTGAAAGGGGGGTAATTGCAGGCCTTTGAACGTAATTATTTTGCATCAATAGTGATTATTTGGTCATTTGTTATTACATAATCCAATATAAAGGGTAAATCCGATCATTATATTATGAATTGTACCGAAGCCGATTTAATATGCTACATGCACTGTTTTACAAATATACCGAATGTTAAATGTACGCTAAATATACCGAATGTTAAATGTACGCTAAATGTACCGAATGTTAAATGTACGCTAAATGTACCGAATGTTAAATGTACGCTAAATATACCGAATGTTAAATGTACGCTAAATATACCGAATGTTAAATGTACGCTAAATGTACCGAATGTTTACTTCGCTCTG
>JAABNX020000057.1:6849533-6861871 GCA_015163995.2 Mormyrus lacerda
CCCACCCCCCTAGTCGAGCACCATCCCCTTAAGGAATCTCTGCTTATAAAGTACGTAACTGTATATTACGGTGCATTTTACAGTCATCACCCTCTCAATCTTATTCATGCAAATAAAATGCATCAAGTGTATCTTTCTCTAAATCTGGAAACCATTTTTTCCCCAGATTATCTGTTCGGCTCAAAAATTCAATAACTTAAAACCACCAGAAATATTGAAGGGGGTGGGGGGCATTTTTGTTTGGAGATGGAGAAAAGGGGTAACAAGGAATTAAGAAAACGCTTTAAAATGTGAGGGAAAGGTTCGGAGCGACGAGCCGCGTGTAACGGTCTGATTCGCGGGAGCAGAGTTTCAGGGACGCGTCGATGAAACACGGATGAGAGGGGAACCGGCAAAGCGCAAAACGCCGTTCGCTGGACTTTCGAGACAGAAACGGAACGTTCCACCTTCTTTTCTAGCATTTTAGTGGAGAAGCAGAGAGCACACATTCATCTGCTGAGTTTCACGTGCCGGTCACCACGAGACACCTACAAACAGCCGCTTCGGAATCGTTGCAGACTGTGTTATATTTCCAACAGCCTGCGTTTTAACCTGCTACACACAGAGAGATGTATTAAATCACTATCAAAAGATGTTTGTATCTATTGATTTAGCATTTAGCGGAGTCCTAATACCAGCGGTCTGGCGAATTGGCACATCTCACTGGTATAAAAAGCCCACTGAAGGGGATAACTGCATCTGGCCATTCGACCAAAGTCTGAAAAGAATTAAAACATCTTTTTCCAAAAGATTCATGCTGTGTAATTTCCTGGAAGGCTACTGAGTAACTAAACCTTTTTCCGAAGGGAAATGCTTCCTTCTGTAGACCTGTAAACAACTGTAGACCCATAACAAAATACTGCAGGTTAAAAAGCGCCCCCCCCTCATTTTTTTCTAACTGCACCGCTGAGACATATATATCTGTATCAACATTTTTACAAAATGTGATCGTGATATGAAAAGAACATCATTTGAATGTAGGTTAGTTATGCTATTTTCATCAACTCCCCTGCACAAACACCTCGTTACCTTTTCGCTGCTGACAGTTGTTTTGTAGCCAGAATCCATACGGGTCTGTTTGTTTACAACTATTTGAGTAATGTACAATGCCAGATTATTATTAAGCGTTATGAAACCAGCCTGAAATACAAATCACTGCGATTTGCCATTTTGCAGTGATTGTTATATTGATATTGAACAATAAAGCAATAAAACCAGAGCATTGCTCTCCAGTGATGAATTGTGTCATAAATTAAATGTCAGTGTTGCATATAATCACAAAGGGAGCAACCTCGAGTAGATAAGGCCACTGTGGGTTATGCCAGTGCACTGGATGTCATTCAGCACACTGGGAAAGAGATCAAACATAGCTTACAGTTTATAGGTTACTGGGCTGCCATGAAGGGCAATACAGGAGGGTATAGGGTCACGTTTTGCAAAAATACAACGTAGCTTAATTTTGGAGCTGGTAAGGTGGGGATGACTCAGATCACACTCAGTTTAATGTCGGTTTATATAAAAAACCCCCTTCTCTGCATTTTATGTGCTTTGTGACGTGTCTGCCATCTTCCAAGTGCTATTACAAGTTAGATATACCTAACAGTCTTGTCTAATTATATACTGTTTTTTGTACTGGGTGTAGTTGAATAAGTTAGCATTCCGACGTCACAAATGGGCAATAAAACACCTTGAATCTTCACACGAACATGTTGCTGTTGGCACCGATGTAGGGAATAGCAGAATTGCTTATTACAGGTTAACCTCGCCAATAAACAGATGTATGATGGCATGTATTTCGGCACAGTTTATTCCTGCTGTTGGCGTCACGAGTGGAGCAGTCTCTGTGGTAGGTGACGCATTCCTCTTTCTGGGGGTCGTATCTGCCTTAGGATAACTTCTCAGATTTAG
Source organism: Mormyrus lacerda (assembly GCA_015163995.2). Lineage (NCBI taxonomy): Eukaryota > Metazoa > Chordata > Actinopteri > Osteoglossiformes > Mormyridae > Mormyrus > Mormyrus lacerda. The sequence goes on from JAABNX020000057.1 coordinate 6,851,481, forward strand.
GGTCTAAAAGTAAGTGAAGAAATATATGTACCCAAAGGTACAAACAGCATTAACATACTTCCAATAGTACAAAAATGTTCCCCATAGACCATTTCTGTACCTTAAAAGGTACGATTATCTACAGCTATATGCTAAAATTGGCAGACTCTTGAAGGTACAGCCCCAGTGACAAGCAAAGGTACAAACTGATACTCTGTTTTTCTTATATTGTAGGTAGTAAGGCACAGATACTGGTCCTCAAACAGGGCTGTGATATTTATACTTCATTTAGGAATTAAGTACTTCTAGATCACCCAGTTATATTTTGGCAGTTAACAAGAAGAACAACCGTCATTCGGAAAAGTGAGAATCTATTTTTGTCTTTTCTTGCTGCGGCTCTGTCCATCCAGGACCCCCACGTGCTCTCAACTGACCTGTTCCGACCCCTCTGGGAACACATGGTTCCCTCCGAACGGCGTGAGCCCCATCGCGGCCACACTGCGCCGCGCACCTGCCGCCCCGAGGGCACGCCGTCCCGCACCTGCTCCTGGTTTGCGGGTCAATTCCCCGATGAAAAACAAGCAGCTCAAACCGCTGCATCGGCCAACTTGAGGAGAACAGCAGCCAGAAACCGCTGACAGTTTGTTTTAGTCTGATTTATTATTTTTATTATATCGAATTTAGTGCAGTTTCAAAATACAGTCATCTATTCGTTACGGTTTTAAACCGATGAAAGCCATATTCTCACCGTACTTCCATTCTTTTTGAGGTTAATCGCCGAGAGCCCGAAAAATAAACTTGCACGTGAAAAAGACCCACGTTCTTTGCTCTGACTCGCCCCCAAAATATATACACTACAGAAAAACACCAGAAGGCAGAATAATGATTAAGTTTAATTTTGACACGGGGGCGTTTGTTCGTTTAAGCAACTTATTTGCTGAAATGTCCTTAACTGTTCCTTCCCACTTTATGTCTTAATTGGAGACCGCTGGTCATTTTATACAGAAAGGACTTTAAGGTTGTGTAACCTTGGAAATTACTGTACATATCCTAATAATAACTCTATTAACGGAATTTAACTCTCCGAGCCCCAGGGACACGTCTTGTATAGGTTAGTCACGCGCCCCGAAAGGACCTTGAAATATATGTTCATCAATGTATTTGAGTAACACCACGAATTATAAAAAATCCAGGATTTTGCGCTTTATGATTGAAAAAAAAATGAAAATCATCCATACATGCACATCATTGATTCGTATAGCCTGTTTGTCGAAGGTTAAAACAGATTCTGATTTTCAGTGCTTCAGTTTTTAATTGCTGAAGCTGATCCTCATCTGGAGAGCCGATTGCCGCGTCCCTTTTAAGGCAGCGAGATTGCGGCTGGGAGGGGGGAAGGTTGGACAATATGAACTTCTGGCTGTCAGAAAGCGTGCTGCGAACCTAAGGAGAAGCCGCATATTTATAGGACCCCGGCGATTATTCTCATAAAGTGGTCTCATCTCCTCCAACTTCCACCCCAACGCCGAAACGCCAGATGAATCCACCAGGGGAAAAGACATTGCTGCTTCTTCTAGTGGTTTTAATAGCGCAAGGTAAGACACGCCGGATGCTCTCCTGATGGACTTTCCTTTGTGCATCGCAGTAGTTCTCGGGGCTGATTGGTAATTTAACGTGAGACGCCGGGTTGTCGATGGGAAACACGCGTCTCTTACGTCCCATGACGGAAAAGCTGGATCTGCGCTGTTTTCCAGCTGTGGGACTGGCTGAGCTGCAGTACGGTTCAGCTTGGACCCTGTAGGCATCGCCAGTTATCGGGGGGAAATGAAGATGCGATTTCCCTCTCCTTTTTTGACTATTGAAAGTCCTAAATATCCGACGAGATGTATCGTTAGATTTGGTAGTCAACTCCGAAATAGCTCTACCGTATAGTTGGATGAAGCGCTTGTTTGTGAACGAACGGATCATCGTATTCGGTTTTGCTTTTTTATTTCCCCATGTTATTATTAAAGTGTTGCAGTGGGCGATGAATTAAGCTGTGATTTTCTTTGTGCTTTTTTCTTAAAACTTTTTGGGAAAAGCGGTAGACAGTCATGACAAGGCTGGCCAGCAACCACTGGAACTAAATGAAAGATCTGAAATACCAGTTAGTTGTACAGGCTTAATATATTTCCCTGGTTTTATTCTCATGTATCCTCACAAAGGAGCGTATACAGTTACATGTAGCTCTACGGATCTGCATTCCGCCTCCACCTAAATTAATGATCATTGAATTTGAGCGCGTTTTGGAAGCGGGTGAAATAAATGACAGATTAGAGTTTAATGCGTTCCCATGACCAAACTAAAAGCAAGAGGTTGCTTGTTTACGAGTAATTGTTTGGTAATAATAGAGAAACCAGATAACTATAAAATTTATGACCAAATGATTCGTCTTCATTAATGTTATTATCCATAATGGCGTTATCACTAACTATCAATTGACACGTCGTATAAGTTCTTCCTTGCTGAATCTTGCTTATCTGGAAACTTGCCGTCTGTGTTTTATAAGCACGTCGTTTACCAGGTTGCAGATGTGCCATCAGTCAGGGGCAACGCACTCATATTATTGGCGGCATTGATGATCAAAGTAATACTTCCATACTGAAAGACTGCTACCTTACTCGATATAGCGCAGATCAGCGTTGCATGTTTGTGACTGCAGGTATTGAAAAGATGTACCCCAGATTTGAGAAGTTGAATCTGTGACAGAAAGGGCATCAGCCTGCTCACGAGTGGCCTGGAGTCTCACAGACGGGTCTTATGTTGCACTGGACTTTGTCTGCAGTCTGTATCTTGGTGAAGGCTGTGGATGTGATGAAATGAGAGGTGAATGATGAGAAATCAGCTCCATGTGTTACACTGGTCTTACAATGTAGCGGAAGCAGAGATTAATCCTTTCTGAGTTTTAATAAGTACAGTCAAATAAAAGACAACTGACTGATTTAACAGAGGACAGCAATGTCTGCTGTGGACTTTAGTGTTTTGCTGCCGAGTGACGCATCTATAGCTGTCATTCGGCAAGGATGGTCGGTGTTTTGGAATTTCGCCCCGTGCAGCTTGGACTGTCACATCCCACTTCCAGCCTCCCGTTTGCAGCTGATTCTCCCTGAAATAGCTGAAGTATGTTGCTGGAGGCTCATAAGTGAGTCATCCTGAGGATTAAGGAGGAGGAAGTGACCTGGATGGGAGCCCTCAAGTCAAACGATTAAGGGGAGACGGCAGCTTCAAGTGCCATCCCAGTGCCTCTGCTGCCCCCTATCGCCCCGCCAGTGTCTCTGCTGCCCCCTATCGCCCCGCCAGTGTCTCTGCTGCCCCCTATCGCCCCGCCAGTGCCTCTGCTGCCCCCTATCGCCCCCAGTGCCTCTGCTGCCCCCTATCCCCCCTCCAGTGCCTCTGCTGCCCCCTATCGCCCCCAGTGCCTCTGCTGCCCCCAAACCCCGCCAAAGGTCCACAGTGGCTTTTTGGGAACCGTGCTTCTGCCATCTGACCATGAGCCCCCGGGAATCGATGTCTGTGAATCCCCCCTGATTGCTTGATTCCATTCCTGTTGACATTTCCTTGTGAACCGATTGGCTGACCTATGACTTAATAGAGAGGGAGACCCAGGTGACCAGAGTCGCTCATTGACTCACTCCGACTCACTCCGCATGCCCTTGTTCATAACTGACTGTATAAATTGATTCCTTCTGTCTGGCCCAGTAAACATTCCCTGATCCCAGTGCCTGACCTGACTTTTACTGGGCGTAGAACTCCCAGACACTCATACCAAAATCTTTCTTTTGTTTTTCTTGTGTTCATTCTGGCTTGTCCTTTCCCTGCTCCAGTGGACTGTGGATGAATAAAATCATCCCTAAGAAAAATATGACTCCATTCTCAATCCCCGTGCCACAAAGATCTGTCTGCTATTCACACTGGAGGAATTCTCACCCAACGTTAATGTTTAATCTCCTCTTTAGTCACCAATGCGCATACAGCGTCGCATTCTTAGGCTCAGTTTTAGAAGTCAGTAGGTCGTGTTCCACTTCCTGTGCACTTCATTTGCGCAGACATAATCAGCTGACCGGTGGAGAGCATGATGGGAAATGCAGTACAATTTATCCGTGTCTGGCAATGTTATGGTTCTTCGACATGAGTGTCATCCCTTTGATGGGATTTTCAGCGGCTGCGGAGCTTCTGGATTTATTTCGGGACCTGTCTGCCAGTCGAGAAATCTGCTTGTATCTTCACTCTTTATTTTTAATGTTAAAAGTGTGAACACTTCAGCTTCTCTGCCCACAATGCTATAAAACCCTTATGACATCCACAATGCAGTATCTCCCTCTCTCTTTGAGTGAAGGTTTACCTAAGCTAAGGGAGGTTCGTTTTTAGAAATATGTTATGCAACAATGAAACCTGGCTGGAGAGCATAACCGTACCTTACAAAGCAGTTCAGTGTTATATCGGCTGTTTGCATCCTGTCACCAATCTTTCTCCTCCTCTGTTCTCCAGCATATGATCTCCTAAACCAGGGATCAGCAACTTTACACTGACAGCCAGCTGCAGACTGGACTTCATGCAGAAAAATGTACTAAATAATACTGGAATAAGCATTCTGTTTTGTTTTTTTCAGCATCTAGAAGTTTAAAATACTTCTGCATGTTGAATGCATGTTATATAAGTCTTTCTGGAGCATGGAATTAATTTGGCTTATGCAAAACTCATTTTGATTACTGAATGAATTAGTAGTATTATTATTATTATTCTGATGCCTTGTAAATGTGGCCTGCAGGCTGGAAAAGATTCAAACACGTCATTTGAGAGTTTGGTTATGTCTTTTCCTTGTTAACCTTGATGAAATCCTCTCATTCATATTTATATGTTATATAGTGTACTCTCCGAGAGGGATTTGTGATAATCCTGCAAACAGCTTCTGTCACATACATCTACTTAAGGCGATTTATGTCCAAGTGACATGGAAGCATTACCTGTCTGTGCCTGTAATAAGTGCTCTGGTGCGTGACACGTGCCCCTGCATGAGAATGCATGCCTGTTTCTGCAGGGAACGACGTATATAGTGACCAGCAGGGCAACAAGGGATGCACTTACAAACGCATCATCTGTCTGGTCATGTTAAGCTGCCCGTTTCTGCCGCACGCAGCGAGTGGATTCCGGTATTTCTCTGGGAACGCCGCGATCAGACTCCCTTTTCCGCAAGACCAGCTGTGAACGGAAAATCCCGACTCCCAAATGCCACATTTTCTCCGCTCCCCGCAGGTTAACCAAGCGTAGAATTCCGGAGTGGAGTTGTGTGTGATTCCGCTTCGGAATAGCCCGGGCTCGTCCTCTCGGAGACAGCTGATTGCATATTAGTCACTGACATCGATTCAACCGCAGCAGACCTGTAATTGCGATGAGCAGCCCAGATATTCACGGTTCATCAGACAGGAGAGGGTCTTCGTGTTTTAAGAATACTCTCAAAGTCGTCGCAAGAAAAGAATCAATTGTCGTTTTCTATCATTTTAAGGCCTCTGGTGAGCACGATTTACAGACGTCGTTTTAGTTTATGGTTATTTATAGGGTAAAGAATCATATTCAACCACAGTGAGTCTGGGAAATGAGCTTCGGAAAATTTGGCGTGGTGGTAAATATTAGTTGAGTAACACTTTACTTGATGGGGCACAAATAGTAATAATTCAGTTACTACTGAACTGCAAATTATGAACAAATCGCAAACTAATATAGTTGCTACTTAAGATAAAAGATACATCAGGATTCATTAATAATGAACAAATATGAGACCATTATTTAACTTGTGCTGTTCATGACTTGTTTACAGAATTGACAGATATAGATAACAAGAAATATATTAAGTGCTTAAGATAATTCATCATTAATGAATCGCAACATATTTTAATATAAAATCAGTATGCAACGAAGACTTAGTTTGTGGTTTACTATTAATACATAATTAATAGTATATTACTGTAATACTACATTGTTTGTGCCCCGTCAAGCAAAGTGTCACCATTAGTTTGGATTCTTTGTATGGTCAGATTGCATGTATGCATATGTAAATGTAAATGTATTACATCATTGCAATCCTTGTTTGACAGCAGGACTCCCTGTTAAATATTTCAATGCTCATTTTCAAATTTCACGTGTAGCATTTTATAAGAGCGGAACATTAAAACGAGTAGCATTATCTATCGTTGTCATTAGACCCAGATAATCCAAGCATGTCTAATGGCTGGCATTTACAAGCCCTATGGCCTCGTTTCGAAGACCAATCGAAACGTGTGATTTATTTCCACACGGATCTGGACCGGTTGTTTAAAAAAAAAAAAAAACGTTGGCGTCTCGTGTTGTGGGCACGAAACTCGGTCACATTAATAAGTCTGGCATGTCACAGGCGTGGAGATCAAAGGGTAGAATTAGCTGCCGGTGAGCAGAGCTAGCAGAGAAGCCTCTTTAATTGCGGGATTTGCGCTTGTTTGTAAGCAGATGCTTTAACAATTGAGCGGCACATAGATGATAATTGCTAAAATTCCTTTGGTTAGCTGGGCTTCATAGGGTGCCCTCTGTTTGTATCCCAGTCGATTCAGACGGATGGATTTGTTTGATATTGTTTAGGTTTTATTGACGTCCTTGTTTATTTACACATGCACTCCGAGGCAAGAAATGGCTCAAACCCAACACTGGAAAATATTATGCTTTCAATTGTCTTAAAAAATCATAGGTCAAATAATTAGCAGAAATTAATACAATCTCATCCGGGGTCCTGAGCCGCCATTTGCTCCTCGCTGCTCACTGCGGTGGGCAGGTTCACTTACAGTCTTCCTGTGTATGAAGATAAAATCATGAAAAGATTGAAATTTTGATACAAAATTCAAGCTAATGCATGTGTGGGAGTTCAAAAGTTTCCAAAATATCTTCTGGCTATTTGCTCTTGAGACTGTTTAAAAGCTTAATGCTTTGCCACTTCGGTTTTGCCCCATTTTATTTCCTTATTTTCGGCCGTGGGGTTTCCTAGTGAGTAGCCCATCTCCAGGGTTGCTGGTTCGAATCCCGCCTCTGCTGTGAGTGTGTGGAGGTAAGGAACACACGTTGACGCACTCGCCACCTCAGAGATGAGAGCCCAAGCGCATGCCTGCCGTACCTCAGCACCACACTAATTTGAGTCGAATGCAACAGAGGGACGGTTTTTCCGGCAGCTAGATGGCCATCTGCCTGCCGTCACCCCCCAAATATTCCCCTGAAGCTTAGGAGACCTGCTTGCTCGCCTAGATTAGATTAGCTAGAGTGGATTAACATAATACCCAAAATGAAGCGATTGCCGGTTAAGGGTCCAAGGGAGTAGTATCACTCCTGGCATCCAAAAGATTCGAACCAGCAACTTCCTGATTGCTAGTACAGCTGCCTGATCTCAGAGCCACCGCTTCGGCTCTGGGTGCTCCTGGTTTATACCTGCATTCCACAGACTTGCAGGCTAATTTGTGTCTCTCAATTGCCCACAATGTTTGATTGCATGTATCTATAGACTGGCGTCCTATCCGGCGTGTCGCCTTGCCTTGCCTTGTGCCCTATGATCCTGTGCCTAGGATAGGTTCCAGGCCTCCGTCACCCTGACTGGGATAAGTGGTTGGATGGATGGACATGTATACGTGTCTGTGCTGCGTCGTAATCAGCATCAGTTCATCCGTATCTCAGGTTCCCCCGTGAAACAGAAAGTATGTCTGGAATTTTAAGTTAAAATGCCACGTAGTCACCTTTTGTGAGGTAAAACGAGCGCCAAGCCGAAGGGCCGACAGACTGGGTGTTTCTTTCTCTGGTTTTCACGGGGGCTTCCTCCAAAAGCCTGAGGTTTTGATGCAGCGTTGAAATCCTACACTTTTCTAACCTATCACGAGTTAAAAGACACCAAATGTCAGACTCGTATAATTGCTTCGTGAAACCAGTAGCACCATTCCATACAGTGTATCTGTTATTACTCAAGACTGGTTTAGCAGGCGGCGATGATTAGCTGTAAATTAACTTTGTGTCATGTCCGTTCACAAAGGTTATCGCTCAGCTCTGCGGGGGAAGAATGCCAGGTCCAGTTAATTAACAGGTTGCAAATTCTTTAATTTCCTGATGCAGAAGTGAGTCAGTATATCATAGGTTTCCCATAAGTTGACATTTTTATACAAAGTAGATTGTACCCAGGATATTTTTACCGCTTATATTCTGAGCAGCTCAAACTGTGTGCCTTGCTTAAGGGTGCTGTAGCAGCAGCCCGAGTGGGATTTAAGCAGGAGTCCTTTGGGTTATGAGTCCTTATGTGCTTCCCAGACTTGCTGCACTTAAACTTTAGGACTGGGAGGAGGACGACGGGGGGAAATGCCGCTTGTGTTTTTACCACCCTGTGAAAAAGTGACCCTAAGTGTAATTCGCCTGGGGCAAGAGTTCCTTGCGCCTCCAGCTGACCGGTGACAGATTTCTGGGAGCCCGTAAGCATATTTGTGATGTCAGAATGGTAAGGCATTGTCAATATCGCTGCTCACCGACGGTTATGATGCCATCGATCTGCCGCGCTCCAGGTGGTTCTGTGGCAGACACGGGTCATAAGTCACCATTCCATTTTCACGAGCAACAGAAAAGTGACGTCTGGGGCCAAAAAAAAAAAGATATATGTGTGTGTGTGTGTGTATAAATATATATATTATAAAACAACATATAACTTTTGAAATGTAGGTTTCTTAGCAAATGGCGAATCCTCTGGAGAGAACATCAAACAGGGGGCCATTTCTTCGCCGAGGCAGAATGAATTACGTTTTCCCTTAGCCCTGTGGCTAGCTAAGAAAAGCACATCTGCCAGGGAGATGTCTATGGCTGACCTTCAGCTGACGCAGTGCCAGGAGCCCCTGGAATATATGCGCGACTGAAAGCCGTGACGCCGGCGGGGGTGCTAACCGCCTCACGCTAACATCGCTTCCGCTACAGCCTCCCTGTCCCCGGGACGCTCAGATCCTCTCACGTACAGCTGGCTGCTATCAGAGGTCTGGTCTGCGGGGGTGTTGTGTGGACGAGGCACTGTCGACGTTTGCGTAAATGGAGAACGGCTGAAAATAATACATCCGCAGGAACTTCGTGGGGTTCCTCTGGACAGTTCCACCAGAGTCTTCCATTTTTGCACCCACCCCTTACTTCCATTGAGGCTCAGTCTCCCATTTTTGCACCCACCCCTTACTTTTATTGAGGCTTTTAGACACTGATGACACCAGATGTAATTTGGGCCGTGCGCTTGATAACGAGATTACCTTGAATCCACGAATATGATGGCTTGTCGCTGTGCTTTATTAGAGGACCGGGTTTCTCAGCCTTTCTAAAAGAAACCCCCCCAAATGAGAACAGACCATAAAGTTTAGCACCCCCCGCTAGTGATGCATGATCGCATAAGTAATGAGGACTAGTGGCGCTTTGATATTTCTTTCTCGGGGGTTGAATATTTTTTCATTTGCTGATGAAGGGGTCATGATTTTTTTTAGCTATAAATAGATACTCCCCCCCCGCCCCCGGAATGCTTCTCGTGTTGCATGAGACGGATAACAATAGCAGCATTTCTTCAATTTACGATGCGTCTCTGCGGACTCCTTCTTGAACACTGCGCCTGTGAGGCGCTAAGACATTCTTTCTCTTCGCTTTGTGCGTCGGTGCTGTTGGAGAGCGTGACTAAGTGAGGTCCCTCCGGCATCGTGTGCGTCTGTTTTTTGAAGATGTGGGGCGACGCGCACGGCCCGATCGTCCCCAGGCTGCTTTTTAGCTGCTGCTCCCGTCTTCGGTGCACTATGGAAGTGTCCGGGAAGAGCTAAAGCTGAGCAATGATGCACTATCAATACTGGAAGATGATTTTAAATAGTGTAAAGCATTGTGGTCCTGTTGGGTGCTGGGGTGTGGCCCAGTGTGTTACAATACAGTGTCTGCAATCAGAAGGTTGTTGGTTCGAATCTTAGTAGAGACCGTCTAAAACTGCTTTGGATGTAAGCATCTTCTAAATAAAAGTCATGCAAGAGTGTAGTAACATACTTAGCTGCGCAATTAGCACTCAAAATTATTTATGTAGTTCTTTAAAAATTTCAAAGTTTTCTTTTTTTTTTTAAATCTTTATCTTTATTTTTGTCATTCTGTTTCGCATTATTGGTAAGAAAAGTAGGGGTATTTACTAACAGCTTTGGTAAAGCATTGCTTGAAAGTTTGGTGTGACAGTCTGAGATTAGCTAGCTGTTGTATTGTCGCCCTTCTGGAGAGTGCGTCATGTTTATGTAAATAGACTGCAAACTTGCTTTGGTGGTAAATGGTCTAACAGACATTTCCGGTTGGGGGGGGGGGGGGGGGGGGGGGGGGGGGGGGGGGGGGGGGGG
>JAABNX020000057.1:6880219-6891570 GCA_015163995.2 Mormyrus lacerda
TGCGCCCTCGCAGAGGGCCCTGATGCATGGAGTAACCAGGGCCGTCCGCGATTTGTTGGACAGCTCCCTGACAGTGCTGGCACTGCGCCCTTGCAGAGGGCCGTGATGTATTGAGTAACCAGGGCCGCCCGCAATTTGCTGGACAGCTCCTTGACAGTGCTTGAACTGCGCCCTCACAGAGTGCCCTGATGCATGGAGTAACCTGGGCTGCCCGCGGTTGGCTGGACAGCTCCCTGATAGTGCAGGCACTGCGCCCGTGCAGAGGGCCGTGATGCATGGAGTAACCAGGGCCGCCCGCGATTTGCTGGACAGCTCCCTGACAGTGCTGACACTGCGCCCTCGCAGAGGGCCATGATGCATTGATTGACTAGGGCCGCCTGCGATTTGCTGGACAGCTCCCTGACAGTGCTGACACTGCGCCTTCACAGAGGGCCGTGATGCATCGAGTAAACAGGGCCGCCTGCGATTGGCTGGATGTCGAGGTGTAAATGGGAACACAGCTGAGACAGCCTCAGGTGGCAGAAGGGAAGGAATTGTGCGAAACGAATCAGTCGTCCCTTATCTCATTTTAATTTTAGATTTGGATGGAAAATTAATAAACAGTGATATCTGGAAGTTTGTGAACGATATATGGGTGGCCGTATTTTTATATATCGTAGAAAAAGATAAGATAAGATGTATTTTATTGATCCCAAGGGCAAATTGTTTTGCATATAGCAGCAAGGTAAGTAAAACAACTTTATGGTAGAAACTTTTAATAACTCCACAAACAACTTAGAAGACATTTAAGCATCATGGACAGACGCGCTGGTAAATTACTCTGGTCACATTTGTAAGGGTGTGCTCCCTGAGACTTGGTTCTGTTTTAGAATTTTTTTATTATATTAATAATAAAACTTAGAATGTTTTCTGCCTTAGGGGCAAATCATAATGTATGCAAGAACCTGAATACAACAAATCATTCGCTTACTTATTTGTGGCATTTTCTTCTTATAATATCTATGATTCTAACTGTATCTGATTAAAAAAAAATACTTATATCCTCTCAGCTGTATGTATAGTGGTTAAGATGTTTTATGCGTTTTTTTTTTTTTCTTAACAAAAATGTGAAGCAAACAAGCTGGGTTGATGTGTTATTGCACTTCATAAAATATTCACACTCGCTTGGAAGAGAGTGGAGTCGATCTGCATGCATCATCCTGCACAGTATGAGTGTAAACACCTCCTTTATGGGAGATTGCATGGGAGCGCGGCCTTGCAGCTGTTGTTGATGCTGCACAGGGCTCTTACTGAAAGCGATTTCTCCTTCCAGTTCATTACTAATTGACCAGCTCCTGAGCAGCACCTCTGGAGCAGAAAATTGAAAAAACTTAATTGTGATTAACAGGCTCTTGCTCACAAATGAATTTTTCTGGGGGCACAAACTTGCCCTTAAGAGTCACACTCCCGTTTGAGTTTTCCAGTAAGCTACAGCTGTTTATGTTCTGAAATACAACCCGAATTTCACAGGGAATTATAAAGTTCCTTTGAATTGTTTAGTACATGCACACAGTAGGATGATTCTGATCATCTTAATAGAAATTACAGTGGAGCTTAACCCACGGTTAGCTAAAACACAGCCAGTCACTGTCTCTCATCTTTTTTTAGCCAGACAAACAGAGAAAATGTCGAGATACAGTCATATGCCGAGTCTATCTGACAGGTGTTGGGATTCTATTGGACTTGTTGAAGCGTTCGGGTTCAAACACTAGGAGGTGCTCTTTGTGAAATTTACAAGCTCCACAGCCACAAATAGTGTCTTATATAAGGAGTTTTATTTACGCTCTGGGAAAACTCTGCTCTGTGGTACATTTTCGCCTCAATAGATGGTTCTTCGCTAGCAAAGACAAATGCTCGTTCATTGTCCATTCCGCTCTCCATTCCTTGACTTGCGTCAGCTTGGGAAGAACAGCAGACACAAGCCTTAAAAGCCAAGGAAGTCAATAGCTGTAAGTAGGCAAAATAAAGGGAAATGTTTATATTTTTTCAAGTGGGGCTGGCATTCATCGGTAAATTGCAACCTTCTTCTGTGATTCCGAACTTTTTCCATGCGTTTCCGTCTTTGTCCCACAATTCCATAGTAAAATGAGAAGCCGTCGCTGACAGAGCAGATGAGCCAGGTTGCTTGTGCACATTCTCTTCAAGAGGTTCTCATGTTCGGTTACCGCCGAAGTAAATCAGGTCAGGCACATAAGCTTATGCGAACATAGGCTGGGGTATAGCCCCCCCCCCCCGTCATCAGCGGCCTCCTGCTCCCAGCAATATGGCTGAGTGTTTGTTTTCTGGGTGTCACCAGAGGCGGACAGTTGAGGTCCAGAAATTAAACATCCAAACCAGAGGATGTTTTATCCAATCAGTTGAGTACTCTGTGATCGTGACTCTTTAAGCTCAACTGGTTGGTTGAAACAAAATCCTGGTATGGATTTGTACTTTCTGGACCTGAAATGTCCACCTCTGATTGGCACAGGGGGGACCAATCGCCAGTCAGGGGGACTCAAGGGAAATCAGAAATAAATACAGCATTGAGAATTGGCTTTGAAAACATTGAACACGATATTATTATTATTATTATTGTCCTATGTGCCTATAGAGCATAAAGAGCTGTCCGTCGGCCCTCCAACGTGCATGTTTTGATTAGTATAATTCATGTTTTGTCTCTTTTCCCGTGCGATAAATGTGGTACCGTGATTCTGCATCCCAAATCAAATAGCTGAAGAATGGCGCTGAGCCCTGTCAAATTTACAAGCAGCGGATGTCACAGAATCAGGGAGCATTTGACAGCGGTCTGATCCAGTGCCGTTGCGCGTTGTCAGATCGACAGTTCTCTAGGCCACTGGCAATGGGGGAGGGACACCAGGGGGCCAATGGTATTTCAGGAGGGGCTGCTGCAGGTTTTCGGGCTGATGCAGCCTCGCTGTGATTGGCTGTACACAGTGCATCACTATACACCATATTCAGGTACAGGAGCCAAAAATCCCGGCTGAGTGAATTTTTTAATGCTATACGCTTCGAAATTTGACAGGTTTGCTGAAGTTCATGCTTGTTAGTGGGCTGTCTCTGAAGTTTTATACAATATATCTAAATAAATCTTTTTTAGGTGTATAATGTGGGGTATGTGCTTGAAATAACAGTGCAGTTTTACCTTCTAAATCCTACAAACATTAGCATACATTAACTTCTCTGAATGAATAGATGATCTTCTGTAACGGTGTAGATGTTTACTTTACATTGGCAGTAGGAAAATAGCAGCATGCAACCAAATGAGGCTTCTGTTAATAGCTCCATCCGTCCATCCATCCATCCATCCATCCATCTTCCTGCTGCTTATCCATATCTCTGTATCAGCACTCTTCTGCTAAGCACATTTCCAGTCTGCAAGCTGAGCACCACTTAACACACACACACACCCCCCTCCATGGCCTTTAACATGAACAGTAAAACAACATTATCTCCTAGAACGTGTCTGCTAAACATGGCGGCCTTCATGACAGCGTAAGCAGATGTAACCGAAGGTCGTTGTGTGGATGGGAATGGGCAGAGTGGCATGACCATGACGGTACCATGTGGCATCAGCTGGGAGGTAAATCATGGGGACAGTGTGTGAAACGTCGCTTGACTTTAGACTTTGTTACGCTTTTCCATGCGAGACACATGGACTGAGTCTGGGCTCAAATGAGGGCCATTCAGGGAAATATGCTCATATATACTCTGTGGAGTGTCTCAAATAAATCAGCCTCCTTAATATCCTTAAGCTCTTTAGCTACTTACAAGGCAATTTTGACAAAATATATTTTATACCATAAACAGCACACATTGGCTTAATATGAGTTGTGTTCAAAGCCTCTATAGAGCAATGGAGGACTCAACTGCCTGAGGCACAGTATCGTGGGCTGGTGTGAAAGTTAGGAATTTTTGCTCTTAGCCACCTGAGCTAGTTCAGTAAAAATTCTAGTCCCATACGCATTTTTTTTTACTAGCTAGCGGGCTAATGTTGGGCTTCTTGTACTTTCCCTTTGTCTAAATGACTTGCCTCAGGCGAGTGGATGAGTTTAATTCCTATCCCGGGTCGTGGGTAGACTACGTCAGATTCTCGAAGTATTGCTTCATCGATACAGCTTTTTGTTTCCCATCCTCGATGTGCTGTTTTATGATGCCGCTTGATATAAACTTCCTGGGGAACTCGTTATGGAGGAAAAGGGTCTAGATGATGACATTTTAATGAGGGGAAGCCGTGCTGGTTTCATGGCTAGCGCGCAAGCGAGCACACAAGTCGATTTCTGTTGAAAGGAAAAGAAAAAAATAAAAGTCCTTCAGAGTGTTTTTTTTTTCTTCTGCGTTTGAGTGTGTTTACACTGTGGTGATGACATGCAGGAGGCTGGAGTCACAGCAAAGCGAGGTGGGAAGAGAAGAGATGGAGGAGTGAGAGTGGAGCCAAGCAAAGCGCTAACAGGAAGGGCTCCCTGTGTGATGCAAGCGGGAGGATGAGGCTGGAGGCCCGCGGGCCTCGGACCGGCTGCCGCCTCCAGCGCCTTAATTATCCTGGGGTGGGGAAGGGACTGGGGAGCAGACCGTCTCTGATGATACGACCACCCTGCCGTCGTGGCTCCAGCTGCATAAACACACTAATGCACGGGCACCTCGGGGCACACTGACCCCCCCCCGGGACCCTCCTCCTACTGACAGCTACAACTGTGCATTTCACAAAGAGCTCTAAACCAGTGTCTTCCAATCTGGTCCTCTGGGACACACAGACCGTCTGTGTTTTTGCTCCCTCCCAGCTCCCGCTAGCAAGGTAGCAAAAACGCGGACTGTCTGCAGCTCCCCAGGGACTGGACTGGGCAGCGCTGCTTTGGAGTGATATGTGGCTCGATGGGCTAAGCCTGTGTGCCTGTAATCAGACGGTTGCTGGTTCAAACCCAGCCTCAGCACGCCTGCGGGTCCCCAGGGACAGGATGGGATGGGACTGTACTGGGAAACATTGATTTAAACCATGGAAAGTCTACCTGTAAAATGGGTGACGATCTGTGTTAGTTCCCAAGAAAAGGGATAAAGATAGATATGATGGACCATCAAGCCATAATCAACCACAGAGTTCTTGAATACCACAGTTATACATCCCACATAGCAATAATTCACTATCTCACTCCAGAAACCAAGACCTTCCTCCGAAACTGATTTTAACTGCCTGTGTGGGAGTTATTGCATCATCTGCATATAGTTTTTACCATGTGTGGTCTTGAAGGCCTTTGGCACAGGCAGTAATACTTCACCCCTAACCAGGCTCCATCGCCGGTGAGCTTCGCCGCCAATCGGCTCGCTAAGGCAGCGCCCCCTCAGAAGATGCTGCCCCAGGCAGCCGCCTATGTCGCTTAATGCATTGACCGGCACTGCCTTCTCCTGATGTGGAGACTGGTTCAGTGATATTATTTGGGGAACGGTCAGTTCAGAATGGATGTCTCGTTGCCTTCTGAACCCAAAATTATTATTTATCAGTCCAAGAGATATTTGTAGCAGTTCTATCCATCCATTCTTTAAAACTGCCTGTCCTACTTAGGGTTCGGGGGTCCAGAGTCTATCCTGGAGGGTACGATCGCAAGGGAGGGAGCAGCCTAGGATGGGGCACCAACCCATCGCAGGGCACACTCACACACCATTCACTCTCACACCATTCACTCACACACCATTCACTCTCACACCATTCACTCACACACCATTCACTCACAGGACACACGGAGGGCCAATTCAGTAACCCCAATCCGCCTCAGCATGTGTTTAGACCGTGTGGGAAACCCAGAGTCCCAGGAGGAAACCCCACCAAGACAAGCGGGCATCATACCCAGAGGTTTATTTTAATTTATTTTAATTTAGAAAACGGATGGATGCAATGGATGCAGGTCCAAACTGACATGAACTTAAATAATGCATGTTTTCGTAAAAGCACCAGCTGTGATTGCAAATGCCTGCGCCTTTTAACTCGCAGGAGAATGAGGCACAAACCTTACACAATAATCACATGCGACTGGATGGCACTGCCTCCTACAGTATGATAAATGGCCTGGAAAGCTGGGATTCCTCCTGCATCTCCTTCAAGTGCAGCTTAGAAAACAGGAAATGATCCCAGTGCAGCTCTATACCGGCCGTATGCACTATCCTATATCGCAGTGGTGTTGGTGAAATGCATTTTATTTAAAAACTCACTACCTGTATTGTGTTGAAAATCTGCCTTTGAATATAATAAATAAAATAAAAATCTTTGCAATCTGGGCCAATACAACACCGAGTGTTTCAAAAACATTATATAAACATTTTTTTCTTGACAAAAATTATTATAGTTACGCAAAATAACTGATTACACTCTCAGGTAAGTAGTCGTAGACATTTGCAGAACTCCTGCCTGTTGGATCCCCACGATTCCACATCCATCTCCCGGCTCGTGCTGCGCCCCGCTCATCACCCCCCCGCCATCCCCTCTGCCTTCTTCCTCCATTCTCCCTTCATCTTCCCCGCGATGCCGTTACCATTGGCTGCCCGTTAAAAGCGCCGTACCCTCCCTTCCACACCTCCTGTTCCCCGAATCCGCCCCTCCCTTTCGGCCGGCTTCTTCCCATCCGCCGGGTCACATCAATGGGACATCAGTGCGGGAGAATCGGCACTGATAAGCAGGATAACGACGCGGCGGATAAAGTGTCTCACGGTTGCATTGGATGTCCCTGTTGGTCTTTGCGGAAACAGCATCGCTGTCGGGCTGCTCTTCTCCCTTTGCCTCCCGTCCGATGAGAATGAAGTAGCCCGGGCTGGGAGGTGCCGCCGTGCGGGAGGGTGCCATGAAGTTGGCCGCTGCCCTTCTCTGCGCGACGCTCTCGCTGGCCACCGTGCGAGGTAAGCCGAGTGAAAGCCGAGTGGAGATGTCACTCTGTCCCATCGCGGCCACATCGCGCACTTTGCCGGGTCCCTCAGCACGGCCCGTCGTCTTCGTGGTCAGCCGTGTTCGGTCATTTAAAAGTGGCTTTTAGTGATGATGGGGGATTGATTTCCACGTGCGGTAGCTGCTCGGATAAATACAAATGACAGTGATCAAATACCGCCTGCTTATCAGTATTGTCATTAGATAAAGCAACGAGGCGCCGATTCACCGCATACTCAGCGCTTATTCCGAACAAACGAGAAGCGTAGATTGTCCTGAAACCGTCCAGAATTGCGAGAAATTATTTATTATTAATCGATAGATGTGTAGCGCCCTCATCTGGGATGAACTGTTGATCCCGGTGATTTTTTTTTTCTTGTGGATAAGAGGTTAGAATAAGGATGGATGCAATAATCTTCGCTTGTGAATTTTTATTCTTTGTCGGGTATAATATTTAACATGCTGTTGGTTGCCTGTTTACAAATAGTATAAAGTTGAGAGAAAATACGGAATGACGCATTAATATAGATATCGGCAGCTGGATCACGTCCTTTTACCTTCTGTTCCAGCATTGTGGTTTATGAGCTTAAGCCGGACTCTTAATAGTATTCCCATTTCTTTTTTTATTGGGGTGCTATAGGTACATTGTAGGAATGCTGTGGTTATACGTATCTGTGGTTATACGTAACGGAGCTTCAAGCACCATTATTAAGTACTTTTTATTTTTATTAAATAAAGTGTCAAAAATAGCCACGGAATACATAAAAACTGAGAGCTAATGATTAAATGTCATGTTAGCAGTGGGATTTCATGCGTGTTGGGGTTCAGTAGCTTATGTTAAGCTGTTTGGAGGCAGCGACCTGAGGATGTGTGAATACTTTATATTCACTAAACGCCCTTTGCAAACGCTAAAGGTTGAAATGAATGTTCAAGCAAAAGAAAAAAAATAGGCAATTCATCTGCGGACCCTGTATTATCTGCTGGATATTCATTGTTCAGGACTTAACGAGGATTTTCGGCCAAACTCTTCGATTTCCCTCGCCCTTTGGGCGGTTTGTCTGAGCCTGCATTCCGCATTCAGCAGCAGGATCTGGCAGGACGTCCCGCTGCACACCCATTCTGTATGCCGCTTCTCATCTTCCTCTCCTTAATCGCCGCCTTGACGGAGCTCCAAGACATGTCACAGCCTTTTCCTAAAGATCTTTCAAAAGCCCATCAGCCCTCAAAGGATATTCATACTGACTCCGTCACACCACTGTGGCACCACACAGCTGGGGGGAATTGGGGCCCCAGAGCTTATTTATGATTCACAAGAACTGGGGTCTTACCTAATAAATAATTTCTAGGTCACCTGCCCATTTTGCTTACATCAGATGTTTACAGCACCTTGAGAAATTTAGAAGGAGAAAAAAAGTGAATATCACTGCTGCAGTGAGTGCAGAGTGTGTAGCTCTGCCAGTGAAGCCTCTTGCCTTTCATCAGAACGTTGTTGGCTGAATAGTTTTACAGAGCCTTTGATGGGCCTTCAACTCCCCACTCCTCCTGAAATACTCCCTGGGCATCAGATAAATATCTGACCCTGCACTCAGACCCCAAGCTTCAGTCATTACTGTCTTTGTGTGTGTGTGACTTAAACGAGAGCCAGATGGGGTATGTGAAAAGAAGCATTCCAGTGTACCAGTACTTTTGCAAATGGCACAAAAGGCATTGTTTTATTTTCATGGGAGAAATGTGGAAAACAATACTAGACAACATGCAAACGAGACATTCTTCTGAGGACAGTGTATAACTGCAGGTCACTCGGCGCAGAGGCCAACTGTTCAATGGAACTGTCCGCAGAATGGGCACTCCTGCACATTTAGCGGGTTGTCGGAAAGGCAGGCTTTCATCACTGGGTCTGAGGTCCCCTCTAGTGTGCCTCAGCGACTAGATGCAAGGTGCATCCTCTGAAGCACCTTACTGCACTCCTCCTGTGGATGGCCCCCTCACAGCGCCCCCTCTTGGCTGCTTCCCTGCCTCACTTCCTGAAGAATTTTCTCCTCATTGATTGGCGGTTGTGTCGGCCGGCCCGCTGTGCATAAGTCCCAGGTCTGGCATAAAATTTCTTTAACCGGGTCCCCATGACGTACCCTCCCCCCGGGCCCGGATCTGGAACCACTGGATGGCTGGCATGTGTGTCCATACTGCAAAAAAATGGGTCAGCTGATTATTCTGAAGGAATGTTCTAGAGGTCATCTATCATGTCCTTGTAAGCTTCACATAATATATTATTACCTGCACTGTAATGCAATTGGCTTTTTAATAGTTTTTTTTTTCCACTTAACGTTGATGCTGACTATATCAGTGGAATCATTCCTAAGTGAACTGTAAGGATCGGCCGCATCGATGTCTTTATTGGGTTTTCCGAAAAGGCTACAATCACAGTGCCAGTCATCGTTCATATGCATCACAGCGATGATTCAGATGCTGATTGTGCTGAAGAACAGCTTCTCCTTCCAGCCTCAGCACCCAAACACGTGCCCTTTACACACACACGGCAAGCAGCCCTTCTTCCTGGTAAACATGCCCATAACTAAGCTCTCTGCTGCTGAGGTTCACAGCATAACTGCATTCTCGCTACAAGGAAAAAGCCGTCCCCTCGTGAATTCTTGCGGAAGATGTCCAGTGCAGTTCCTGGTACATTTATGCATTATTCTGCTTATTTGTTTGGACTGTTCCCGCTCCGGGGCTTGATAAGCGCCGTGCGGCGTCACATAAAGATGCTTTCAGAGTAGCTCATTCCCGCGAGACGCTCCAAGGGTACACGCCCATCTCCGGGACTCATTTGCTCGCTGAAATTTCAGCTGTCTAAATACGTTGTTGCCTGCTTTTGCCCTGCCAACCCCTGTCTGAATAACCAGACTGTAATTAAATGAGGAATCACAACAAATCATAACGAATGTCGAACCAAGGACTCATTAACGAGCTGTTTTCACTCGCTTTGCAAAGAGCTCTCTTTGCTTTAGAAAGTGCCTTTTCTGTGACTCATTTGACACTGTATTTTGGGTGCTCTGTGACTCATTTGACACTGTATTTTGGGTGCTCTGTGACTCATTTGACACTGTATTTTGGGTGCTCTGTGACTCATTTGACACTGTATTTTGGGTGCTCTGAAGCATAGTTACACTGGTGGTTTGAAGCTGGTCAGCAATGTAGCTTGAATGGAACTAGGGTTGAGGGTTTGATTCTTGTCCCGGATCTGTGGGGACTTTCCATGGGTTTCCTGCGGGAGCTTCAGTGTTCTCCAACAATCTCCGTGTGGTTAACATGGAGGCAGCCTGTGGCTCAGCAGACTCTCATCAGAACCAGGCGCTGGTTCAAGCCCAGCCGCAGCAGAAAGGTCACATGTCCATGGCCTTAACCCCCAGCTCCCCTGCCTGGTGATGAACTGGACTTCCATCCTGTGTGTCTCCTGTGATGTATCCGATCGGTCCTTACATAGGCTTCCATTCTGGTCATGATCCTCTACTGGATAAATAGATTTCGAACAGTGTTTCCCAATCCAGTCCTCGGGGACCCACAGCCGGTTCTATATTTTCGCTTCATTTGAACTCCCTGCCACATTTTTGCAAAAACTTGGACTGTCTGTGGGTCGCTGAGGACCAGATTGGGAAACACCGATTTAGAACCTGGATGTATGTTATTTGGTTATTTGCTTGTTCTGGCTGGAATGTCATATCTACCACTGTGTGCAGGTAGAATGTTGTAGCTTTAAATGGTACACCTCACTCTTTCCAGCAGAGGTCCTCGTACTGGCTCACGGACTGGTGAAGCCATTGTGACAGACCATTGACTTTTTTGATGCAATCGCTAAACTACTTGTGGAAAATGCTTATAAATTTTTTGTTGATACAGGAATATCCAAGAGTGGTTCGATGGCTCGGTGGTGGAGTGGGACAGAATTGTAGAGTTTGTAGAGTTTGTAGAGTTTGTAGAGCACCTGTAGGGGTGCAGGGCTGGACAGAGAGAAGCCGGCAGCGGAGCAGAGTTACATGGGTGTGAAGATGCATCAAAAGAGAGTCTTTGGGGACCCACAGCTGGTCTATGTTTTTGTTCACGGCAAGCTCCCTGCCAGACAGTCTGCATTTCTTCTGGGAGCTGGGAGGGAGCAAAAACATGGCCTGTCTGGCAGGGAGCTGGGAGGGAGCAAAAATGTGGACTTGACTGACAGGGAGCTGGGAGGGAGGGAATCATAAATGTCCTTAAACCTGCTAGAGAAGAAAATCACTGGATTGGCAGTTGTTGTGGTTTTACTGTCGGAGGGAAATTTTGGCTGTGCGACAGGAAGGGACAGACGCAGATGTGTGGCATGTGACATTCTCGCTGGCTGGGATCCACTTCATTATGGAGATGGGGAGATGAGGAGCCT
>JAABNX020000057.1:6909784-6920258 GCA_015163995.2 Mormyrus lacerda
TATACACGTGGCTGTGGGCTTAGCACAGCTGTATATACACGTGGCTGTGGGTTTAGCACAGCTGTATATACACGTGGTTGTGGGTTTAGCACAGCTGTATATACACGTGGCTGTGGGTTTAGCACAGCTGTATATACACGTGGCTGTGGGCTTAGCACAGCTGTATATACACGTGGCTGTGGGTTTAGCACAGCTGTATATACACACAACTCCAAGCAGTGAAAGGCGTAGAGGGCAGAAATAATGAAACGGAACTCATTTCACTCAAGTCGGAGTTATTTCTCATAAGAATACAATGGTACATTTTTGCATGAAAATTTAAGCTATATTAGCATTTAATTTTCACTTATGGCACATCTTTATCGTCACGTTATCGTTTCTGAAAGAGCCATGACGGTCACTGAACGAACGGGAAAATGTTTCCGGAGCTCAAATCTGAGCCGGAGTCTCGTGTCGCACCGGGCCGACCGCGGCGGGAGCACAAGCTGCCGTCTCTGCGGCGAACGCTCCTCACGAGCATCCCGGATCTCCGCTGCTCCCCGCGGTCCGTCGTAATCGACCTCGACAGACAGCCGCGTCTGGCTCTGGGTGCTTTGTGAAAATGGCTGCTGATTCATGTGGACTTCGGGGCTCCTTCACACGCCACGGGCACCCGACGGCCCCGACTGGGCGCAGCGCCATATTGCAGCAGGGCTCGGGCAGCCTTGTGATGAATATTACATCAGCTATGGCTACATGCCCCCTCAACCTGGACCAGGAAAAGCAGCTGGAAAACAGATGGTTACACGTAGCATGTTGTGCTTTTTTTACCTAGTTGAAACACAATAGCTTTTTAAATGTGTTTAATTTACATTTTAAACAATCGCTAATACGATTTATTGCTTGGAGCGCATCAAACGTTGCATGTGGGTCAGTGGGTTGCGGCTGCCGCTTATGTAAAATAAAAGAGTAAAATGATCTTATCAACTAGTCCGCCTGTCTCTCTGACCTCAGCGCACTCCTCCGATGCGTAAGTGAATAGCTGTGCATGCTTTCGTAATTATGGGATGCTGCAAACTTAAGAGGCCAGGAAGGTTTGACGGATGAAATGGCCGACCGATGCAACAGGTTTTACACGCATGCGATGTCTTCTAAGATCTTGTCACAAATGTAACCCTTGGGGAGAGGAGCGGTGTGGCACAGGGTTGAGGCTATCAGAATTCAGTGTGAGGAATGGCGAGATGATTTTCTGAAGTCTTGTGCTTCCCAGTTTCCCAGTTTGGTGCCTAATCCCATCAGGTCTGCCCGGTCCATCAGGGTATTGCCTTTGGCAGGTCCCTTTGAAGAAAAGTCCAAGACAATTTCCCTATGGGGGGTTTAAAGCATCACTACTCAATTTTAGCTACGGGAATACTGGGAAAAATCATGATTTGAAATAACCTGGAAATAACTTCTGGTGATTACTTTTGGTTTAAATATATTTATGTGAATATTAAATTCCCCTTAGGGCTGTAATATACCTACATATTATAGTGGAATTCGATGCATTCTGGGCAGTTGGACTTGGGGAAATATACCGATATATATGTAACCTTCTGAATGTCTGGTAGTAATGGAGTGAAGGTTTGTATCTATGGTAAAAAAAATGTATATGATTTATCTTCCTGTTTGTATGCTAATTTAAGTTCTTTTTTGTCTATGCATTCTTAAGGAGTCTGGGTTTGGGGATTGACCAAGCGCAAACAGCCCTGCTGAGCAGCTGCTGCTGGTCTGCCGTGGTTCTGTCTGGTTCTCCATTTCTTGATCTCTTTGGGTAACATCTGCTGTTCCCCGCATCACCACAGGAGGAACGGAGAACTTCTCAGCTTCCAAAGCTTGTCGGAAGCTGCTCCTTACATCAGTCCCTAAACACAATACACACGTCTTACAAGCACACGCCTCCCTCTAAAAACACTTCTTTTTGTGAACTGTATCCGTCCCCCCAAACTACACATGAAGTGATTTTTTCCCCTTTATCTGATCAGTGCCATCTCAGTGCATGACAGACACCGAAGATGCAGATGGGTTTTAACACCCAGCTAAGACTCCTATGTTCAGATGAACTTGGTTCCTGTAAAAGGAGCATCTCAATGTTCATCAAGATGTCCAAAGTCAAGGGGAATTTTTCCTCAGAAAATAGAAAAAGAGAAATGAAACGATTCTGTATCAGTAAGAGTAATGAGACCACAATAAATAAGGCAAACATGGAGCCCACCAGACCAGCGTAACGCAGATTGTGCCTGATATTCTATCAGAATACACTCGAGCAGCACCTCTGTAAATAAAGTGTGTGCTTGGATCTCCTGGCGCTGACACATCATCCCAGGCACTTTCAGACCTACCGGGGGGGGGGGGGGGTACAGAAGTTTCTGGAAACCTCATTTGGCCAATTCCTGTAAACAACATTATACAGTTTTCCATAAAAATAAAAAATAAAAGCCCAAAATAAGAGTCTGCTCCTGAATTCAGCCAATCAGCATAATCAGGCTCAGGTGTGGCCAATCAGAGACTATTTAAAGAGGCTCAGACAAGCTGAAGATGGGTCATGTGACACTCTTTGGTGCCTTTGTTGTGGCTTATAAAGGGAATGGAGTGATTGGCTTTCTTGGAGGATCAGCAGAGCTTCCCATACATGGTTTGTGGGCTCAGAATTGTCAAGTAAGTGACTTCAAAGCATAAGCAGTAAATGCTCTTGGGTAGATCCAGCGCGATGATAAATGTCTCTTTTTCAGTTTAATCACTGTCGCTTTCCAGTGAAAAAGATCATGCCTGGATACGTTACAAATTAGGGCAACTGCTTCCATTATTTTAGCCTTTGTATTTATTGTAGAATCAGTTGATTAACCAGATACTGCCTGCAATAAAAATATTTGCTGTCTATTATGGGCCAAGGGAGAATCTATCAGCGTTTCTGTCTGACCAATGATCGGTCAAGTCTTTTTTTTTCTGTCCTTTTCATTGGCTTGCTTTGCTAAAGATGAATGGTTTACATGATAAGAATTAATCCAACTTTTGTCTTGCCTTGTTCAAAAATAACCTCACGATATGCAATTACACGCTGAATGTCTCCGGTAAATGGATTCCTTCTGTCTGCCGGTACTCAAATGACCTCATTAACCACAGCTGCGATAACTGTACCAGGAATCACTGTTCTGCCAGCTTACTCACAATGTCCAATGGGAACTCTCTCCAGGAAAGTTGGCCAATCATGTTGCTTGAATAACCTGGGATACAAGTAACACAAGGTAGCCTATAATAGTCAGTGCTGAACTGAGTTTGATTAATAGCTGCTTATCAATGGGTGTATGCAGCATAGAATAGAACTCTGATACTTTATGAATCCTCGTGGGGGAATTCTCTCTTCATTTTACCCCATGTTGATCTCCATTGGTGAGAGCAGGCTTGGGGTCACACCATAAGGTCGGCCGCCTCGCAGCACCCGGGGCTTAAGGGCCGCGCTCATGGTCATGTGACTGTTCTGCCGCTGCTGGGGCTTGAGCCAGCAACCTTGTGATCGCAGCCACAAAGGCGTAGCCCGTTCAGCCACACTCCGCCCACAAAAAAAAGCAGGCAGGCCAGTTTTGAACAAACATAAATAACTAGCTTAACTGGAAAAAGCAATTCAGTATTGTGGAAGCATTTCATTTGTGTACAGCTGGATTGGGGCCATTCCGGAATGTATTCATCAATTCCAATCAAAATCAGGAAATGGAACTGGAGTTGGAATTTAAATCTTCCTGAAATTCTAATTCAGTTCCATTTCTGTTCCGCATAGTTTATTTCCAATCCCAACACATGTTCCATTTCCTGTTTTGGATTGGAATTGATGAATGCATTCCAGAATGGCCCCAACCCTGCTGTGCAGGCATTTTATTTTGCTATACTGAACACAAATAATTGCCTAACATAAGTTTTGGGAAAACTGTTTGTAACGGCAAGATCATTTTATTTTGCTGTGTCTAATTGGACGCCTGGTCTGACGCAAAAGGGCTGCTTTTGGACGTTCGACCTTCGCTTCTTAGATTGCTCTCCTTGCTGGTTTTGTGTAAACGTGGACCCGGGCTGTTTTTCCTGCCACATGCAGGTGCTAGGAGACATTTTTGGCCTTGTGATTGCGGTCCCACCTCAGAGGTCAGAAGATGCGTTGTATCAGCGATGGGAAGCTCTAATTGTCAGATACTGTGCTACTCTGGAAAAGGTATATTTCTTATATGTAATTTGTATTTTTGACATACCCTGCAAGTAACATATATACGTCATGAAATGCACCGATGAGCCCATAGATTATGACCATCCCCATGTGAAGAGAATAATATTGACTATGTCATATAAAGAGTGTGTCTCAAGGTCTGGGATATTAGATGCTAAGCTAACATTCGGTACTTGTAGTCAACATGTTGAATGCAGAGGAAATGCGCAGGAATGAAGATCTGCGAGACTTTAACAAGGGCCAAATCAATATGGCCAAGCGACTGGGTCCGAGTATCTGAGAGGATAAGGCTTGTGGGGCGCTGGGGGCTTTACCCGCTGAGAGTGATCCGAGGAGGGAAAGATCACCATCCAGAGACCAAGACTCATAGAGGCAAGGTGGATGAGATCGTTATTTCATGCGTTATTTCATGTGCGCTTATTTTAATTTCTTTATTTTTCTTCTTTTAAAATGTCTGTAAAGCACTTTGTAAACTGTGTGGTTAAAGCAGTGCTATATAAATAAAGGTTGGTCGAATGAAGGCTATCTCGTGGTACAATGCAGCAGAAATGCTACTGCCGCACAAATGGTAAGTAATTTTGGTGATGATCACGAGAGCGATGAGTCGCACCACGCAATGCATGGTGCCTAGTTTTTACGGGACAATCAACATCGTTCGCTTCACATGGGAGCGGTCATAACATTATTGCCGTATATTCAAGATTATGACAAAAGCCTGTCAAGGTCACACGATTAATCGCACATGAATTTCATAAAGGAAACAATGCAACATTCAATCCATCCATGCATGTTCCTTTTACTTGCGCAGTAACTTTGTTTTATCAAAGTTATTTTATGAAGCTTCTTTCATCATATCATAATGCCAATTAATAACATTTGAATTCTAATAAATGCAATAGTCCATTGTCCTATTTAGAATTATCTCGAAGTAGGTTAAAAACAGAAACGTACAATTAGATTAATTGTAGAACAGCCATCCAACAAAGGAACGGGATAAATTACGGACGTGTTATAGATGGTAATATTTTTACATCCAGCTGTCCTTGTATGACTGGCATCCTTCGGAAACATTGTGTTTGGATCTCCACAGATTTTTCCTATACTCTCCTGACTTCGGGGGTTTATATGAAGCCCTTTGGGGCATCTATGTTGGGAAGGGCTCTTCGTAAATTCTATTGTTTTTTTTTTCGGTTGGGTGGTGAGTATACACTTGTGGATCAGTTTACACAATTCCCACCTACAGTAGATGCCCTTTGCTCTGAACTGATGAAGAACTAGTCAGGTTAATACGAGTAAGCGGACCACAACAAACAGTCGATCGCTTGGATACAGAGTAATAGACTCGAGGCACATATCGTGGAAAACGTGTCGGGTGGAGACCGGGCGACTAGTTATGGCGTTATTATATTTCACGAGTATTAATTAAAAAGTGGCTACCTAGTAATCGTTTTTGCACTATGATGATATTTTCGCCATTAACGTTTTAGTATAACCTAATAATTCATACAGAGGCTTTGCCCATAGCAGAGTACGCCTTATTGTAGCCTCTATATCTATACAGTACGTGTGTCAGAGCAGTTGACATATGCCACAATTTGTAAAATAGATATGAACGATCGATACCGGCAGTCGTTAAGAAAAGTTTTACTGTTTGTCAGCACTGGGGACATATAAGTGATTTTGCGCATCATTGCGTGTTAACTGCCACAGTAAGGA
The DNA here is from genome assembly GCA_015163995.2 of Mormyrus lacerda. Taxonomy (NCBI): domain Eukaryota; kingdom Metazoa; phylum Chordata; class Actinopteri; order Osteoglossiformes; family Mormyridae; genus Mormyrus; species Mormyrus lacerda. The sequence goes on from JAABNX020000057.1 coordinate 6,915,729, forward strand.
TGCAAATGAGGAAAAGGACAGAAGCACGGAGCTAGAGAGAGAGAGAGGGATCGCGCGCGCCAGATCCATCCCTTCGCCGCGTGCTGATACCAAGGTCTCATTCCACAGACCGGAATTTACTCACGTCGTATTGAAGGATATCACTTTGGGAAAATGCCGGCCGGTAAATGGCTTGGATTTGCTTATATCGGCGTGCACTTGTGGACCTCGTTCCTTTTCAGAGGTAGGCAGTTTGGATTCCGATGGGGCCATCTAAATAGATAACGTAGCCCAAAGATGCTCAATCAGAAGTAACCCGAACGACAAATACCGATGTATTCCAAACAACTGCTTTTACATATACTGACTGTCCTGCTTATAGGAGTTCAGATGTAATAACGAACTTGTATTTGCATACTGCCAACAATATCAGTAGTGATACATTGATTAGGCAAGTGTACAGTAAATGATTTCAACCGCTTTCAATGATTACTTTTAAACGAAACTTTGATTGTGGCGTCATGCTTAACCAACAAAAGTGCAATTACAGTGAATCTGTTTTTTTCCCGTCGTTTATGCAATTTCTGCATTATCTGTCAGGGGATATTACTTTTTGCTCGTCTTAATGTGCGTAACTGTCTACTAAATTCTTTAACATCTGACAAAACTCAAATTCTTAATTTGAAATAAGGTTAAATAAGAAAGGGGTTTATAACTGTAACAAAAAATCTAATCAATTCCACCTCCTTTTATTTTTGTATATATTTTTATATATTTAGTAAATCACAATTGAATTAAGGATGACCTTACAATGTTCAGGTTTGCATCCTCTAACTAAGAAGTTCTTACTTGTAAATACCTAGTCCTAGTTATTTCGGAAATGCTTGCCATTGACATCGGAGGAAATTTACTTAAAATTGAATTAGCGATGCCTCCATATGGTAATAGATGTTCAAATTATATTTAAATGATCTTTACAAGTACCCAGAAACGAGTGGTTTAATTACAATGTCAAAATCTTTCCACCCTAGAAAATTAAGTCCCAAGCCGAGCGCCTATTTCTTAGAATAAGAGACTGTGACTGCTGTTGATGTTCTTCGTCTGCTCCTGTTTCACGTAGGTCTCTACAAATGGTCTTAGCAGCTAATCAGAATCGTTGCATCTCTAAATAACAAGTGTTCTGCTGGTTTCCGGAATGTCAAGCAATTATATGGCGAAACATAGAGATGTAAATATACAAGTAAATATGTCTACGTTTCCATATATATAGTGATTAAATGTCTGCTGACTGTGAGCAAATAAATGTGAAAGTGATTGTTCGCAAATAAATGTGAAAGTGATTGTTCGCCTTATTATGATGACAACCTGTGGCTTTCACACATTCACGTGGTCAGTAGTTATTAGTTCATTAGTTAATTATTGGTGATTTATGATAATGTTTTAGGCTGAGTTGTTTGATGTAATTTGTACCAGATCATAGTGAGTATCAAGTGAAGATATTTTATATTTTTTATTTATTTATGCAAAGAAGTCTTGTAATCCCACATATGAAATGACCTTTTAATTTGCAGTTAACTCTACAAACCCAGTGGAATTGATGATAGATTAAATCGGTTATGGAGTAATATTAGTTCTCTAATTGAAATTCTGTAAAGAATCATCTCATCATTCTGTAAAATCTATTGACCACTAGGGGGCGACTCATAAAGACAGTAATGGCATGGGGTAAGTCATCCCTGGTATTTGTGCAGGATCGTAGTTTTAAATGAGACTTCTAGAAAGCTCGAAAGTGCTATACATCATAAGCCATCTGGCAGAATCGCTTGTTTGTTTGTGATAATGGGCTTAATCAGAGTTTCATTTCAGGGGTGTGTCATATCAAGGGCCCTGCTGTCGGCTATCTGAGGCTGTAATTGTTCCCTGTCCTTGCCTGCAACAATCATAAAATAGTAAGACACATATTTAAGTGAATGTAAATGTAACCTTTCATTAAATGTACAATTTCCCAGAATCATTAGCAGGGAGCGTCTGTTTTGCCAATGCTTTGTGAATGATTGGTAGACATTATCCGGTACTGCGAAAAATGCTTGTCATTGACATTCAAGTCACCATAAAGTATCCACCTTTACTTTATCCACTCCCTCAGCTCCATTATTATTATTATTAATTTAAACTTGCATGTGCCATTTAGCTTTCTTTATGTATTGTGTCCTCTGGGTGTGTTTTCTCTGTTGCTTTCCGTTTGATGGTAGGTTCAGAAATAGTGCCGTGATAGTTTGATATTTGAGTTTTGAAGTCCTGCATTAAGAAATGCCCTCACGACTAAAGCCAAGAATGATGCGTAAGTCATGAGGAAGAACGTATTATATGAATCTAAAATGTAATGTATGACGATATGATATTTGATATTAATATGATATTTGATTCCGATATCAAAGTAATCCAAAGTTATCCTCTTAGGAGCAATGTCAGAGCTTTTAAAAGAAACGGTGCTGTCAAAAATATCCCGTGGTCTTGGAACAGAATTTGTCCTCTAATTTTGGCTGGTTCTATATATAAAAAAAAAAAGTCATGGTTTGAAATTGATATTTGTGTGTACTCAGATTTTGGGTGTACTCTTCCTTTTCTTGGCAAAAAATAAAAGATGGCAATCTCTTGGTAATTTTCATACAAAAATCAAAGTTAGGGAAGGAGTTGCAATGTGTGGTTTTCAGCTGACGTTTGCAGTTGCTGACGCAACCTGAACTCGAACTCACAGGAAGTCTTTGTGCTTCACTTGGACCAAGAATTGGGGCAGTTTTTGTCTACGGAGATCCTATTCATAAACGGAGGGATTCTGTGTTTTGAGGCGCGAACAGAGTAATATGCAGTAGCACCAGCTCGAGTCACATTTTATATAAAGACTGCCAGAACAAGCCAAATGCAGGACAGCACACTGTTGATTTGTCAAACTAACCTCGACAGGCCCCGTCTTGTAATTCGTAACACAAAGTCGGCAGTAATCTTCACCTTTCCATCTAATCGGAAAATGAATTGTTTGCGTCCTGCTTTCTCAACTAAGAGCTCGGGGGATGAGGAAGGAGACGGAGGTTCTATGCTCTTAGTTAGACGTCCGGAAGCCCATGTTTTTATACCCAATCAGAACAATCCAAATAGCATGTGTAATTCAACAAAGGCTTACTCTGTAGCTTTGGAGAAGAATGGGTTTTGATGGACAGGTGGCATCCTCATATATGCATTAGGACATTTTGGGTCAGGTAGACGTGTATAGAGAGGAACGCTCTTTGTCCTGCGGGAGCTTCATGAAGATACTGAGGTCTAGATGGCATCATCCTGGCAGACCTTCATGAAGATACTGAGGCCTAGATAGCATCATGAAGCCATCCAGGAAATATGTCTGTGTAGGTGTGGAAGTTCTTCAGCTGTTGTGAAAAAGGCCGATTCCTTGCTGGATTGTGCCTTTACTGGGGAAGGACTTGGCACTTTGTCACGGGGGCAGCTGACATACGTCTATACCAATCTACATTTCTGCTGTTACTGTACACTTGTGACTATTGTACAATAGTTGCATCTAACGGCTTAGCTTTGGGTTGAGCATGGAGGGGTGAGGTCTCCACCCATTAAAGGGGGTCCAGAGGGTTGGCTGGTTTTGATTATTGAGGGGGGTTTACAAGCCCCGCCCATTTTTTACACCCAGGGCTGATTCTCCAGTGCAGCCGTGTGGGGTGACAGTCACTTCCTGAAAGTGTAGTTTTGAGACGTTGAGCTGAATTGTTGGTTATATTTACCAGTGTGGTTAATAAGGTCACAGTGAACCGTATGTCATGATCATAGACAAACAAGACATAGAATATCTAGCATGGTGTGTCCCTAAGCACAGTCCTACAGTATAGGCCGGCATTGTAAGCATGGCTTCCTGTTTTTATTTATTTATTTTTTGGGGGCATAGAGGGGGGGTGCATGTAGAATATTATTTCTCAAATTAAATCTTTATACAGATGACTCTGAGATTTGAGAGTTGTACCTAAATGTTTTCCTCCATTGTGAAATGAAATTAGAATACTCATGGTTTAATTTGCCTAAACCACAATGCTTAAGGTTGGTACTGTAACTACTGCTTACAGAAACCTGCCTTTGTATATAGGAAATCTTCATTTAATCCTCTCAAACACATCTGAGGTGGATTTAGGAGGCAGAATTGGGTCATCCCATAATACCGTAATTTTCTTTTTTCCTGTTCAGTTGTCTTGGTTGTTTGCAGACCGGCTTTAGCCTGAGGGTAAATCGCGGTGATGTCAGTGTGTCTCTGCTCACTAGCATCTGGCAGAGACAGGGCAGCTCATAGAAGCCACCTTTCCATGATTGTCTTCAGAAGGTCATGGGTTCAAACCCCAGGGCTGTTAGATTAATCATATTTTGTTTCAGCCCTCGAGCGAGGTAGCTGCTGCAGGGGAACCAGCTGACCCTATCGTATAAACCCAAAGTTTCTCACTTTTACGTGTCTTTTAACAAAAAGTTTGGGGGGGGGGGGGGGGGCAGTACTGGCAAATA
>JAABNX020000057.1:6999976-7012447 GCA_015163995.2 Mormyrus lacerda
CCAGAACTGTGTGGTTCCAGGTAGCTACAGATTAGCGCCAGTGATTAGCATGTGTGTGAGTGGTGTACTGTGAACCCTGAACAGTGTGGTTTCAGGTGGCTGTAGATTAGTGCCTGAGATTAGCATGTGTGTGAGTTATGTACTGTGAACCCTGAACAGTGTGGTTCCAGGTAGCTGCAGATTAGCGCCTGTGATTAGCATGTGCGTCAGTGATGTACTGTGAACCCAGAACTGTGTGGTTCCAGGTAGCTACAGATTAGCGCCAGTGATTAGCATGTGTGTGAGTGGTGTACTGTGAACCCCGAACAGTGTGGTTCGAGGTGGCTGCAGATTAGCGCCTGTGATTAGCATGTGGATATGTGCGGTGACTGACTCACCTCTGTGTCCATGTCCAGCTCACTCCCCAACGGCAGCATCTTCAGAGCCTCGCTGACAACGCACTGGTCGCGGTACACAGGGATCACGTTGAACTGAAAACTGAGCTCGTCGATTGGGAGATTATATGCTCTGGCGTGGTTTTGCAATATGCCTGTAATTTGTGGTGGCAATATTAACATGAAAAATAGTTTGTACAACCTATTCTATATGAATTTTAACTTTTTTTTTGAAGTTGTTTGTTTAACAACCTACGCATAGACTTTCTCCTACCTGTCAGAAAACCTTGAGGAAAAAAGAAACCGGATATCCAGAAGGACTTGGGTGGTCCTTGAGTGATCCAGCTCTGATAGGAGAAAGAGAACAACACAGGATGAAGGAAGACTTTGGATATGTTTTCACACTTTATTGTCATGCATCAGTTTTTATGGATCAGATACAGACTGACTTTGTAAAGCAGGGCTGCCTAAGCCTCCTCCTGCAGATCTACCACCCTGCAGAGCATAGGTACAGCCCTGATCTGCCAACCTGCAGAGTGTAGGTGCCGCCCTGATCTAACACGCCTGCAGAGGTGGATAGTTCAGCTTCAGAAAGGAAAAATCCAGACCAAGACTTTGCTCCAGCCAACCAGTTGAGTACTCTATGCCTGTGACTCTTTATACTCAACTGGTTGGTCTGGACTTTACTTTCTGGAACTGAACTATCCACCTCTGCACAGCTGATACAGACAATCAGGTCCTTCAGTAGCTGGCTGTAATACTGAGATATCACTGATGATTCCGTTTATCTGTGTCAGTTGCGTTAAATTAGGGCCACAGCTAAGCTCTGCAGGGTGGTAGACCAGCTCTGCTGTAAAGGATCAGTTCCAGAAAAATTCAAAAATAAAAAGAAGGTCCATCCCCGAATCCTTGACCTTGGTTATCGCCTGTGCCGACTGCGCATCAACATCATCGTTCGTTATCAAAGAAGCTATGAATGCTCATCCAGGCTGTGTGAGAACAGACAGCGGCAGCGCTCGCTAGGCTGGCCACTGGGCACGACAGCTTCGGGGTCATTCAGGAGACGGAGCAGGGTGCAGCCCGGCGGTACAGATGCATGCTAACTTCTCCTGGAGGGCAGCGGCACTGCACTGCTCTGCTCCTCCAGCTAAGGGCTTGGTCTTGTAGCCATAAACGCGAGCATCACAATGAATATCAGAAGCTGAGGCAGCTCTTTCATGCATTTCCCAGGGGAAACTGTGGGAAAGCACAAAGCTGTTTAACAAATAATAAATTCACAGCTGCTCCCCTCGATTTATTCCCACATTCTTTCTCTAACAAAGAAATAAATGGAATTTTCTCTTCAAGGATTAATGCACCGTAGACAAGATCTATAAGACCATTAGTAAACAGAACACACTCCCGCAAGGTTGCTGCTCAGATTTTAAAATCAAATCCAATACTTTAAAATACATTTTTTAAGACCTCGACAAAGAAAGTAATATTGTGTTGTGTGTGTGAGAGGGAGCATATTAAGCAGCGTTTCTCCCCTGCGAAGGAAACCCGCAGGGCCACGCTCTTCACAAGAAAGTCTCACTTTTTTTTTAGGAACTGCTGGTTTCAAATATTCATTTAAAAAAATGGGGAATTGAAACTTTAACAGGGACCCAACAGGGAAGTTTTCAGGTGTCAAGAGAGCTTTCCTGCACCAAGGCTTTGCCTCTGTAGGTCGTACCACCAGGGAGTTATTGCCGTTATTACCTTTGATTTAAAAATTTTTAAAAAATAGATGGAGGGTTTTTTCCAAGAGAGCTGAATTTGGAACATGCGCAGAATAAAGAAACCTTTCAGGAATGCAAATCTGTCATGATATTCTCGAGTTACGAGCTTTTAAATGCATCAATGCATGGAGCAAAACCTGTTTTTTTTTCTATTTTTAAATTTTGAAAAGGGCAAAAGATCAAAGATTTCATTCGCCAAATTACAGAAATGTTTGAATCTTCTTTCTTTCTGCTGACCTGCTTCCCACCTTTTCAACGAGAACCACATGAAGTGAAGATTGAAGACTTGGGAGGAACACAGGCCGTGTTCACGTTACAAAGCTGAAGTGAAGCCAATCTGATTTTGTGCCTAAATGTGACGCAGATATGATGGTTTCTGGACTGTGGGGAACTTTTTCAAATCAGATCTGAGTCACTTTCATACAGTATGTGGTCCTATATCATATATATGTCCAATTCATGGCCATGGAACATGAATGTGAAAAGTCAGATTTGAATTGATGCGGTTTTTTTTTGCCTACACACTGCCATCATTAGCCAGCATGTTTTTTTCTTGTTGGTGACGCAGATGACTCATGCAAAAGCATCAATGCATGCATGCCGTTTTGAAGGACAGATGCATTAACATTGCAGTTACAGTAGATACGGGTCACTTGTAGTTCTGAATGTGTGCCGTCAAGGTAGGTGACTCTGATCTGAGCAAAAAAATCAGAATTGAACAATGAGGCTTGTAATGTGAACGTGACCATGGTGTGTTGGACTGGATTTGCTGTCGTGGCACGGTGAGGTAATTAGAATTGACTTGGGAGGGCAGGGTATGATTAATGGGGAGATTTGACTCACCTGCGTCAGGTGATTAAAAAGGGAGGGAAACACAGTGAGGGGAAGCCATGTTGGTTCACTGTGAGTGATTCCTGTTTGCGGATGCGGTGTGTCAGTCGCGGCCGTTTAAGGGCGCCAACAGTGAAGATAGGTGAATGGTGAGGGGATGGAGTTTTGGATAAGTCTGATAGTGATGCAGTGGCAATTTGTTAGTTTGTTAGCAAAACAAAAATCGAAAGGAGAGTTGGGCAAAGTTAACCATGATCAGAGCGTCAGGGGCGCAAGTGTCTCACATGCATGAAGGACGTCCTGAGGGTGAGGTCCTTCACCCAGCTGCCCAGGGGCTTCAGGGAGGGGTACGCAGCACTGGCCCAATGGGCCGGCACCTGGTTATTCAGGAAGCTGTGGTAGATGCGTTCCATCTCCTCTGACATGACCACCAGTCCAGCTATAGCCTTCTGTAAAGTGACCAGGGAGGACTGTGTGGGACACAGAGAGGGTATCAGCTTACAGTGGCCAAGGAAAAAAAGCCTTAATACTGTAACATGTACTGTGAATCCAAAATCCGGTAACACTTAAAGCTGTCATCTACAATGTTCTGTAATGGTCGGTATAAGAATTAATAAAGCAGTACAGCATCTTCTATTGACAATCAAAGGGCATTAAAGTGTTGATTATAATACTTCATAAGCTCCAATGAAGCTCTCGCCTATAATCTACTATAGATATCTTTATAATGGATTGTAATGGTCAGTATAAGCATTAAGTGTGCTTTGTACTACTTTATAGAAGTATCTATAGTGCATTATAGATGAGGGCTTCATAAAGCATTCATAAAGCATAATAAACATGGTTAAAATGTGTTATGCTTATATATATATATATATATATATATATATAGCCATGTTTATAATGCTCAATGAACACAGTATTAGAATTCTTATGGACATGACATTGATAGAAAGTGTTACCCAAAACAACAAAACAAGTTAACAGACAGATAAGAGGTAAATGCATTTTTAATAGACAATCTGACTGTATTCTGTCTCCTTTTAGAAGCTGTTACATTCCGTAATTACTATGTGCACACGTTAGTGGGGAATCACAGGGTGCCTGTGATGAGATCCTCAGCAATCTCCGGAGTGGGACCCACCCGGAGCAGCCGGAGCAGCCCGTTAAAGCGATCCACCTCCTGGCCCAGCACTGTGGTCAGGGAGTCCAGGCGGCCGCGCGCGTCCCTGCTGAACAGGCTTGCTGTGGCCGCATCCATGTCCAGCCTCTCTGCATGAGCAGAAAGGAGGGCTTCAGGACCGTATATAGTCGTATAAAGATGGTGTATAGTGTCAATCCCTGAGAATACAGATACATATAATGTGTCTCGCTGCTCATCGCACCGGGAATTTCTTCCAGGATGGAGTGTGCAAGCTGGAGCACCATCTCGTCGTGACCCTTCCCGCCACCGCATGCCGTGGACCTGGGCTGCACCTCCAGGATGGTGCTGATCAGATTCATGGTCTCCTGACGCTGGAGGTAGAGGGGATAGAAGTCTAAACAAGTACTGCCTTTCATTGACCCCCGAGAAACATGGCTGCCACGATGGTCCCATGGGACTTAATACTGGGCTCATGCACACAGTACTGTATGTATACACATGCACACCAATGAGCCGAAACATTATAACCACCCTCATGTGAATTGAATAATGTTGACTGTCTCGTAAAATCAGTGTGAGCTGAGGTCTGGGATATATTAGATGGTAACCTAAAGGTAGCTATTTACTTGAAACAAAATGGATGGAATCAACCATGATGATGGTTTCGGCACGTTGTCCGTGTAGGGTCACCGTGGGCAAATTTTTCATTAGTTCTAATCCCACCTACTGTCCACAGCTGGCTGACATAATGTGACACCATGTGGTTAGTCATCAGGACTAATTATGCATGTGAATCTCTGAATAGCGTGAATTAACATATGAATTCAGGCATTGATGTTAATAGTAAATGTCAGAACCGCGTAACGTTCGCTGTGGAATGCGTGTGTTTCGTTAGCACGTAACTTTGAGTGTTCAGTAAATTGTTGGCTTCCCTGTCTGTCCCGCTACTAGTATAGACGACTGATCAAGTGATAACTGCTCATGATTGTCGGACACGTCGGCCAATGGAGTTGCGGTAAGAGAGTGAACGTGCTGATTGGTTGCGATGGCGACGGAAGTGACGGTGAGAAACCTGGAACGCCAAATTGGCATTTTCATGCATGCCAAAGATCTCTGGGTCATCGCTCAAGGGCAGGTTCTCGATGTATGTTCTGTAATCGCTCATACTGTCAGCCTCAGGGGCAAAGTATATCCCTGCCAAAAGCAGAGAAAGGCACTTATTATGTAATTACCTTAAACATATAATTTCTCTTTCGTTAAACAGAATAACCCATTACCCTCTCTTGCAGTGTCATACCCACAAAAAAGCTGATACCACCCCTCCCCCCCAAAAAAAAACAAAAATTAAAATACGTTGCTACCTTGTATGCCGTCCCTCATCAAAAAAAATAAAATGAAGGATTGTTTTAAGTATTTAATTCTGTAAACCAGAGTGGGCAGACCCATCGAAAATCAATTAAATCATTGGGTCTGGTCTGGCCACCCCATTGTATAAGGTCTGGCTCCGCCCCTGTAGTGACATAAAATCTGTGCTTGATTACAGACCAGTTTGAAGGGTTTTGAATTGCTGTCAGGTTACAGGCTTTGTTTTATTTGCTGTTCATTTGTCACACAAATTGTCCTCAGCTGGGTCAAATGCTACGTTAGCCTGACCTTGAACTGCAGCGCAGCTTATGTTACCTATTTAGTTTATAAAACGGGCAATGGCCTGTCTGTCATGTGTCCTCTAGGGGGCGCCACATAATTCTGGAGGGGGTATTTTCCAGTGCCTACTCAACCCAAGCTGCAATCCTCACCATAGGGTACATTTGACGTATTTCATATTCAGGTTTGGCATACTGTACCGTATGGGAAAAAAAGGAAAGCTTAGCTTGTGCGCTGATGCTCAATGCATAATAACTGCTAATTAATTGAGTTCAGGCCTTGTTCACTGTCACTATGCCTGCTTCACCAGTTCTCTGCATACATAGTACTTCTGAGGCCAAAAGAGTGTAAACATTCAGTAGTACATCAGCCACATAATGCTGCACTTATTAATTGGTACCTTACTACCCCTGAACTGAATCTGATGGCATTGAACACCTTTATAATAATAATAATAATGAGTCCTCTTCTGCAGGGTAAATTTTCCTTTAGCTGAACATGAGTAATTGCAACAGAGGGTTGAACATGGCAAGGTTTTGGTGTCCTTAGCTCACGACCGATCCAGTGTAATTGTCATTGCATAATTATTTGAGGCACCGTGATGCCAAGGAAATCGGCTGCAGCTCCAGTGGAAACGGCACAGACTCAAACGGACGCGTGACAAACGAGGCAGAGGCTCAACGGCGCCGTGAGACTGGCTTACGGCGCTTTCTTTACCGCCGGCACCCGGGGTTTAAACCTGCTTCCGGATTTATTATTTCGATGCATGAGCTACTTATGAATCACATATTTACATTGATCATTTCCCTGAAATGACGTGCAATTGATGCAAATGGCACAATTGTTTCAGATCTGGATTTTTATGTAGCCCCGCAGCTGATCAATGAAATGTGACTGTGACGCACTTGCTGTCGTCTCAGTTGGGATCATAAAGCCATTTCTTACACTCAAAACACCAATAAAGTTTAAAGCTTCGAGCACGGAAGCCTGTATAATACTGTGTAATCCTGCAATCGGTTGATGAGCTAATTAAATACGTCTCATCCAGTTGTATTATATGAATCATTCACAAGTGAGTCACACAAACTGGAATACTACAAAAGCTTTGTGTCATCAAAAACAAGCCCCAAGCTAAATTCTATATGTCCGTAAAACACAACAAAGAACATACTGTGAGGTCTAGATACAGGACAATCAAGTAATTTGTTATTCAGCTCAACTGCATATCATTGGTCGTATCTTTGGCGCAGGAGGACAACAGTGACAGAGTTTAATAACTGATATAAACATATATTCCATTCCAGCAGAAAATCCTGTTTAGATGAGTTGCCGGCGGAGAGCCCGTCCTTCTGCAGCCCCAGCTAATTAAGCTGGAAAGCCAAAGCAAACTGCCCGCAGGAACACAAGGAACAAGCCCGGACAAAATGTCACCAAAGAAACCACAGCTTTTCTGTGTCCATCCCACAAATCACATCAAATATTGAAAATCTTCAAAAACAAGCGCTGCAATGCGTCATGCTGCTGTTTTTTCCCATGCAGCGCGAAATTGATGTCGCCCCCCCCCCCCCGTCAGTCTGAAACACCCCACAAACTGACTTTAATCAAAGCGCATAATCCCAACACTTTACAGGGAGACTCTACATGTCTGCCTCTCTGTCACCTTCTCACTATTAATGAGCTGTATTTACTTTCTGTCAGGTGCCTGCAGAGGATGAACTAACAAGCATGCATGAATTCATGCGAGAATATTTATAAAAGGTGACGTAACGGTGTGAAAAAACCCTTTACCACGAGAACTGAAACACGGTTACGAGGTTCATGACCTACTTATAACTATCGATTAGTTTATAGCGAACATACATGCCAGTGAAGTAACAGCATGTCCAATCGCCTCAAAATTATTTTAAAACAGTGAACTTTATATGTGCAATACTTACAGTACATTAGTGTAGGCCAGAGTTGGGCAATGTTATCTACACAGGGCCAGTGTGTACGCAGGATTTTGGGATAATCTTTATTTCAGCTGCTTGTTTTAACCAACAAGTTGGGTGAGGACCCTTCAGCCAATCGGTCCTCTAATTAGTAAGCTAATTACGGAGTTACTGAAAAATCCCTTTCTGAATAAGAATACCTACCCCTTATCTAGTAGTAATGAAAATGAAATTATTAATGAGTCTAATTTGATCCGATCTCCATTTGTTGGACTTGGATTGGTGTGGAATTCGCAGGCCGACAGTCACGCCCTTGAACTTGACATCTGTGGTCTGGCAGGTTCACCCTGCTGTTCCCCGCATACCTGACGGGGAGTAAGTGTAGTGCTCCACCAGAGTTGCTGGCGAGAAGAAGGTTTTCAGGATGGTGCGAAGGCAGCGCTGGTCCCAGGCGTCAGTCACTCGGCCCCCGTATGTAATCTCCCCTGCGGGACAGCAAAGGCCGGGGGGACCACACTGAGTGAGTGATCAGAACTGACAGAAACTCGACGAGGACCATGTTTGCTCAGGGGGGAGTTCAGGCAGGACCATGGTCGCTCAGGGGGGAGTACAGGCAGGACCATGGTCGCTCAGGGGGGAGTTCAGGCAGGACCATGGTCGCTCAGGGGAGAGTACAGGCAGGACCATGGTCGCTCAGGGGGGAGTTCAGGCAGGACCATGGTCGCTCAGGGGGGAATTCAAGCAGGACCATGGTCGCTCAGGGGGGAGTTCAGGCAGTATAAACCAGTATAAGATTATCTATTACAGCCAGAGGTGGCTGGTCCGTAGAGATGGAAGAGGTAATATCTCTTCTATTTTTGAGGTTAAATTATGAAACAAGTAACTTTATTTTTTAAAAAAAAAAACAAATTTTCTTTCTTATTGGGAAAAAAAAAATCATTATTGTTACATTGTAAAATTTATTATCTTCTTACCTCCAGTTTTTTTTATCCATCAGCCGCCTTTGGTTGTAGCAAAATAAATATGAGTACCGTATATTCTGTAGTATACATAGAATACGAGGACTGAACACAGAGAACCGTAATTCCGCATTTTCTGGGAAAAGGGGAGCAGGTAATGGTGTGGAGTATGAAAGGCTGATAGCCATTCACCGTGTTTAATAAGCACATCCCGTGCTTTGCATCTACCAAGCGGGCCGCTGCACATCAATTTGATTTCCTTCGAGCGTGTGCGCGGGGGGTGGGTGAGATCGCCCCGGGGGCTTCTGATACTCTCCCTGACAGCCTCTTAATGGGGCATCGGCTGCACCGGTACGGAGTGCTAACAGCTCTCAGACCCAGTCTCCTTTTGTCTCGCGTGGCTGTAACACGCAAATTATATCGACGCAATAAGGAAAAATAACAAAACCCTTAAAAAGTCGCTTAATTTTTATTTTTATTTTATTTTATTTATATCTTTTTCAGTTTAGTCTAGGATATGCCTCATTGTGGTCATTTAGATTTTTTGTGACACGTTTTCAAATACACGTTTTTTTTGTGACACGTTTTCAAATACACGTTTTTTTTTTATCTAGGGAGTTACCAGACTGAGACTTAAGACTTGACTATAAGCAGAACTGGAACTGTCAAAAGTCAGTCAACTCTTTTGAATATCTGATTAATCACACTCTAAAATGATCAATTAAATGGTAAGCCTAATCATGGGTTTGTAATACAGGTGAAATCCAGCAAAATTAATTTGTTCCAGCTAGAGATTTCACCCCCCTCTGTAACACTGATATATTGTTGGCCTGCATTTGTATTCAGAGACCATCTGAATTTTGTGCACTGCCGACCTCTGTGGGCAGAGAACACAGCGCGGCCCTTGTGGCAGGAATCAGTACTGCAGCTGTCATGCCGCTGTCGCACCTGTTATGTAGATGAGGGCATCCCAGGGTATGCTTCCTGTCTGGCAGTAGAGGTTGAGGTTCAGCAGAGCGCACTCCCTGTCACTGTCACTGAACTCATAGCAAATGTTCCAGCCCAGGGGGCCGAACTTCTTACGCTCCTGCAGTGATGAGGAAGGACAGGAGACAAAGGGCTGTTGTGTCAGTCGTGACGGGCCGCCCCCTTGAGAGATGCATGCAGGCAGGGGATGAAGGATGAGCAAAGAGAACTGGCCTCCACACAGACGTCAGCATTGATAAAACGGCTTTCTCTACACAAGGGCGACATGTACACAGGATGTGTGGAAAAACAAACAGAAAATCTACTGTTGCTAAGGGAGCATTTCACAAAGACACAAAGAAAGTCAAAGCGGGAGTGGACATTCCAGGTCCAGAAAGTAAAAATCCAGAGCAAGATTTTGTTTCAACCAAGCAGTTGAGACTGTGACAATTTATACTCAATTGGTCAGTTGAAACAAAATCTTGCTCTGGATTTTTACTTTCAGGACCTGAACTATCCACCTGTGGCTCTAAATTATGAAACTCAACAATCTTTCATAAAACAGAGAGTCGCTGAATCGCGTTATGGTGAGTGAAGATGGGGGCGTACCTGTAAGACTGCATGGAAGAAGCACATGCCAAACACGATCTTCCTCCACTGCCTAGCCAACATGTGCTCCTCAAAGAAGCTACCAGTGATCCCCATGAAGGCCCTTCTCACGTTGGCACGGAGACCTTTAGGAGGCTCGTTGGTCACCTTCGGGGGGACAGCGAGAGGCATTCAGGCGGTGGCCAGACAGCATTGCAGGGTGTTTGTTTCTCAGTCCGTTTCATTGGGAATAACAGGCTAAACAAAAAGATCAGACTTACTGAAAACGGTCAGTTACGATGTACAAAGGTCTTGTCCTGATGCTACTCTATGGTCATATGATCTGTGCTTATTTACATGTACAGGCGAACAAGAACCATTACCGCAGTCTGTCTTTAAGTCAAGTCAGTCAAGTCACGTTTATTTATAAAGCACTTTAAAAACAACCATAACAGCTGACCAAAGTGCTGGACAAGCAAAGAAATATGACCTTTAAGTCGTAGTCGGATTTGTAGCTGTCGGAAAAATATCAATAATAATGAAATAATAATAACAGTTACAATTACAGTAATAATACAAGCATCTATATGCATTACTGTACTGTATCTCGACCAGACGAATCGCAAAAGCCGTGCAATGTTTTCATTAGCGTCACAACGTAGTGTGTATTCGTTATTACAAACCATTGTATTCAACGCAGTTTTTTAATATAATATACGTTCATAAGTACGAGCTGTCCGTAAGAGGGACGTTCTTAACCCGGCGACTGCCTGTAAGTCAAAAGGCAAACAAAACCTTCTGAAGCCTAAATACATCAGGGAAAATCCCCGAGAATGTAACACCAGGACATCGCACTGGATGCAGGCTACAGCACGTCATATTGGAATTAATGTGATCTGGCACATATGCAACATACTGCAATTGGATAAAGAATGAATTTACAGCAAAAATGTACTTCCCTGTATCTGAAAGGCTGTATAAGCGGCAGATTCTCGGCCCTGTGTGTATCTTCCTGATACCTTAACACGCGTCACTGAAAATGCCGTTTAGTCTGATGCAGTATAATGCATCATGAGACTTGAGACATATTGGTGTTAGAAGACGTTTCTGACTAGGCTGTCAGGTGGTGAACTAATCTCCAAGCATCAGCGGCTCTTTGCGCTGACATTTTTACTCTGACATCATTCACATAGCGTCGCCCCCTAGTGAGCGACTTAATATCATGAAAACGTAGCACCCAGCATAACGGCGCGATTAAGCACAAATGCACAGAACGTCACCTTCACTGAGTTCTGCAGGACAGTAACGGGGAAGACTTTTGTCGGCATGGAACTCAAAAACAGCCTGAAATTCTCATGGATGATGGTATCTGAAGAGAGAGAATGGAATGGGCTTGGCCATATCTGAAAAACGTTCTTGCTTTACCACACAGAGATGCACAGGTTGGGAATGTTAAATCAGTGAGTTCAAAGCATTCGATGCATGAGAAGCCATTAATTTTTCTGCCCCAGTTTCGTACACAGTCAAAAAACAAACACAAAATGTCCAGAAGCCTGCAAAGAGAATCAAAACAAAACCAGTTTAAAGCAGGTAAAGCAAACTGCAGAGAATCTCTAATAAACTGGATTTGATTCAATTTCCCCATCCCTGATTAAAATTTTCTAAAAATACTCCCCTGTACCTAACCTTTCATGCACAGAGAACTCCCACAAAAAAAAAAACACAAAACCAAGCCAGAATTTTTTTTTCCTAACTATGCACATTGAAGGCAAGCTCTCTAATTTAGACCTAACACACAGAGAATAATTTAACATTCCTATACAAGCAGGAAGGGCAGATCATTGCAGAATGCCAATTTGGATCTTCATAATTACACTAGAACAGTATTTCCCAATGCAGTCCTCAGGGACACACAGACAGTCCCTCCCACCTGGGAAGGAGCAAAAATGTGGACTGTCTGGCAGGGAGCTGGAAGGGAGCAAAAATGTGAACCAGCTTTGAGTCCCCGAGGATCGGATTCGGAAACACTGTACTAAAGGAAATAACTGCAATATTTTTCTCAATTTATTATTTACATATACAGAAAAATGTATATTCAGGCTGAAGAAAGAAGCTTCATTGCATCTGTCCTGGGGATGACTGGGTAGGTTCTGTGATGAAAGAGCACGGGGCTACATCATGAGACAGACCTACCAGGCTCTGTGAAGCTCTTAATGTGCTCTGCTAGATCATGAGACAGATCTACCAGGCTCTGTGAAGCTCTTAATGTGCTCT
>JAABNX020000057.1:7032356-7047113 GCA_015163995.2 Mormyrus lacerda
CATCACAGGTCATGGACACACACATCACAGGTCATGGACACACACATCACAGGTCATGGACCTTGTTTCCTTGGTTCGTATTGATTGATGAACCACGGATAAAATATTTTTCAAAAACCCAGAAGCCCATCTGCACAGCTTGACTCACTTGCTGTTGAGTAGGATGCACACGGCCTCCATCACGGTCATGACCAGGTCAGGTGGCTTCGTGAAGACTCGGATCTCAGAGATGTCCGCCTTGTCCAGAGCGTCTAGGGCACGGTTAGCGCTGTCCAGGGCGGGCAGTGCCTCATCAAGGTCCCGCTGGGCGTCATCAGCGATGGCCTGGGTTTCATCTGCTTTCACCTTGGCTGCCTCTTCATCCTCTTTTACCACCTTGCGAACCTGAAGAAACAACCGTAGGAGACCCAAGGCAAGGCTGTATGAGATACCCCACACAGAAAAAGAAGTACAAGTCATCATACACTCACACACCTGGTCTGCTTTCTCCTGGTCCACAGCTAGCTTCTCCATTAGAGCACTGACATCTATGGACTTCTGTTTCAGCACGGGCTCTAGAGCAAACAGGTCCGCTTTCATCTTGTCCACCAGCACATTGGTCTCCAGCAGCTTAGTGAGCCCATTTGCCACACGGTCTCGTTCCTGAAGGCGATACATAGGATTAAGTAAAAGATCCATTAATCTACTGACAAATCCTGGTTTGGGTCAAAAGGAGGCCTGAGTCCCATTCAGGGTAAGGGTACATCTTAGCTGAGGTGCTAGGAAGGTAACCAGATAGTGTTCATGTCAGGGAGGACACTTTGAGCTAAGACAGGATTTGTAAATTACCATTTCAATAAAAAGACCCGGATTTCACTCAAGCACTGAGTTCTTGCTGCGTGCTGATTGGTCAATCTCATACAGTTATGCATGTGTCACTACTGTTAATGTGAAACAGCTGGATGAGTCTTTCAATCAAGGAAACAAACCAAGCATGAAAAAACTGAACTATTTAGTCAAGAACAGGAGCCTTTCAGTTTTAAAGTAGACTGCTTCAGCATAGTGTGATGGCGCAGAAACATGTGCCCATTCACCATGGCAAGCTGCTGCCTCTTCTCCCCCAGCATGGCCAGGTAGAGGTTAATGAGCTCCAGGTAGGATGTAGGCGTGGTGTAGTAATGCCGCCGCAGCTCCGAGTAGAACTTCTCGGCCATCTCCGTCACACTGACGTGGATCTCCACGCACATCTCACAGAAGAGGCCCTTCATCTCCTCGCTGCCCAGCTCGATGTTCTTGAAGAAGGTGTGGGACACAGAGAGGAGAGCCTCACGGGGCCACTGGGCAGGAAGAGGTACAGGGGTGTGTGAGTAACGAGGCCTTAAGGCTAAAGCCAAAACCACAGAGTTCAGAAAGGCTGCAACAACGGTAACAACCCAGGATGGGGTACCAAGCCATTGCAAGGCACACAGACCATTCTCACTCACACACGCACACAGACATAGACTCACATGCAAACTCCACACACATGGAGCCACAGCAGAAACTCAAACCCTGGTCCCAGAGGCGTGAGGCAACAGCGCTAACCACCGTGTCAACCATCATCATCGTCGTCATCATCATCGTCCTCATCGCCACGACCACCACCACCACTACACGTATTATTCTTGGTTTTTCTGTTTCCGTAACAGACTAAGCCTAGATGCACTAATTCCTAAAACAGAGCATCTAAAAGGAGCAGACAGAACCGTATTACCCCAGAACAAAGGAGGGCTACTGCCAAATAGAGGACAGGAGCCGCTTCATAATGAGCTTTGGCTTCAGGCAAGCCATGACATCCATCAAGCTCACTCGCTCCCTCTCACTCCCCGCCTAATCCGCATGGCTTAATTGGCTAGCTGACATGAACCCCTAATTAAGATTGGTTATCCTCCCAGTCCTTCCCATCTTCCGAGCAGCTTGCGAATGTTACTTGTATGCTGGGAAGTATGTTAATGTACAGTTGAAAAGAGAGGAGGAGAGACATAATGCAAAGAGACAGATCCTGAAATCACTGCCTTCATTTCCTTAACTAGAAGGATGACATAAATTACCCACAGAGAGCCACAACAAACTACACTATGAGATGGGACAATAGATTTAAGAATTGACAAAGGAGGATGAAGGAATGGATTAGCATAGCTGGCGATGCTCTCTGACCTGGACAAACCAGTCGATGGTGCAGCAGTTGACTAGAGAAGGAAACATGCGGCAACGAGACCTGAAGGCATCGCCAACGGGGCTCATGCACAGCACTATGTGTAGCTTCTCCCTCACGCGGGAGATGAAGAATTGGAACACCTGCACATCCACATAAAGGTCAAATGAAGCAAGAGTATGAAAGCAAGACATTGTATCTATGTATAACAGTGTTTCCCAATCCAATCCTCGGGGACCCACAGCCATGTTTTTCTTCCCTCCAAACTCCTTGCTAGACAGTCCACATTTTTGCTCCTTTCCAGCTCCCGATAGATCTGTGGGTGCCAGAGGACTGGATCGAGAAAACTGACTTATAGCATTATGGACATAGAATAAATGAAGGAGTCTCAGAGAAGCGGAATCCCCATGCTACATGACCTGGCTCTAGTTGTTGGCATGCAAAACCATGACCACGATGATATTGTAAGATCACCTCGTCCCTGTTGCCCTCAGAGATGCCAGCTTCCTTGGCTTTTGGGCGTGTGATGGCTAACACCTGCTCCAGCTCATCCTTTTCGAACAGGCTGGGCACCTCTCCCGAGTTCAGCATGTTGTTGATGTCCTCCAGGAACTCCTCCACAACAATCTGATACAGAGCGACACTAGGTGTAGGATTACCAAAACTGATTTAATTTAGGTGTATTTCAAGGTACCATTTCGCATCAGTGGCTGTATGAGAGGTTGTACATTAGACTACATTAAACATCAGATGAACAAATATAAAATTACAGACAACAACAGATTTTTACCCCGTCAATTGAACCAAGACATGCAAAACATAAGCTAAATCATATGAGCCATTTTGAGCATTATAATTACCAATCACATATAAAATGGTATTGTCTTTGGATAACTCTGTTTTTCCTTCCTAATCCATGATGTGTGAATATCTGGTCTGGATGCTACTGCTAAGCATTGATGTTGCGAGGATGCTAAGATTGTGCTTGTGGATGGAAAAATGAGTGGTTCAGAAAGATAACCAATCAGATTGTAGAGGAGGTGGGTACAAACAATTACAGGAGGCAGGATGAAGCCCTGGCCTCAGTTTGCTAATCCTAATTTGGGGCCTTAGGGTGAAACAACGGGTTGTTGGAAAGTAGGAAATATGCTACTAAACCAAGGTAAACTGTGGTTTCCCACCATACGGGGAGGGGGGGCATTTTCTGGTATCAAAATGTGTTTTTATGATAGTTCGGGTGAACTCGGGGTATACTTTTTATAACCTTAACCTGGGGCCTTTGGGAAAAACCTGGTCAAGGGTATGATGTTAAACTGCATCCAGCCCTGTAAGCTGTCCTCCAACTTGCAGGGAAACAATTTTTGGGGGTTGGTGGAGGGATTGGCACTCTAGCCACTGTAAAACAACTCACAACTGCTTGATTTAAACAGGCATGATACCCTTCTGTTCTTTGCAGGAGTTGTTCTGCTGTAGCCGCCTGCAGGAAGACCGCACGCACCAAGAAGGGGATGGGGGAAAGCTTTCGGGAGCCCCATCTCCGGACTGTTGGAGAGCTAATAGGATCAGGCCTGTTGGGGATTGGGGCTGGTGTGGTGGCCCATCTTGGTAGGCATTTGGAACGTCCTCTCTCTCTGGCAAGTTGACCATCTTCCTCGGGGGAAGCTTTGCAAACTCCACATTTCGGTGGCAGCACTCTCTGAGGTACATAGTCTAAGGAGTGTCCAGATCTCTGTAGATGGGTATACCTACTATTAGTCTGGTAGGTCTGATGGCTGTCATATAGAGGCAGTACCTGTTTCTGTATCGGATCAGCTCCTCCTGATGGTGTCTGATGTCACTCCTTTCAAGTGTCTTATCAGACCCCATGAATCTGGATACTGAGGTGATTGTGGCTCCATGTTCCTTGACTTTCCATAAGGTCCGGGGCGGCGAGTCACTGGATTCTTCTTCCAATGCCCAGAGCCGCATCGTTGGACTTGGTACTCCAATACTGGAGGTGTGGTGAAGGAGATCAATCACATCTTTGTAGGCAAATGCTGGAGGCTCCTGCTGAACTGCAGCATCTACAGTGCCCAGCTTGTGAATTCTGACCAAAGACTTGTTGCTGCTACTCTGAATATTCAGGTTAGAATTGGTAGGCTACCATCTACTAGCAGAATGAGGCTGAACTCCAACATCAAGCTGTTTCTGATGAGTTTGCACGCAGTTTATGCGAGGAACTTGCCGACTTGGGTGTGACTGCTGACTCTAATGTGATGTGAGAGACCTTCCGTGATAAGATCCTGAAGGTTTCCTCTCCTTGGATTGCCACCTTATCGTGGTGGAGAGGTTTTCATGCCTCAGAGACCGTGGGGCCTATGTTGTTCAGGGCAATAACCCCTGGTAGGATCTCCTAAGGCAAAAAAAATCTGAAAAAAAGCCCTGATGAAAAATCACCACTGCAAGGTGTCACGATCCAACATGGAAGCAGGTGGGGGGAGTCGTGGATATGCACAAAAGGGATTTATTTATGGGATAGCACATTTCAGGACATATGTAGTGTTAATGACCGGACTGGGGAAACAAACTGAAACGCGGACTAAATACACTGAACAAATGACAGCAACAGGAAACAGCTGGTAAACATGGGGAAGCCACACGGGGTAGTGAGGGGGCACACAGGAGGAGCAGACAAGCGGGGCAGGACAGAACACTCCCCAATAGGCGCAAACTCCAGGCGCGCCAAAGGGGAACGTGGAATGGGACCAGGGACACGGGACTTGGAAAACTAAAAGCAAGACATCAACGGGGTACAGGGAACAAGACAGACACGCAGAACCGGCACAGAGACAGCAACTCAGACAACAACCAACAAACAACAGGAAAAGCGAACAGGCACAGGGGCAACAACACCGGAGACATGGGGGAACACCAACGGGAGGAATGAAGGAGCCAGGAGTGAACGAAGGAGAAACAGGAGGACGAGGAACAGACACAGGGGGCACAAAGGGACCAGAAGGCACAGCAGGACAGGGGGCAAACACAGGGGGCACAAAGGCAGGGGGCAAGGAGGCAAACACAGGGGGGAAATGGGGAGCCATAGGAAACCCCAGCAGGTGAAGGGCGGAAGCCGCAGGGGCAGCAGGCGACCATGAGGCCGTAGCCGGAGGGACCCTCAGTAAACACGAGGAGGGAGCAGGAGGGAACGCTGAAGGTGGCCAGGAGGAAGGCGGAGCGACTAACAGAGGGGGCGAGGAGAAAGGCAAAGGAAACACAGGCGAAGGGGAGAAGGGAGCAGCAGCCGTGGCAGTTGAAGACACAGCTGCCATCAGCTAAGGCATAGACGGCTAACTAGTCGGAGACGGGGACCCAAAGGCAACCGACGAGGCATCAGAGGTGGGACTGCAGCCAGCCGACGAGGCGCTAATGGCGGAACCAGAGGCAACCACTGAACCAAAGCCAGACGGACTGAAGGTGACCATGGGGCTGGAGCCGGAGGCCCCGCAGGTGACCAGCAAGCCACAGCCTGGGGAACCGAAGGCGAACCAGGGGGCTGGGTGGGACCTGACCCTGGCGCAGGTGTCCTCTCTCCTTCCAGGAGACTGAGTGGCAGGGCCCTGGCCAAGATCTGCCCTGCCGTGATGGTGGAGCAATCACTGGGGTAGTCACTGGAGAGGTCAGGGAGATCCTCGAGGGGTCCCACTCAAGCTCCTCCAACTCCAGTGTAGAGGGAGGAGCTGTGGTCCAGCAGTCAGGGATCTCCTTGGGGACAGGGGCCATGGGAGTTGGGTCAGGAACCACGGAGGGCAGAGCTGGAGCAGGAGGCACAGGAGCCATGGGGGGCGCCGCAGGAATAGCCGGCACAGGAACCACGGGGGCTACTGCAAGAACAGGAACCTCAGGGGGGCAAAAGAGGAATCACAGGGAACTGAGCAGGAACCTCAGGAAGCGGGGGGAGGGATCGTTGCAGGAGCCGCCAGCACAGGAACCAGGGAGGCCACTGCAGGAGCTGCAGGTGCGGGATATTCCCAAATGGTCCGTCCCGGTAAAGAGGCAAGCAGCTGATGCGGGCAGCAAAGCGGCAGGTGGAAGATCAGGGTCGGCAGTAGCTAGCATGAACACCACCAGGCTCAGAATCAGGAGGGGGTCCTCCTGACATCCGGCAGGGGAAGCAGCGGAGAGCGAGACAGTCCCCGGGAAGATCTCATGCATGTCTTCCTACCTTTGTTTTCTCCGCTTTTTTTTATCTTCCCTCTTGCTGCTGCTGGTGGCGAACTCTGGAGCAGCTCTGGCAATTCTGCCAGAGTACCGTAAAAGAATCCACAAGCTGCAGCTTCCCATTTTAAGTTCGTCTCAGCAACCACTGATGTTCGTGCACCTCCCCCGCCAGGTGCACATCTTCGGGCAGGAACATCTCTTCCAGGAGGCTAGAGCCCGAAGCAGGGGATCAGCCCAGACCTTGTTACCTCGTCCGTAATTCTGAGCTATTCCTCTTGCATCATCTGAGGTGTCTTCTTTGGGAGTCCGGTCATTCTGTCACGATCCGGAAGCAGGCGAGGGGACTCGTGGATACACACAAAAGGGGTTTATCCATGGGATAGACACTTCAGGACATACGCAACGAGGTACTGGGGAAACGAACTGAAACGCAGACTAAACGAATGACTAATGACTAAAGTAAACTAAAGACAGCAACAGGAAACAGCTGGTGAAAATGGGGAATCCACACAGGGTACATGAGGGGACGTGGCACACAGGAGGAGCAGAGGAGCAGGGCATGACACAAGATCTCATTTTCCTTGCCCAGACAAGGGTCACCGGGGCCCTACACTGGAGACAGGCCTGAGGGATGGCCCGTATTGGCAAGTGCCCAATAGCCTAGCCGGGCCCAGGTGGGCCTACCACCCGCAAGGGGAATGTTCGGTGAGAGTTCGGGAGAGTTTGGTGCTATGTGAATCAGTTGGCAATTGAGGAAGGCCCTGGCAGACTGATACCTAGCTGACAAAACTGGCTGTCAGGACATGGAATGTCAACTCTCTGGTGGGGATGGAGCCTGAGTTATGCGTGAGGTTGAGGGATACCGGCTAGATATAGTTGGTAAGTGACGTCAGGCTGGGGTGCATTAACATCCGAGGTTAACCGGGTGAATAAGAAAGCTGTCTCCCTATGCCTTCGGGTCGAGGAGAGGTCTCTGACTGTCATCTGTGCTGATGTACTGAATAACAATTTGGAGTACCCAGCCTTCTCGAACTCCCTGAGTGGTGTGCTTGTTAGTACAGCATGAGGGGATTCCATTGATTTGCTGGGGAACTTCAATGCTCACGTGTGCAACAAAAGTGTACATTAGGAGGAAAGGACTCCCTGATCTGAATCTGAGCGGTGTTTTGTTGTTGGACTTCTGTGCAATGCATGATTTGTCCATAACAAACACCATGTTCGAGCCGATATTGAACGAGCCGATGGTGCTGTTGACCTCACCTGGGGACATCACATGGAGGTGGAAGGAATACTATGAGGACCTCCTCAACCCTGCCTCAGATACATCTATGCACATTGCCTTTGAGACATCTGAGGGCACGGGTCCTGAGGGGGCTAGGGTGGACTTGCCCATCACTGGGGCTGAGGAGGCCAGGGTGGTTAAAGAGTTCCGTGGTGGCTGGGCCCCAGGGGTGGACAAAATTCGCCTGGAGTACCAAAAGGCTCAGGATGTTGTGGGGCTGTCATGGCTGACGCACCTTCTCAACAGCGCATGGAGGTCAGGGACAGTGCTGCTGGATTAGCAGACTGGGGTGGTGGTCCCTTTATTTAAGAAAGGGGATCGGAGAGTCTGTTCCAACTATAGGGGGATCATACTTTCTGGGATAGTATTCCAGGGTACTGGAGAGGAGGGTGAGATCGATAGTAGAATCTTTGATTTAGGAGGTACAGTACAATGCTGTTTTTTTCCTGGCCGTGGAACACTGGGCCAGGTTTATACCCTTGCGATGGTACTGGAGGGAGCTAGGGAGTTTGCTCATCCAGTCTACATGTGTTTTGTGGGCTTGGAGAAGGCTAAGAAAGAACTGAGCCAGAAAGCAAAGCTCTCAATGTATTAGTTCATCTTCATCCCTACCCTCACCTATAGTCATGAGCTGTGGGTTGTGACCGAAAGAGCCGAAATGAGGTTTCTCCGCAGGGTGTCTGGACTCTCCTATAGAGAAAAGGTTAGAAGTTCTGGGAAGGGAAGAAGTTCGGATATCCAGGAGAGTCTTAGAGTAGAATCGCTGCTTCTCCATGTCGAAAGGAGCCAGTTCAGGTGGTTTGGACATCTGGCACGGATGCCTCCTGGGTGGCTACCTGGAAACGTTATCCATACATGTCCTACAGGGAGGAGGCCCCGGGGCAGACCCAGGACTCGCTGGAGGGATTATATCTCTAGGCTGGCCTGGGAACACCTTGGCATCCCCCCCCCAAAGAGCCGGTAGAGGTAGCTGGGGAGAGGGAGGTCTGGGTATCTCTCCTGAAGTTGCTACCCCCATGACCTAAACTTTGGACAATTGGATGGTAATGGATGGATGGATGGTTATTGAGGGTTGTGTTGGTGTTGCTAGTGTTCCCAGAAGGAGGTGTTACATCTTGCAGGGCACTCTGGATCCCTACTGACAAGGAAAACGGGACTTGTAGTCCCTATCTGGAAAAGGAAGGGTGATTGCCTAGATTGTGGAAAATACAGGGGGATAACACCGCTTTCAGTGCTGGGTAAGGTCCTTGCTTGGGTCATCCTTAACAAGATCCATGATCACTTGCTTGCCTGTCAGCGACCAGAGCAGTCAGGTTTTTCCCTAAGAAGTCTACCATAGACCGTATCCTTGGCATTGAGGGTTCTCATCGAGCGCAAGCGTGAATATCAGCAAAGGTTCTTTTCAGCCTTTGTCGATTTTCTTAAAGCATTAGACGCAGTTGATTGAGTTGCCCTGTAGGACATCCTGAGACATGTCATAGTCGGCCTGTACACTGAAAATGTGAGTGCTGTGCAGAGTGGAGGGAGAACCTCTGCGTTCTTCCCAGTTGATTCTAGGGTTTGCCAGATGGTTCCTGCTCCTACTCTGTTATATGCTTGTATAGAATGGGTGTTGGGCTGGGTTGTGGGGTCCAGCAGCTGTGTGGTATCCGTTGGTAAAGAAAGATTTACTAATTTTGACTTTGCTGATGATGTTGGGATCCTAGAAGGGTCAATGGAGGCTCTCATTGGGGTTCTTGAGAGAGAGTAAGGAGTCTGGGATTGCGAGTGTCCTGGATAAAGACTAGGATTCAGGCATTTAATGACTTCTTAGGCACAGCCATCAGTAGTGTGTCTGTCTGTGGGGGGAATGTTGACTTTGTTGAGAGCTTTATCTACCTCGGCAGTGACATTCATGTCTCTGGTGAGTCTTCCAAGGAAGTCAGCAGATGGATTGGAAGAGCATACTTTTTATAACCAAAACCCTAGCCTGAGTTTGCTAAGCCTAATTTGGGGCCTTAAAGTGAACCAACAGGCTGTTGGAAAATAGAAAATATGCTACTAAAGCATATTCCCATCATACGGGGAGCCAGAACTATCATAAAAACACATTTTGATGCCTGAAAACGCCATCTGAACAGTTGGTCCCACCTCTTCTAGTTACTTGGACCCACCTTCTCTAAAATCGTTCTTGTAAAGCTCACTGGTCCTGCATGCCTTGCTGATTGTCAAACCTGTGTGTCAGTGAAGAGGAACACTGTGTCCTTGCCCTCCACGCCCACTAGCTTGTAGAGCCGCCGCAGGTCTTCGTGGAAGGCATCATAGCCATAGCCGCGACTGAGCTCGATCCGGAAGCAGCGATAGCCACACATGTGGGCTGCCAGCCGTGTTAGCGACTGCTTTCCTGTGCCCCCTACACCCACCAGCAAGGCATTTCCACGCTCCTGACGGATCATTCGAGCAATCCTGCGGACAAAACAGTACATTATTTAAAATGTAACTACGCATTATTTACTTTGTGCCTTTATCTTTTTTTTTGTCATGCAACGCCTGACGTAACCTTGAGACATGCTCGATGGCATCTTGGAAGAAGACCAGCTTTGTTTCTTTAGAGTTTGTCATGTTGTAGTCATCTAAGTAATCTTGTAGAACCGATCGGATCTTCTCGATGTCAGTCAGGTCCTCATACAAGCGGTCTGCCTTATCTGCACCAACCTAAAAATGATATGCAAAACAACAAAAATCTATCTTCCAGCTTAACTAGTGCAGCTTACATAATTAAATAATTATAAAGTCCTTTAGTATGGCATTGCCTGGCAGATTACCTTGATGAAATCTCCAAATATTATTGGTTTGTCTGTCAAGTAGCTGGGTTCCAGGTTGAATTCAAAATACTTGCCTATTTAAAAAATGCTGTTTAATCATTAAAATTATGCAATCATAGGAAAAATTATAAATTGAAAACTATAATAAATGTTTCAAAAATTGTACATGCCAGATACTGTTTATTAAATATTAAAACAGATCACTTTGTAACTCAGAATATCTAAAACTGTCAGTCAATGGACAACATCAGTACCATAGCTGCAAAATCAAGCTTTGCATTCTAAGACTTACTGGCCATCTCAGAGAGCATGGTGTTGAAGTAGGCCTTGTCTTCATTATTGATAAGGCGGTCGTGGAACACCCTCTGACATTCATGGCAGAAAAGGCGGAAGATCTGGTTTTGGTCCTGCACCGTGCTTGGTTGGCACTGCAGCATTCCTGGAGGCCGAATAGGCAAGGGGCTTCACGAACAGAAGGACTACGCTACCATGGGCAAAGAGTCTGATTTTATCTGTGCTAACCCAGCCAACAGGAAGTGCAAATCTACTAGGAAAGCTGGATTGCTGCTGGAAGAGGTGTTTCTGTGGCTGACAGGTTAGCCCATCCTGTGGTCTGTGTGGATCTCATTGGCCCAGTGCAGTGACGGGGCACTGTGCTTTACAAATGGTGCTGATGAGACATAAAACTGAGTTTCTGATTGTTCAAGGTCATAAAAGGTTCCTGGGCATCTTTTGAAGGAGGTGTGGTATCCTAATGTTCTGAATACAATTGCCGACTGCGGTTCTTTCAAATCTGGCCTCCTAATCATCCCCTATATCTAATTTTAAAACAGATCATTTTGTAACTCAGAATATCTAAAACTGTCAATCAATTCTCTCCTGCCCCTTCACCACCGTAGCTACTGTATGGTGAGCGTATTCATTTGAAGTGGCTAGGATCGCATCATCCAGCTGGGAAATATGCAGTGGAGGTGGTTAAAATACAGTAGATTCTCTTTGGTTCTGTAAAGCACTTGGGGTGTCTTGAAAAGTGATATATACAGTCATGTGAAACAATTAGGACACTATATTAAATATTTAATTCTTTATTAAGAATTATCAACGCATCAGTATTAAATCTTATTTCAAGTTATATCTGTAGATAAAGGTGTTGTAACTGCATCATCTATCCAAAGCCAAAAAACAGATTCACTTATTTACAAAAATAAATTAAATAAGATGCTAATTTCCACTAAGAAAAAAGTTAGGAAACCCTCACATTCATCACTATTCAAAATTCCTAGAATTAGATTCAAGTGGCACCATATCAGGTGAAGATAATTAGAACATCGTTAGAGCTTCTTTGGGGCCTGTCTTATTTAAAGCACAGACATTTACTTTGGTTTGCTCTTGATTGTTGATATCGGCAGGGTGAGATTGAAAGAGCTGTCTGAGGCTTTCAGAACGTTGCTTATGATGCATATGAATCTAGGAAGGATATAAAAAGATCTCAAAAGAGTTTGGAATCAGCCATTCCACTGTCAGGAAAATAATTTACAGATGGAGAACATTTAAAACAACTGCCAGCATGGTCAGGTCAGGCCGTCCTAGCAAGTTCAGCCCGAGAGCAGACTTCAAGATGCTGAAAGAAGTCTCCAAAATTCCTAGCTTGTCATTACAGAACATACTAGAAGCTTCTCAAAGCCCAGATCCGAATCTTATTGAAATGCTGTGGGGTGATTTGAAGCAGAAGTGCATGCAAGACACCCTTCAAACATCACACAGCTTAAGGAATTCTGCATTGGAGAGCGGGGAAGCCTTTCTGCCAGTCGATGTCAGAGATTGATAGATGGTTATAGGAAATGCCTCATTTCAGCTAAAGCGGGAAATACTAGTTATTAGGGCACAGGATGTCCTAACTTTTTTTTTTTTTTTTTCTCTCAGTAGAAATTGGCATCTTACTTAATGTCCTTTTTGTTAAGTGAATTTTGTTTCTTGTTTTTGCACACAGTAGGTGATGCAATTACATCACGTTTATCAACAGAAATGATTAGAAAAGAGATTTAATACTGATATTTCATAATAAAGAATTAAATATTTAATGGGGTGTTGTAATTTTTTGCACATGACTTCAAATGTAACATTCATTCATACCAGGAATTACAGCTGGGGTCATTTTAGCATCTCCCAATGAGAGACTTTGCATGCATGCATGCATTTACAGCTGCAACATGTTACACCATGCGTCACGTCCACGGCCTGCGCTCGGCTTTACTAAATGATGGCGGATGAACAAGACGGGAATGACTCTGCATGCTTTCTAACTCCATACCCTGCACGCATTTGGAAAGGTCCCGGAGATTGAAGACGTAATGGGACTTGGCAGGGGTGGGTAGCAGGTCCACGCTCATGCGGTTGTAGATCTCCACTGCGGCGTCCACGACGTTGCTGGCCATCTGCTTCACCGCCAAGGGGAACTCCATCAGGAACTCGCTGAGGATGGTCTGGGAAGGGAAGCCGTGCATCAAAGGGGCAGCGTGCAATGCCGCGGTTGGGCTTTGGGAACGAGCTGAGGGCGGTCTGGGAAGGGAAGCCGTGCATCAAAGGGGCAGTGTGCAATGCCACGGTCAGGCTTTATTACCTCTGGGGGGGAATGTATCACCAAAAAAACAGCTTTCCCTGAGGGAGCTGGACATTTACAGGATGGCCATAAAATTACCCAGAGCTTTATAGGTATTACGAAATACGAACGAACGAATATGTGGATTTTAGGGTTCAGGTGACGCAGAAGATTTATAGGTGGAATACTGCTTTAAAAAAAAAAACCATGGTAATTTCATGGTAAAGCAGCGAATGGTAATAATGAAAGGTAATTTCCCAGGAATGATGGCGGCTCCGTTCTCTTGCTCCCCATCCTGCTTATATTCCTCTGAGCCGAAAGCGAGTCTCTTATTGCAGATGTATCTGAGGAATAGACACAGGCTGCAGCCCAGGCGACCGAATCCGCTGGCTCGTGTGCCTGAATCCTGGCGGGCAAAGCTCGACTGATGCACGGGCTAACCGGGCTGCAGCCCGGGGGCCTGAGGTTCTCTTTCCGGTTGTCATAAGTGTGTTTATGTTGTAAGTAGGGCCCCAACCACAGGTGGATTTAGGTATGGGTGACATGGCCAGCCACCCAGGGCGCACCCCCCCCCCCCAAAAAAAAAAAATCCGTGACATTTGGGCGATTAGAAAACCAACCACTCATTTGCATGTCAGACTAATGATATCATGTCACCGTGTGGGACAATTAACCCTGTTGGAGTGGGTGCCCCGATTTCTAGTTTGTGAGCTATGGAAGTCGACCAATTAGAAGTATGAGATGGGGAGGGGGGTGGGGTGTGCTGATCTCGGGGTGCCGCAGAGGAATTTATCAAATAGCGCACCTCTGACTTGGTACTGACAGTGGAAACACCACTGGCCCCAGTAATGGACCCCCCCCCCCCAAATAATTTGGCCCGCCCTGGTGCTGCTGGGATGGGGGCTCCGGTACCTTGAAGATGTGTCTGAGGCTGTGCTCTGATGCCGTGGGGAGGCACAGCATGCTGAAGAGGCGGATGAAGCGGGGGCTCACTGGGTTACGCCCCCCGCCTGGTGGAGCACAAGCTGCGGCGATAATCACATCCTGTTTTGGTGGGGGGGGGGGGAGGCAGAAGAGGCACCTCGAATTACAACCTCATCATTTGGTCTTGTCAATACCGTAATAATATAGTTCGTTCATTCATTATATCTTCAGCTCAGGCCTGATGACATCATGTTACATTATTACTTAGTCCGCGGAAATAATTAGTAATAGTTTCATTTTAAAATGAATGTCTTCATGTGTATAAAGCACTACCAGTTACAAGGGTTTCAGTTAAGGATTTCCCGGATTTTTCAATAGCAAACTGCATACCTATGATCTACCTGCAGCAGTGTGTTACGTGTGTTAGGTGTAGTACAGGACTCTCCTGTTATCCGAGTTTCATCACGGTCTCTGTGATGGTCAAGTGATCAGAGTCATGAGTACAGTGCATATGTCTTTTGTACTTCTTTTGTTTTGGTGGTTGTCTTGGTTTGTAGTGGGGAAAGCAAATATGTCTTAAATGAGAGAACCTCACTGATGAAACTTTAAAGAGAGAGCACTTAATTGCATGTTCAAGAATGGGGAAATATTACCTCAGCCATGCGTTTTTTTTGCAAATTAATATCTGTACACATACAAAAGCAGACTCAAATGACATTAGTCAACCACCAGTGGAAGAAAGTCTGAGGAAAATAGTAGCTATAATAATAATAATAAT
>JAABNX020000057.1:7078590-7095049 GCA_015163995.2 Mormyrus lacerda
CTAATGTGCTCTCTGAACGTAGGCGAACAGCAAGTCTACAACCAGCACGATACCGGATACCAGGAAATCCCTGCACAATGTTTAATCTAAAACCCACATGAACGTGGTGCCTTTTGATACATTCAAGCCTTACCGTCTCTAGTGTCTGATTGGCCTCTTTTAGTTGCCGAGCAACTTGTTGGAATTGTGTCAGCTCATTCTGTAACACAAATACAGGACATTTTTTTTTTTCCCAAACCAAGCCGATCTTACTAAAGACGATGACATCTGACTTTCTGAATTAACAGATGGCAATTTCCGTTTTAAATTTTATGTCAAAATTGTTCTTTTTGTGAAATGATGCCCCCTTGTGGATGCAACAGAAAAGCACACCCACAAACAGAGAGGACCGGATTGAGAAACACTGCAGTAAATGTTTCGCTGCTTGTGCGGATCCGTATGGTGACTGAGGATCGCACCTTCATGGTCTGTCGTTCGACCACAAGAAGCCGAGAGTCAGACACGACCTTCTGATACGTCTGCTGTAGCCGGTCCAGCTCCTGGGCGGCCGTCTGCCAGAGCTCCAGAGCGTGATCCTTCTCCTGTCGCAGGAGTACAAAAAAGCATGACAAGATACATCATTACCTCAGTCTTTTGAACTTGCTAACTTCAACCATTAACGTGTCAACCGCAAAGCACAAGACGAGATCCGGCAGACGAGCCATTTGCATAGAGATGGATGCTTCGATTACCCGCCCTCAGTTCCTCATAAATGAGCACGTGCACATTAAGGCAGCGGCTGCAGACCCGACCCGCAGCCCCGATGATGGCACACCTGCAGAGACAGCTGGATCTGCTCCTGCAGCTTCTTCACGGCTTCTTCATCCTTCAAGGTGTCCTCGTCCAGCCCGGCACCGATGGGGAGAGTCTGGAGCTGCTTCTCTATCGACTCTCGCAGTTCCACGTACAGCCTTCGTACGAAAACACACGTCCGCTCACGTGTCCTTTATTCAACAGATCATGCTTCCACATTATATTGCATTTTCTGCACACCTCTGCTGCGAGAATGCAGTACCACTTCTGTCGACTGCACTGTATGCCGTCTTGCCCTGTAATATTGCATTGTCGCTCTTGTGTTTATCTTGTGTTCTGTCTCTTTGCTCTCCTTGCATACTGTATAGTTCTGTGCCGTTTCCATTTTTGTTCTTGCGTCCCACCGCGGTGCCGGAGGAACAATGTTGCGTTTTACCGTGTACTCTGTATATGGTTGAAATGACAAACCTATCTTGACATTATGGGATGTGTATTTGTACAAGAGGCTGAACATGCTAACGATTTACGCAAACTGGGTGCCATCCATCCACCCACCCATCTCCTGAAACCGCTTATCCTATTCAGGGTGGAGAGGACCTGGAGTCTATCCCGAAGGCTAGAGGCACAAGGCAGGGAACAACTCAGGATGGGGCAAGAACCCAGCACATGGAACACACACGGAACACACACACACACACGGGCAATGTGGTTACTCCAAACAGCCTCAGCATCTTTTTGGACTGTGGGGGGGGGACCAGAGTACCCAGGCGGAACCCCACGACGACACAGGGAGAACATGCAAGCCCCACAACGCTGGCCTTAGACGTGTGAGGCAGTAGTGCTAACTACTAGTGCTAACCACTGCGGCACCATGCCGCCCCCTGGCTGTCATCCTCATTGCCGTATCCAAAGAGCAGGCAACTCAGTATAACGACAGAACTTTAGTCATACCGTTCATTTTCATTCACAACGGCGTCGAGCTTCATTCTGAGTGCCACCATCTGCCCCTGTAGGTTTCAAAGTGGCAGTAAATTAAGATATCTATCACCGCCCCCCCCCCACCCCAAACAGAAGAAAATATGCAGGTTTATGCAAATTTAATAGCTCTGTTAAACATCATTATCTTAGGAGTGAAATAAATAACTGTAACAAATTCTGTGCTGTTTTGCAAATTCCAATTAGGCACAACTCTATATTCCACCCCTCCCCCCCTCAGAAAGAAACAGTGAGAAAGCCATTGGGGGAGTTTAAAGGCCCCCCCCATTCAAAGATCATTAACTTTGCTACCATCTGTTAAATTACAATACCCGTGTTAAAAGACCATTAAATGCTTCATTTAATTCATGATGACATCTGAGAAGTTTTTAAAAAGGTACCTGATAGAGGCGAATTTGTTCAGTCATATCATTCATGTGTCTGTCATACTCTGTTACCAGTGGGGCCATTGTGCTGAAAAGAAAAATGCTAATAACTATAACACACGTCGGAATCTGTCGCTTCTGTTTAGTATTACACAAATGGCAAGTATGAGCCTATATATACACACTAACACTGACCTTCTGTCTGTAAGCCAAGGGGATCCATTGTCCCTCCCTGTTTGATCCTTCAAGACATTGCATTATAATTAAACGCCTATTTTACTGTGTAGGCCTACATCATATCCACATAATACTGATATTGTACATACCTGGGCAGGCGTGGGTTGCGATTGTTCTCCATCTTCATGTTGAGTAACGGTCGGATTGAGCGGCTGGGGTTTAACTTTAAAAATAAAACGAGCATATAGCGTCTTAAAAGATGTATTTATAGTAT
This sequence comes from Mormyrus lacerda, assembly GCA_015163995.2. NCBI lineage: Eukaryota > Metazoa > Chordata > Actinopteri > Osteoglossiformes > Mormyridae > Mormyrus > Mormyrus lacerda. Next base: position 7,081,195 of record JAABNX020000057.1, read on the forward strand.
GATCGCTCATCATACAAAAACGTCGACACAGATGGAAAAAAACACCTTCCCTAGGTCTGTAAATACAAATTCATCGGACGACTCAAATGAAAAGGGACGATAAGCTTTCAATTTCTCACCTTGATTTCGCTGATACTCGGTTGACATCTGGATCTAAGGAGGAATGATCACTTCAGTTCTTGCACCTGATGATTCCAAATATGCACAAGGTAGAACGGAGGCTCACGTGTACATTACATCAATAATCAAAAATCAAAGACAGCCAACGACCTCGGGTCTATAAAGCTGTGCATGCGAATAGAGCACAATGAATCTGACAGGCGTTTCTGGTCATTTGAAATCATTTTGATTAGTTAGCCGTCATCGCAGATTCAGAATGTTATCCTGACATCTGACATGTCAAAACACCAGCGGGAACGATGCGTCGATCCCGGTAACTAACCACAGCTGTCGGTCGTTAGGTGTAACCAACGCCTGTTAATACGGTCTGATCGAGATTTACTACATCTCAGCGAGCTACAACTTCCAGTGAAATCTGTACCCTATTTAAAAAAAAACATGACAGCGTTCCAAACATCCCTGTAATCACCCAACAGACTGCCGCAAAGGCCCAGAAGTGATCCTTTTCTTTTACTTTGTATTACACGATAAAGTTATACTTACTTGGTCAAACAACAGTGCCACCCCTATATGCGTCCGTACGCCGTGTAGCTCAAAGCGGACGAACTGACCAATCACAACGTCACTCAGCGACACGGTCCGTCGCCATATTGGGTCCGTGCGGAAAAAAGAAGTTTCACTTCCTCTGCTACTCAAGTACTACTGAACATACCGTGAATTTGCAATGTTAGTATTATAAAATATTTGTAATAATATAAATTATCTCACTGCACTTAACGATGTTTGTTTTGTCTCAGATGCGGCGATATGTTTCCGTACTTGCGCAAGGCTCCTAAGTAATTGTTTTATTTCTATGGGTGGGAAGTTGGCAGCCCTATCGCAGTGTGTTTTATCAGATGGTACCGTTTTATAACAGATCATACTGTTTCATAGTTCACTTGCATCAGTCTTTCCTTGTGACTGCATAGCTCTCCATCTGCATTATAGTAAGTATCATATGTAGAATTATTAAAACGGTGTGACACATACGGAAGCCTTTCCATTTAACGTTCAGTTGCCAAAATATGCGCATACTGTTTATCTATGGCTTATTACGATCGTGTTTTGCCACGTTTTCATGTTTAATACAATTTTTGATGGAATATGTTGCATTAAACTTTACATTCCAGAAAATTCCTTTAATTTGTTGAAATTGTAAACACCGCGAGTGTCAAAAGGCCTTATTCCAGGTAAAGTTAATAATATTGCAGGGGATTTTGACAGTTGTCCAATGTGTCTAAATAGAAAATGCCATGTTTTGTTAACACTGGGATGAAATGCTACTAGCTGACGAATTTGAGAGTTACCTTGCGGCGTTATGTGGTCTTATCATACCTACCAGCTGGCGTGAGAGATAAGTAATGAAATGCAAAAATCGAGGTCAGTCTCGATATTTCTCTAGATGAACTTCACCATCGATCAGACTTGGGACAGCTTACCCGTGAACCACGACCCTGTAAACATTAAGTTTTCGCCGGGAGATTGTGGACTTTTAATGGAAGTATCTGCCCCCTTTTTCAATGATCCAGCATCTCCACCAGGGGGTGCTGGCCAGCCATTTCCTGGGCTTTGGGACTATGAAGGTGTGTTTGCATCATTCCACAGCTGAACTATAAATACCATATTTTGCATTTAATTTTCTGAATAATTTGCATATAAATATATTTTACTATTAGACAAAAAATAATTAAGGAATAAGTGCGTGTGCATAATATAAAATAGGGCTGAAATCAATAGCTGGGTCTATTCTGCCTGTATATTTTCTTATTTTGTTTTAGTTGTCGAGTCCTTCTTCTTGAATAGCAACACAGAAAAATATCTGGAGGTGGAACTTTGCCCGTGAGTGTTTTACATGTTTGTCAGCTTCCTTAAAGTGCTGGTGCATTATTAATAAGCCAGTTTTGAAGTATCTAATAACAAATTAAAAGGTACCAAAAATATATTTCTGTATCATTTACAACATGAGATGACCTGTAGGTATAAAATTATGGGTGTGTATGATAATCAGTTGCATATTTACGTATTTTACAGGCATGGACAACATTTAATTTTATTACTTTCTGGGAGAGGACATGCATTCCAGGTCGGTTAAAGTACAGCACTTTGCTCCTGCATCCCACGTTGCTCTTAAGGTGCCTGGTGAATGTTGTTTTTATCTTTTTAAGCAAGGGCTGCCTTTGTCATTCCACGCCTCCATAAACGGGAATAGGTGGGAGGGGCAGGCCCACCTTCCGTGGAGATATTTCCCACCAGGAGTGAATAAAATGAATTCCTATGCAATCCACGGTTCTGGAGAGGCAAGGACCTATGAAGCCCTTTATCCCATACCAAGGGATGAAATCGAGGCAGGTCAAAAACCCAACTTGTAAGTATTCAGATCTTCAGATATGTACATCTTACAGCAGCGTCTCCACAGAACAGACTCACCTGTGTAATATTACCATATTGTATTCTTTATTATGTGAATTTATCTTAGTGGGGGTCAAATCGTATTACAGTCCTGAAACATCTGATTGAACATGAAGCACAAACATATTAAATTTAGTATGAAACTTTACCAACAAATCACCTAATCTAGCATGACCTCTCAGCCATGAGTCAGTGTGACTTTAGAGATTAAAATATAGTATGATCTCTTTGCCATCAGTCATCGCCTGGAATACTTCCAAGATTTCCGCCTTCAAGAAATCATGGGAGATGGATGGGTGCAACCCGAATCAGACCTTTGGACAACGGCTATATGATCATTAGAATGTGAGGTCTGATTAGCTAACGAATCAATGCAAAGGAACGAAATACATGGTTAAGTGTGCATTAGTTCTGAAATTATAATCATGTGATACATAATCAAATGAATATCAACTCATCAGGACTCTTTAATCTGATCTAGGTTTACCTAAAATAAAAATTTGTATTTGTAAGAAGAGATTTATTAAAGTACAGTTGAAGACATATGATTAAAGCTTTATTAAATGCATTCCAAATGTACTACGGAGGAACGCTGTCTCTTGTATCCATCCATCCATATATCCTGGACAGTCTTTTGAGGAACCTGAATCCTGTTCTAGGTGGCGTGGGACAAAAGGCAGGAGTAGATTTGGACTGGACACTACGGCACATGCATCTCAAATTCAAGACACATTAGCCAGTGCAACAAAGAGAACACTCTTCTTAATATCTGTTTTCATCTATTACAAGTAACAAAAAGTGGTTTACTGTTAAATTTTCACGATACACACCGAGTAGTTCGCCAGTCTATTTTTAGGTCTGTCGGTATGGACCGTAAGCTCTCTGTAAATTTAGGTTAGCCTGAAGCCAGAGGCGTAGCCCTGATGCTGTTTTATTAGCGATTTTACAATGCAGTCTGGCGCCATACAGCTTCTCAAATGAAAGCCCCACCCACAGGAGACGAGATATTAGCATATCGCTTCGGTTCGTCTCCAAATATCGTAAAAAAAGTAGCTTATGAGTCTGACTGATGTGCGATCAGAACTGACCCGTTCATCATTATATCGAATTTAAGTCTTATTTTTATACACTTATAGCACTTATACTATGGTGCAGAATGTGATAAGAGCTATAGTCTTATCGTGAATGTATGTTTAAGTACTTTAAGTTTTTGCATAACGTCGCATATCTAAATATCTAAAGGACCAGTTCTGTATTCTGCCAAAGTATAAAGAAATAATTTACATTTGCCGTAGTCTTGCCCTCAGTGAAGGTTCCCCATCCACACTGAATACATAAGCCTCTCCTCGGTTTAACAATATCCTTTGTGACACTTCTGTAAATCCCTTCGGTAAAGTAAGATAAAACAATTTCCGTAGTGAGTCAAGAGAGGCATCACTCTGATTCATCCTCAGCTTCTTTCTCTAGTTCCCTAGTCTGACACCGATTATTAGAACTTGAGATGTTTACATTTAAGATGTCTTCTCATCCCGCTTCGTTTGCGGCGGTGATGTCACAGGTATTTAAGGTGACGGCTGACTGGATTTTAGTCTTTTTTGCGAGGACCCAGAACATTTATTTGCTGCACCTTTTAGTTCATATGGTTCAGAAACCATCAGATGAGGCTTTAACTCCTGTCAGATATTTGGTGATTGAAGCAATGTGGCTGAGAGACTAACCACATATTCAGAGACTGTAATGTATGCAGTGATCTGCCTGCAACATCAGGCAAAACGACATTTATTTCTCAATAGTAGCATCCAGAGTCCCTTCAAACAGATATTAATATATTTATTTATGTCTGCTTATACATTAATGGGTATCTGCTGACTTTTCCTAAGAAGTGAATAATTCATTAGTTAGGAAAGGAAACCCTACAAAATCTGTGTGTTTTCAAACATGTATTCAAAGCGTAAACCTCTGTTTTCTTTCGGCGTGAACCTTCCTGTTCACCCCTCGATATTTTTATTAATCAGTGATTTACTTCGACGGTTAAGCTCCCTGTCCTCTGGAAACCCATGCATTTATTCTCTTCCCCTAGCAGCTGGAAACCCTTGTAGAGACACACATGATCGATTTTCTTGTACCAAGCACCCATCTCCACTTACAGTTGTAATCCCTTATTGAGCCCCTATCGTTTTTAATTGGTCCTTAACGTTTGAAATCAGACAGTGATTAGACCCAGCGAACTCTCCGCGAAAGCTCCTCATTATCACTTCTGCTCCATGTACTCCTTTTGAACAAGACTTGACGGATTACAATTCACCTGCTTTCAGTCTTCCCTTTGTCTAAAGTAATGTTATCGTTGCACTATGTCTTTTAGAAGTACCAGAAATCAGGCTCTTCTTGTGGCAGTCAATGCTAAGGAGCACTCAGGCCATATTGCTGTGTCATTTCTGGACGTGAATCTGAGCCAATGCACAGATGTAAGTATTTTTAAACATTCAAGCAGAGTTAAAGATGTTGCAGAGTACTGGAGACTCTTCAGACTGTCACATTCATTACTGCTTTTCTTCTAAAAAAAAAAAGAGTCAAAAGTCTTTTCAAAGTTCATTAGGGGGGGGAAACAAGTAACTTTCGTCTTGAAAGTTTGACGAATGATTGACAAAACAAAAGTTTAACTTTGTAGACGATGCTAGAAATATTAAAGTAAATCAAAACGAAATGACGAGTGCCTCACGATCCAAAAGTACTAAGCGTATTTTTAGCCTATAAAGTCTCGCGCCTCCTCTTCCACCGCGGACGTTTCGTGGCATCGCGTCAGCCTTCGTTTCATAAACATTCACCCGCACTCAGTTTTTGATATTTTGTTATTGATTCGTCCCAATTTTTGTCAGTTTTAAAGGGCTGGTTTTAAAACTTGACCGGCGCGTAAGGTGGCTCGTTGACGAAAATAGAACAAACGGAAGCTGACGGGTATCTAGCATCTAATGTTGTTTTGAAAGGCGAAGGTCAAAACAATGTAGCGATGAAACCGTTATGTAAATTCCGTCGCCCTTTCAAATTAATATATAAATAAAGCCATCCAAAACGCTCTGCTCCCGCTGTTTATCAGACACGCTTTCTGGCTCCTGAATGCTGTCCTCTGCATAACTTTGAAATATATTTAGGTGCTGACACATCGACACCCACTGGGCTGTGCTGGGCTGCCCTGTTATTAGGCTTTGTGGGCTTTCCATGAAGGTCTTAGTTCAAGGTCCGGTCGGGGGAGACAGAAGTGTCTGACTGACTACGTACCTTCTAAATGCGCAGCTAACTCATGGGTGATGCATGTTGTAGCACCTCTCTCAATTTCTTCAGGAGATGGTCTCCTTTGATCATCGTATCTTAGCTACTCCCCCGGTATATATATATATTTTTTTTTTTGAGTCTCTGACCGAATGCGTCTCGCCGGCAGCTCTGTTCAGTCATTATTGCCTTTCACCACCTGTGGCCCGATCCCGTCGATGGATGACTGTTCAAAAAAAGGTGACTGCGCTTGGATAAATTGGCATCGGCTGGCGCGCGCGCACACACGCGCGGTAGCACCTTCTCCAGCCCCTGAAACGTCTCCCAGCATCCCCTGCTCCCGTCGATAAGATTGTTCTGTCCTGGAGCCGCTTTCCAATTTGGCAGCTTGTGTAATGGAGCTGGGATTCAAAGGAAAAAAAAGAGTAACAATAGTTATCTGTTCACAGGCTATGGCAATCCTTCAGAGCCCCCATCTCGAGATCTCTGTCGATCCTCATTAGACTAAACCACATGGTTGATACTTCCTTTAAAATGTAAGGGGGGAAATGACCATGATAACTGGCACAGTCAACAGAGTCACTGACCAGCTGACCTCATTTACTGCCTCCCGTGGTCAACGGATCATGGCAAAACCCAAAAGTTCACATGAGGATCACACGACGGTTAGCTTGAGATTCATTCCCTCATGATTTAAGGAGCCTTACAATTTTAAGTTGGTACGTTCCGTGGTGGGTTAGCATTGCATTCACAAGCAAGATGTGTATAGAATCCTCCACCTACACGTTTTATGGGTCTGTAATCCAAAAGCTACTAACACATTTTGCTGCAACACCTTTTATTCATTTTAATTATATTGTTGTGGAAAGGGAAAGTTCATGCTGGTTAGAATAGGAAGTGTGCAGGACAGAAGCCCAGGCTAAATGACCGTCCATCTCGAGGCACACAGCCTTAGCAGGGGACAATTCAGTGACCCAACTCCTTAAACCATGAACAGACACTGGGGGATACTCGGATAACTTCTGTGGGGGGGGGGGGGGGATGTCAGCATCAAATCGTAGTTTGTACAGCGGGGACAAATCAGACAACACTACTCGTCTATATTTAGGCCTACAGTCGCCCCGTCATATTCGAGTTTGGCATTTCACAATTTTGGTTCTTCGCAAGTAGCCTGTGAACAATTAAACGGGAATATTTTTGGAGCTTGCTGAAAGATCGCAGACACTATGAGACGATGCGTAAATCCAATAATATATAAACAATACTGGAGCATAAAATAATAGATTAGTATTTTTTATTTAATATTTGTTAGCGTAAGTGAATACTACAGCTATAATATTAAAAGTTATTTTTGGTTAAAAAGCAGAACCAAGGGCCCTTCATATGAGGGGCAGTGGCCTCTGGATCCAGCCTCGCTGTGGAATCTCGCATTTATTGGAATCTCGCATTTATTGCAGTAAACTTTTAAACTTTTTAGTGCTGTTCATTTAGCATTTTTTTTTTTTTTTTAATGACATTTTATTAGATTTTTCAGAAATAACGCCCAACGTACACGGCGAAACAACAAAACCCCAATAATGAATGACGGCAGATTAGCTCTGCGCTCACATGTTCGGCCTATATTATGGGTCAATGCCATGATTGGGGGGGGCTTGAGCATTGCCAGCACTTTGTACCTTAGCATAAGCGATTTATTGGTAGATGTTTATGTAAACGTGACGACGAGCGCATCTGTCTGATCTTATGTGTGTGTCAGGTACGTGCGTGTGATACACCATGAAGTATGCGAATACATCTTTTCTAACATCTTCATCAGATATGTTTTCCCAGACTGATACGATTATCCTCGAATCCAAATGTACTACAGCAGACCTCAATCTGATCTTACATGTCCATGTTAGTCCAGAGTGTGACCTGCCTGACCCCAAATCGACATTGCATCAGAAAGCTAAAAATGCACAAAGAAGCTTGATTCAAACATCTGACAGCTGAACGCTAATCTGCTAACACTTGTCCTCACCATTAATCCGTCAACCCGTGGAGCTTCTCAAACAGCAACATCTATGGGTAATTACTACACATCTCCTCCTACATTTCCCACCAGTCATTGACAGACAAAAATATAGCATGCAATTATTCCAGTAATTTAAGCCGCAATTTGAAAGAATATTAACTTAGACAATTTTGAAGCAGTTTATTAATGATAGTAAAAATAATTCTGACAGGTTTGCTCAGTTTGCGTTTTGTGAAATGCAGAGACGTTTGTTTATGTTGCGCAATATGTAAAACACGCACGCAAGCAGCAGAAGATCTGCCAGCCAAATTCTCAGAGTAATCGAAAACACAAAGTACCTAAATGCCTATAAGAATGCTCGATAAACTCCCAGGTATAATTACCCAAAGTCACCCTATAACTGCACGTCCTTCATCCAGTTTCATCAGCTGCATATTGCACACTTAAATCTTACAATGATGGCCAAAGGGATGGATTCATGGAGAGAGAGAGAGAGAGAGAGAGAGAGAGAGAGAAAAAAAACAGTCCATGAGTGTGTGGAGCTGCTTCTCTGTTGCAGTAAAAACTAAGGACTTTTTTACAAATAACTATTCTGCTTTGCTAAGTTTCAAAACTTATAGATAACAAAATGTTTTATAATAATATTTATTATTATTATAATTATAAATAATAACAATAATAATTGTGATGATATATCATTATTATTGTTAACGAGAACAACAAATATTCCTAATGGTAACTGTATCATTTTTAAACTTTTTTTTTTTTTTTTTTTAATGAATGCCAAGATTTTTTTTCAAAAGGCAAATGAAACACAACTCACCAATATGTGTGTGTGTGTGTGTGTGTGTGTGTGTATATGTGTATGTATGTATGTGTGTTTAGTAATACGTAATACGGTTTAGTAATATATATGTAACATTTATATATGTACATACACATGTAGGGTCTCGTAGTGTCATTTTTAAAATATAATTTACTGTTCATACTACGTCGCTTATTTACAGTGCCTCCCTCAAGGGTACAACAGCAGGGATCGCTCGTGGAGTAAGGATTTTGTCGCAATCTCTTTGCCCGTAATATCCTGCCGCCAGCATGAAAGCGTCACTAATGGCTTTTCATTTTGCATAATTTCTCAAGTTGCGAAGCGAGTCGGAAGCTGAAACACCCAAACGAGATAAAACTAAAAAAAAAACCAGCCCTTTTAACAGTGAACGGAGAAGATATAAACCCCCCTCTTATGAAAACGTAAGAAGGACCAACCTTGATCTAGTGACTGTGTCTTCGTTAAAAAATGGGGGGGGAGGGAGTATAAAGTAGCAATTTGTAATTCGCTCTTTGTCAGGCTCAGACTCGTTTACTGAGAGAAGAAAGGCAATTATCATCCCTGACAGTAATGCCAGGTTGTCACGTTCAGAGGCGGAAGCCAGAAAACGCACCGTGTTTGACTTAACATGAGGCAACCAATGAGGTTCGCTGTTTGCCTGTGAAAACACCCTAATGATCTACGCTCTGCTGCAGATGATCATCTGAAGATATAAATAAAGAAATCATCAATCAGGTCTGTTTGATTTTAACAAGCTATACCCTCCACTGATTCACTCACTAACCCTCTCTGGAAAACTGAAACTGATGTTCAAATTCCATTTGCATTTTAAAGAATTATGCAAAATGATTAATGGCCGGAGACTTGATCCGTGCTAATAGTTAAAAGCTGCGTGTAGTTAACAAACTTCCATTTAATAATCTCGAAAATGCACACAACAGAGAAGAGGATACTGAATAGTTTACTATAACCTATAGGCCGGGGCTATCAAAGGCAGAGTCCTGCTGGTATTCCAGCCTTCCTTCACCTCAAAGCCAGATGTGAAGCCTCTGACCAATCAGAATCACTGATTAATTAGCTAACTACCTGGGAGAACTGAAAACAAGGCCTGGATTTGGAATCGAGGGCAACATCCCTGCTATAGGCTATAATACATATCTGTTTTAAGCTGTTGCATTCGTTTGTGTATTTGCTATTTAAGCTAGAGCTTTCCATTCTTGAAGAATATCCCAGTAACCAACTACATACAAGCCAGGCCTTTGGTCTTAGGACTTAAGCTGTGCTGTAGCCCTGCAACTTCTCGTAATTAATATAACGAACAGAGTTGCGGTACCCACCCACCCCCTGCACTTCTGAACATTTTGTCCCAATTATTTAGAGATCCAATTTCTTTGCTTCTTAGAGGTTCACTCATTTTTGGGCTTGAGTACTTGCCGTGTGAATTTTATTTGTTAAAGGCATAGTTTTACCACTCAGATCCCTCCACGGGGACAGCCTGGATAACGCAGAAAGCCGGATTATCGATAATCTTCTGTATTTGGTGCCTGGAGAGCAGTGAAGATATTACAGTCTGAAACATTTAGCCCCGCAGGTGCTCTGTAAAGCCTCCTAATGCATGTAATAATTTATTTATAAAAGCAGTACGATGTTCATGTACGCAGGATATCTGGTCCTGTAATGCGTGCTTCTCGGTGCATAACTTGCAGCTGCATTTCAGTGAGCCGGAGTGAGATAACCGCGTCACAGTACAACTGCAAGCAGATTTTTCCGTAGTTCCTCTAGTTTTCTGTGGTTAAGCCAAGGGGTGGCCGTTCATACGGTGCTGCAGTTCTCATAACTCGGCCGTCCCGCTGTAAACAGCACGAATAACGAGCCTGGCAGACCACACTCTACCCCATGGGGGTGTTGCGCCGGAATATTTAATGGAAATAGTCTGTCCTGTGCCGCAATGAGGGAGGAATACCATCCACATAATACAGAGTGTACACACAAGATAATGAGCGCAAATCAACCCTCTGAGGTTCTAAAAATACTGAACACCTGATGGCAAGTTTGGTGATGGACAAAGAAGGACGACGGCAGAAGATTGCAAATGAACTTCCCTCTGAATCAGAGGCAGGTTTTAATTGAAGCTGGAAGCTCATGGGAGTTTTACTTATAGAAACATGTTTTGAGGGCATTAGGAACAATGATTGGTTCAGAGAGAACCAATCGGATTGTAGAGGAGGTGGGTCCAAGCAACTGGAGTAGGCCGGATCAAGATATCTATTGGTTGGTCCCACCTCTTCTAGTTGCTTGGCCCCACCTCCTCTATAATCTGATTGGCTTTCACTTTGAACCAATCATTGTTCCTTCTGCCCTTAGTTTTACTTGCACAAAAATGTTCTAATGAGCAAGGTGCTAAGAGTCAGATGGATTCCGTGAGTCTCTGTTAAAGAAAAAAGAAATCAAAGGAGTCTTTACTTAGGACAAACACAGCTGGAATGAGGAAACACATTAAAAGACAAGGAATTAGGCCTAGATATAGCCGAATCTCCCCCAGAGAGACAAAGACATACGTTACAAGCATCATACATGTTTAGTGCCTACAACTCAGTTTGGCTAATTAGGCTATAAAATGTGAAAGATCTATTAATTGGGGTTATGAGGGGTTATGGAAATGGACAAGGCAATTAACAAAATATTAATTACATAATTGGGATTAAATCAATAGGAAACGCTGCATAATTAAATTGCTTGTAATATTATTTTTAGTTACACATTTCCGACCACTTAAACTGCAAATTAAAGTATATCCATCCATCCACCCATCCATCTTTCAACCACTTAACCTTTTCAGGGTTGTGTGAGAGAATCCTGCAGCCTATCCCAGACAGCATAGGGCACAAGGCTGGGGTACACCCTGGATGGGAATTATGTTCCTAGCCAAATATTTTCACTTTATTTTTTCTTTTATTTATAGCATAACACCGAAAATGCATATACACCATGGTAGATACAGCATTTAATAGATTTGTCAGTTATAATCATTTGAACATTTGTTCCTTGATGTAATTATTAAATTATTACAGCCCATTAGTCAGCAAAAAAGCACTGCTTGCAACCACATCCAGTTATCAGATTCCCTCTGCACCTTCAGGACACGCCCCGCCTGTTCCAGGAACTCCTCCTCCAGCCTGACGCCTCTTTGCATTCCCTGAACGCTCCTATGGCCGCACTTCTCGGCCTTGAATAGTCTCATTAGGTTCTCGCTTTGTTAGACGTTGTTGTGTAGCTCCTGCTCCGATGTTCACCGGAAGCTCAGTCTAGCCGCAGGTATAGCCAGTCGACCCCTTTACGGCAGGTATGTTTATAATGTGCTACTTGTACATCACTTTGGACAAAAATGTCTGCTAAATGAACGTAAGCGTAAATAATATTAAGAGTCACTCAGATTTTCTGGCTAGATTCATTGTTTTTCGTCATCAATTCACCGTCTGTGAGCTCTTAGTGACTCCATCTTAGCTCATTCCAGGATGATGAAAAGAGGCCAGAAGTGTTTTTGCAGAAAATTAAATGTGTCAGTTACTCTTATCTTGCCTGAGATGTAATTTCCTACTCTCACTCAAAGTTTATGGCAAAGACATGCATTGTATCAGTGAGTTCCTAATTAATTCCTTCTGCCAGGATATAAATTTTAAAACGTGTCTTCGAAAATGCCACAAACATTTGTTTCTAGAAAACTGGTACGGTGTGGAATGGGATATATACAATATATACTATTGCTGGCAAATATTTTTCATTTATATATGATGCTGACTGACGCGCCATCCAGGGTGGCATGTGTCTATGAGAGTGAAGGAATTACTGTGCAGTTATGTTTTAGTTACGTTTTTGTTTTAAAGCCCATATTGATCGACAGGCATTCTGTCCTCCTGCCCTGCGATAGGATACATAGACTCTAAGCTCACATGTGACCTTAACCTGGAAACGTAGGTACACAACAGATGGGTGGACCGTATAAATTGCAGGGTTGCCATCAGCCGGCTGGAGCGGGATTTTCAACTCTCGACAAGTCTGCACACGCATTTACACGTATGTAACAATTTTATTATTTTGTAAATAGTCGGTCGGGTTTGCAAACGACCCCACGGCTTTTGATATAGCTAACTTTAGGTTTATAATGGAACAATATAGATTCGCCTTAAGATTTCCTGCGTGAGAGTCTGAAAGCATCAGTGTCACGCCAGATGTGCAACCCTGAAATTGTCGTTTTGAAACGTCAGTCCAACCTATAAAACTTTTTTATTTAAAAAAATCTGTTTAAAACGGAAGCTTCTTTCTGACAGGCAAATCATTGTTTCTGAACCCAGTACCCAGTAGGTGATCTGTAAGTCCCATTAACCTGCTCCAGTCGGCCAGGGAGGGAGGGGGTGGTGTTGTGTCACGAGTTCTTAAGATTGTTTGATAATTCGCAATTAAAAGTGTTTATTATTTCATTAGAAGCCCACTTGGCTACGTCCTGTTGCAGTAATGAACCGTCTCCAACCATCTGGAAAGCCATTAATAAACAGCGGACGGCCGCTAGCGGGCACGGCGGTCACGCCGGCTGGGTGCGCGCACCGAGGCGCCGCCGCCGAGTGGAAGCAGTGGGAGTTTTTTAAGGTCGTTTAATCCTTCCCCTTATATTAGCTCTGCCTGGCGGTATAATTATGCATGCCAAAGGAGCTGAGGAGAAAAAGGGGAAAGGGGAAAAAGACAGCTGATAACAGCTTAATGCAATCTCTGCGAGCGAAAATGGAGGTAATATATCACCTGCCACAGTTAATAAAATATTGTATCTGCCCACGTTAGTCAGGAAAAAAAGGGCTAACTGATATTTCATATAAATGCACTTGCAGACAGGCGCGCCGTGCCCGCTGCGCGGTCTCGCGAGCCGCTCTGTATCGCCTCCCCCCGCCCCCGTTCGGCTCTTCTCGCTCCTTCGGTTACTTATTAATATTTCACACGGAAAGCACAGGGGTGGCTCTTTGTGATTTGTTTAATCTTATCTGAGAGAGGATCTCATTTTCATTTTATTTGCGGAGGGAGAGGATGTTCCTTTCTCTCCCGATTTCCCCTCTGCCTCCGTCAGGAGTATATTACCCCCCCATGCTTATTTTATATTTTCTTTTGTTATTTTAAGTTATGTTTATGTCTTT
>JAABNX020000057.1:7095059-7105250 GCA_015163995.2 Mormyrus lacerda
GTATATTACCCCCCCCCCCCCCATCTCGGGCCCCCGTTGTCTTTCCAGTTATTATATAAAAGGTGAGTTTTCACCTGCTACTCGCCAAAGCTGAGACATGCCTGATTAAATGGACTGTAAATACACCTTTGCTGGTAATGAGCAGATGCTATTGAGAAATAAATTATGACTGCATATATTTTTATTTACATTTACATTATTTTGACCACAACCTTGCACCGTATTAGCTGCTGGAATGCGGATGGGTGTGCATTCGTTTTCCGTTTCGTTTGAAATGGCTGTTATTTCTTGGCTCCATTACCATTCAGTTCAGCTTTTTTCTTTTTTATACGGAATGCACAGTAAAGCACAATACAGGATACATACCGTTTAGTCATTTGCTATTCATTTCCTTTTCTCTGCAAATGCACCCCCCACTTTTAACAGTTGATAATTACTCATGACGATCCATTGAGCAGTAACAAAGACTAATCCGGCCCCTAACCCCACCCCCAAAAAACCACTGCACTGATCGTTCCTCTTACCATGCTTCAGAAATTCCTCTGTGGATAAATCAAATCGGAATCAGCTGGTGTCTTTTCACAAGTGGGTGTGAATCTCCTGCTGAGAGCCAAACCCTATAGCCGGCATTTTATTTCAAACAGCCGAGAGGACGGCCCAGAAATGCAATAAGTGGAATATTTATCTTCCATGTTTGTGGAGCTACCAGCCGGAAAGCATGAGAGTCAGTTGCTGTAATATGATGCCACCCCCCTGCCCCCACCCAACTATCTTGATTAGTGAGAACAAGGCTGAATCAGTACAGAGTTGGATTTTTAATGATGACATTGGCAATGTGGTAATGCTTTTGTTGAACACCATGGTAACCCTCTACCTAAGGCCATGTTTTGTGTAATTCATTACACATTTGTAGGATGGGGGTGACATGATGGTGCAGTGGTTTTGCATGTTCTCCTCATGTGGTCGTGGGGTTTCCTCAGGGTCCAGGTTCCAGTTTGTGATGGGCTTGCCCCCCCCCCCGTCCTGGGTTTAAAATCTTCCAGGATAGGCTCCAGACCCCTCGCGACCCAGAAGGATACGTGGTTTGGGAAATGGACGGACGGATGGAATTATAATACATTCATAAAGCATTATAAACGTGGCTATAAATATTTATCAAATGCTTTATGAAGTTCACATCTTTAATGCACTATAGACCTTTATAATGCATCCTAAATCCTGACCAGATACTGACCATCATAGTGCATTATAGATGACAGCTTCACGAAGCATTCATAATGCATAATAAACATGGCTATAATGTGTTATAATGTGTTATGCCTTTTGATAAATATATATACATACCATGTTTAAAATTCTTTATTAGATGCATTATTATTTGTTATGAATCTGTTTATAAATTACTAAGACTTAGCCTTAAGAAAATTGTTACCAAAGTCATGTCTCTCAAAGCAAGGAGAGACTGTACACCTTCTGGACTGTACCTTCTGGATGTCTCTGTTTCTTTGTGCTGTTCTATATGCTATGAAAAAATCTTAGTCTCCCTGTTTGAATTTCTTTGTGCTTCAATATTTGATTCCAAACATTACATCCAAAAACTAAAAGGCTGCTTAATTTTTATTACAAGAACAATATGAGAAGTCAGACAAGACCCATGGCACTTACCTTCAGTAGTTATGTCATATTTAGCTTCAGAGGTTACAGTTAGTCTTTATATGGTTAGTGATTTACTCTTATACTCTGCCATTCAGGTCCGTTTCTCAGAGACATCGGTGACGGTCATGGGTCTGCAAGCACAAACCGCTCATCTTGCCAATAGAGAGGAGGTCCGGACCTTGACTAGGAGACGGTGTTCTCTTCCGGTCATTCTTAGACCTGCCTTGTCATGTGACGCTATTTCATCTCGGCTTCAAACACAAGCAGATTAGCTACCCTGTCGAATTCTCTGCTATGGAGCAGAATTCAGAATCACTTCAGTTGTTCATGCAGTGGCGTTGTGCCCGTCAGTTTAGGTAGGCACATACTGACCTGGTGAGTCCTTCAGGGGGGCTAAGCCTCGGTGCCCATGATCAGAAGGTTGCTGGTTTGAGTCCCGGACTTGGTAAAATGGCTCCGGGGGGCTGCACGTTGGCTGACCCTGGGCTGTGACCCCCCAAGCCATGGAGAGCAAGATGGGGTTGGTGAGGTGAATCATTCCCATATACCTATACCTGTGCAATAAAGAATTTGTATATTTTATCAATATTTTGTAAAAATGTAACATATAAATTAATTACTTGGTTAACCAATAATGTGCCTACACTAACTGTGAATAACGTGGTTAAACTTCTGGTGAACATGCAGTGAGGGTAACCTGGCCAGTGAGAGAGCTTCCTCCATCACATCACATCTCTTAATCCCCTCCCCCATCTCGCATCATTTCCTGGATAACCTGGCCAATGAGTGAACTTCCTCCATCAGATCACGTCTCTTAATCTCCTCCCCCATCCCCCATTATTCCTGTCTTCTACCAGTACCTCCACACATCATGTTGTCACATTCTGACCTTCGCGACTCTCATCTCAGCAGCAGTAAGCAAGGTTAATCAGTTCGTGTTGTGCAGTGGGAAAGCGACACATGAAAGTTGTCAGGAAGTTGCCGGTTCAGACATCCCAGGGACTTGGAACCATGTAACTAGCTACCAGAACTTTGGTAAGAAAAGCACCTTTAGTCAGACACAACAGGCTCGAGATTAACCGAGAAGTGCAACTTTTGAATTTTCCGGCCAAGGAATTCCAGAACGATTGGGAATACAGGGAATGCATGTTCTTATTAGCAGACAGTGGTTGGTTTGCTGTCCGAAGTCATGTTTCACTGTTCTGATGGTAGAGTCACAGACACAACCTGGTGTTTTCTAGTTCATTGAGACTTCCTGGATGACTTGAGATGCCTTGGCAAGATGGCTACCCCAGGGAGGTCTCTCTTCTTTCTGAAAGTGTTGTTCTGACTGAATTTCTTTCGATTTTGTGGTGTGATTTCCTTTTTGACATGTATGCTAACAGATTTACACCAGTCCAAATAATGCATGTTTCTTTTGACACGATGTTCAAACTGTTCACTCTAATTATCCCTTCAGTTCGGCTGGGTTAACTCGATGGTCACAACTGTTTTCCAACTAAAAATTGTATGTTTGGTTGCCATGCACACCGACAAGTGACGGAACGAAACCACCGTCGTTTGGCATATTTATGTCTCTACTTCCACCCAGATTCACCTACAAAAATCCAAATTCAGTGTCAAATAATACTGAAATTCTAAAGGAAAAATACTAATATGTTGATGTGTATAAACAGCAAAATATTGTTTCAGTACTTAACTGTAAGGAAATGACTTTTGAGTATCTACCAAGTCTGATGACAGCATCTCAAGTTAAAAATGCAAAATAGCTAAAATATGTACATATGGTAAGAGTATGGGCTAAACAAACAATCTGTTTATTGTTGAATTTTTTAATGGTTGATATTAAATATACATAAAAATAACAAAACTGCCTGCAGCAAATAAGAAAGAAAAAAGTGGCAGCATATATAAGACCAAAATTTCTAAAAATAGATAAAGATTTGCTTTTATTTTTTTCTCTAAATCTAGAGGGCTCTGACAATAACAGGTCAAGTGAAGGAATTTTGTTAAGTGGGAAGTTAATTTAAAAACCTAAACCAATCAGAATTATCCAGTAGCTTAATGAATACCAGCGTTACTTAGATGTCCAGGGTTGGCGTTTATATATCACCATACAAGGGTGTATACCGGCTGACGCTATGGTTTATATATCACCATACAAGGGCGTATACCGGCTGACGCTATGGTTTATATATCACCATACAAGGGCGTATACCGGCTGACGCTATGGTTTATATATCACCATACAAGGGCGTATACCGGCTGACGCTATAGTTCTGTGCTTTAAAGACATGCAGTTAGGTGAATTGGTGTCGCTTTGGTGTCTCGTGTGTGTGTCTGTGTGAGTGTGAGTGTGCGCACACGCGCGTGCGCTGATTCCCGGTCTGCATATGAGTAAAACTTTGGCACCTGAAACTAGCTAATGATTGAGGAGAATCACTACTAAAAAAAGAATTTTATTAAATATTAAATTTTTAGTTTCAAGTCTTTTGTACATCTGAATTTTTAATTTTAATCAACCACCGATGATATTAGTTCATTAGTCTAGAATCTGAAGGAAAAGAAATGGATAAGTAAACATTTAGGATACAAGCTGATGTAAAGCCTGCGGAACTTTGTTTTGTTGAGCGATATGTTTAAAGACATTTCTATAGGATTAAAAAAAGGTAGCCAGATTGCGTCTTTTGCATGTAAAGCAAACCTTGGGATGAACGATGGGCAGCACACTCATATTTTGGAAATAAATGTGGCCACAGCGCCTTGACATTAGCTATGGAGAAAAAGAAACTGAATTCCCAGAGATGATATTCAAGTTTAGGTCTTGCGTTTGAAAGTGCTAAGAGCAGGCTGTTATGATTGTGGCCGCATGTGAATCGATGGTTTGTTGTGGAATATAATTCACTAGGACTTCACGTTTCATTCTATGGCTTTGCAGTGGAAAAAATAGCTTTAATTACTCTCGTCATACCAATGCTTTATTGGCTAATTTTGAGAGGCCTTGGATCCCAAGTAATCCATGATAGGGTGATCTATAAAACTCCCGACTGAAACAACAATGAAATAACATTCTTCTAGAATTATGCACTTTTCAAAATCATCCATTTAACCAATATTACACTACAACTATTGCATAGAATGGAACAGTATATTAAGTTAATAATTAACATCCATTCAGCCATCGATTTTCCAAGTTCCCTACAGGTAGGAGGATGGTTCTGGGGATCAGAATGTTAATGAGTTTTCATTCACTGACCAATCGGGTAGCTTCACTCTTGAAAATTAATGAGTTTCCCATAACCACCCTGTAAAACGAAAATTCGCATCTGAGGAAACCCGGACGTATGTAACCCTACCGTTAACAGTCATTTTATAATCTGCACACAATCGGCACAATATATGTGGATAAAATTCTTTTTCAACGCAAGTTACAAAAACGCAAGTTAAACTTGTTAAACTGCAAGCAAATGACACAATTCACTGTTCACACAAAAGTAAAACGTCAAAATGGTCATGGCTCCCAAAAACTGACATGACTTGTGAGCAGCACGAGCAGCATATTGTTAAATCCTTAAAGTGAATATGTGCACGAGCCTTGTGAACGATGTGTGACGCCTTATACTGAAAAGTGCTGCTTTCTCCTTCACTGTAACTTGCAGCACTGGGTCGTACGGATCGCAGCCCTAAACCCGGACAGACCGCTGCTTTTTGGAAAACCGCTTGGATGCCTGGACAGGGGCCCGCAAACAGGAACCCTGGGTACAGGGTTAGGGTGAACCTGGGGCTGCCCAGGACACAGAGAGAGCGCCGGGGTCACCCTGGATCTAAGGGTGCATTATACAGACAGAGATTCACACTACATGGGTTATTTAGGGATCCTGCTTCGCTAAGTGCGCGGCTTTGGTTCAGCAGACGGAAACCCTGCGCAGACAGAGCTGCGAGGCCTGTTAAGGACTTTGCGAGGAGACATCATAGGAAGTGAGAGAATTCTCAACGCTGCTCCGGGCTGGTGATAATGACAGTCGGAAACGGCGGCTTGTATCGTCTGTCTGCTTTCAAAGCCACCAGCTTCCAACAAAACCCGCGTGACGCGGCGATGGGCAGAGGGGCCTCGTTTTATCTGAGGTGTGGGGCTACGGGAACAGGCAGGGATGAGATCAGCACGACAGGCCTGGGGAATAGAATGTTCACATTATGGGTTATGAGAGACATATAAAGGCATACGCTCATGGTGATTCACAAAGCAGGCAACAGATGGACTGAATCAACGCAGCATGCTTGGTCACATGACTCGACCCCCCCCCCTAGGTGACCACACACCAACATTCTCCCCTGCTCTTCCCTCAGCTGCTCTAGCAACAATACAAATGCAGGATCTAAACTTATCGATAACGCTCATATCAGAACATACCACGGCAGAAAAAGAATGACTCTTACTCTCCTTTAAATCCATGACAGGTTTGCCGCAGAAGAGTTTTCTAATTTTAGGTGATGTCTCGTAGAGCTAGAAAGGCGGCAGGAATCCATTGAACGCTCGCGGAACGGTGACTTCTTCAAGCTCTTGACGCGAGCCAGACTCGTAGCTGGCGAGCGAGATAAAGGCCCACGCTCGTCTGCTAGAGCGTTCTCCAACAGCACAGATCCGCGCCGCGCCACTGAATGAGACCAATCCCGCAACCACTGCCTGCGAGAGCCTGTTCAGCGGCTGGGCCTGATGTTCAGGCCAGTTCATTCCACAACATTCGCAAACCATGCCTGGAAGTTTACATTTTAATGGCCTGATTTTGCGTGCCAACCATACGTTAGCTTCATACATATGGATGGGCTACACCTCGCAGAGCCAGAGCTGTGACTCCGATTGCTTCTGCGGCCCTGTGAGAGTGCGGCTTGTTTTCTGCGTCGGCTTCCTTTCACAGTCCATGTACGACACGCGCTTTCGACGGACTGCTTTCCCCAGTGTCTTATTACCGCTGTTTCTGGCTGCATGTGCTCTGCGAAGTCCTGAACCTCCGGTAATTTCCAGCGATCCGGCGTGCGGTGAGCGGTTATGGGGAATGAATAGATATTAAATGTAAATCGGTCTGCTTGGGCCGCTTTGATTAGAATGAACGATCGATCTGAACATCTCGGGGCCTTGCGATTCAGACGGCGCTGACAGGCGTAACGCGCAGGACATGGAGTGAAAGTATGGTATAATTAACACTGACAAGAGCAAGAAGTGGCGACGACATGTAAAATTACTGTGTACCACTGTATTGAAAACCAGTTTTCATCAGACGTGTAGTCAGCATCAGTAATTTTCACATTTCACGATTGCCAAACATCATTAACCATCATTATTGAAGGAAATTTTGATCTGCCTGGTATGAATTGGCCTTAATTGGAAGGCTTTTTTTTGTCATCAGGCATCGTGTAGTGATGCAATTTGGCTGTAATTCCGTCCTTACGCAAACATTTCCTAATATATTAATTATAGATTTATAGTGTCTATGTCTAGCAAGAGGAATTTATGAAATAAAGCACAGTATTTTTACAGTGGTTTTTGAAACATGCACAGAATGATTCTGCTTCAGTTGCAAATGATGCTTTATTTGACCTTTTAATTTGCAAATAACAGGATTGTACTGGAGGGTTAACTTAGTTTGATATTGTGTAGGCAGGTGCGTTCACAGCACACAGTAGCAGGTGAGAAATACAGTACAAAAAGTTACTTTTGCGTCACGTGGCAGCGTAAAGTACCGGTATGTGACGGAGACGATAGCTTCATTCAATATATATGAACCTTTTCCTTATTTTGACTGGGACTCTGTCCAAAAGAACAGGAGCAGATTTAAACTGACTTTCTTGGTTATTAATATTACCTTTGTAATGAATATGTTATGCAGCCTAGGATTTAATGACAGCGTTCAAAGAACCTACTCTTGCTCTGTGCTGTTTCATTCTGAGGTTACGTGTCGAAACCGGATTCCAGATGACGTTGAGAGGAAATGTCCACAGCTTTGTACTGATGATCAATATTTCGCGCCTTTTGATCAAATCTGATGAGAGGGTTAAATGGATTACATTCTTTATGGTGGTTTCTGGGAGAAGGAGCTCAGAGTCAGGAGCGAATCCATAGTATTATGGCCAGTAGATCTGTGTGTCCAGAGGCAGGTTTTTCATTTCTAGGGCCTCATTCATAGTCAGTTTGGGGCCCCTCGACTTCTGCTGCTTCAGCATCTCCAGATGTAAAGAGTGTATTTATTTAATATTTGGTGTAGTGACTGTTTTTGGCCAACAGGCGGCCAAACCCCGGGGTCCCCACGTAAATGCATGAATTGGGTTGTAAGCGCGTCATACCAGAGTAAGGGTACCAGAGAGGTTCTGTTTAAAGAAGTGGGCCTGTTACCTGAATGGATGGAGGACTGAATCACTAGTGAGAACCTTGCTAGTCACTGCGCCCGCAGGGTGGTTAACGTAAATTGTGTCAACCAGTAGGATAGAATCTTCTGGTTCACTACATAAAAATAAAGCTATGAAGCCCCCAAAAATTCCACAATCTACAATAAAACAGTAATGTCCTCCTCTGTGGCTTAATGTTCAGGAATCATCAAAGGAAATAAAAAGCTTTACCTCAGGGTATAAATCCCTTGGGATGCTACGCTATTAAGCCGAATGAGAAGCCTTGCTTATTTCTGCCAAAACTACAAACAAGCAAGCAAACATCTCATTAAGATGCATAATATTAAAGAAATTGCCTTTTTCTAGATTGTTCTGTGTGCTGCAGAAGGAAAATCATAGTCATTTAATTATATTAGCGCTCACCAGACAAAATTAAAGTATTTAAAATTTAAATGCTTGTTTCTGGAACAGTTCCACGCATGATTAAGAATGTTACATGGAAATAAAGTAATAATTTATTTGTAGCGCTTAACATCAGTATTCATTAAATATTTTTTCTGAATTTATATCACAAATTTTAACACAATATGGATTGGCTCAGTTTGGTAAAACTGTTAATCGGATATGTCTTATTATTTTTCCAGTCTAACCTGAATATATTCTGTAAAATGTCATATAATGTGAGATAATAGTAGGACAGATGGAATGAAGCTACTCTGAGGTTAGTGACACTAAGGTGGATAACGGATAGACTGTGTTGGCTGTACCAGGCTGTATATTCACCAGGAGCAGCGTTTGGCAGGGCGCAAACCCAAGTCTGACCCTGAAATACTCATGCAATAGTATAGGGTCCGTTTCAGGGTTTGAAGGTCTGTCTGTCGCACTGACTGTTATTTCATAATGGTATGAATATTCATTGCAGTTAAAGAACAAGTCATTATGACTGGCAAGTGGAAATTGAATTGTTTCTAAAATCAAAATCTTTGCGGTCATATTGCGAGAATTTTGCATTCCACCCTGTTTGTAATGTCTTCTCATCCTAATATGTGTGAAAAGGTTGCACTCTGCTTATCTAACCCATCCGATGGGATTAGCCTGTCAGCAGAATATAACCAAATACAAATGCGAGTAACTTTAGCCCTTAACGAGTCAGGCCTTCAGCGCAAACACGCCAAATACTGTAGCCGTGTCTGACACAGACAGGATGTTTCTGGCTGTTGTCTGAAATCAGAGTTTATGACCGTCATGAAACACCACTCATTGTGAAGCACAGTGAATTCTCCGCGCAGGTTTGTCAGAAACAACCAACATGGACACCAGGAGGTTTAGTATGTCTGAACTTCAAGACATTGTGCTCTATAGTGATAATTTTATATTGATGGTCAGGGATGGTTTTTGAGAAGTATGGGCTTATGATCTGGGGCGGGTCCGTTTCAAAAAGACCTCTGACATTTTTCACCATTAAAAAAGCATGAATTTTGCCCAATGCTAGATGACTCTACAGGAGAATGCTGAACCATCTCTGAGGTGAGAGTGAAGCGTAGCTGAGCCTGCAGGACGACGGCGAAGGGAAACGTGACCCACATCAACCCTGATGAAATACCGACCAGTTAGGACTGCAACACGCTTATGCACACACTCAAACCCACAATCGCCAGTGCATTAAACCAGTTTATTAAACCGACAGTATCATGGCCCATGTTATTTTAACCATAATCTGTTTATTTATACAATGAACTAATTTTACTTGTAAATGCAAACTGGAATGTTTAAATGGCTTTCGTATCTCACCAAATAATAAAATGATGAGCAAAAAAATACTACTGTAAAATCTAATTATAGGGCTAATGCATATTTATGCATGTGTACGTGTGTGTGTGTGTGTGTGTGTGTGTGTGTGTGTGTGTGTGTGTGTGTGCATAAACACACACACACTTTTTCCCCATCCCAAACAGCATGGCAGGACAAACACTCTGAACAGCAACGTCGCCTCATCTTGTGACTTCATTTTTCTTTCATTTGTTGAGCAGAAAATATGTTCAAAGCATATAAAACCTAAACAAACCTTATATATACCACCCAGTGCTAGTGAGAGCCCACATGCCCCAAACAAACACTATATATACAACCCAGTGCTAGTGAGAGCCCACATGC
>JAABNX020000057.1:7105350-7119003 GCA_015163995.2 Mormyrus lacerda
GTGAGAGCCCACATGCCCCAAACAAACACTATATATACAACCCAGTGCTAGTGAGAGCCCACATGCCCCAAACAAACCTTATATATACAACCCAGTGCTAGTGAGAGCCCACATGCCCCAAACAAACCTTATATATACAACCCAGTGCTAGTGAAAGCCCACATGCCCCGCCCCCCCAGGCAAGCATCATCGCCCCGCCCAATTTCACTTCGTCTAGGACAGTATAACAGTGGCAGCACCGTGGGTTAGCGCCCTCTAATAAATAACGTACAGTCATACAGCCACAGAACACGCATTCTAACACACAATGATGACACACTGGAAACATGATGCCATAGATGTGTTATGCATATGAAAAGGCAGTAGTTTCATTCAGGGTTTCCCTAGTTCTGGCAACACACTTTCCCTGCTCAGCCAGACCTACTAAATCTGTATATTAGCTTAAGATGCTAATTGTTTTGCAGACTGGCTTTCTAGGACCTACTAACTCCACAGTAGACGATGGAGAGATGACTAAGAAATAATATTTAGTATCTGAAAGGACTAAAATGTGAGTAATCTTGGCACCTTTTTTTCAGTTTGTTGACGCTTTAACTTCATTTAATGTCGTTAAGCATCGGAGGACAACCCACTGAGGTGTGAAACTCATCCGTCAGCCCCACGCCCCCCTATTCTCTGAAATCTGTCCATTTCCGCTCCGATCCAGAGTCAAAGCCTGCGACACTCTGTGATACAGTCCACCCTACAATAATATGTTACTGTGAGACGCCAGTGGAATCAGCATTAGCTTGAGTAAATTTGTAATTACGGATCCATTCCGTTTAGCTGTCCTGTCATATGTTTTTAAGAAGGAGGAAAGGAGGATTGAAATGTTCAGGTTATTGGAAATGAAACTACCAATACTTAATGATGTATAGAATGTGCCCTTTTTTCCTTGAGATGCTCCTTCCATGCTGATCTTGCATTCTGACCAATCACACGGTGGTGACGCTGCCAGCTGTGTTTTGTCCCGCTGGTAAGCTGGTCCATGTCAGCGCGGATTCAGCGCAGCTACGATTCACATGCTTTACAATGGAAAACTGCCAGTTCACGCCTCGGCTCAGTTCTTGGAAGCAGAGGCGCCAATATAGACCGGCCTGGCGGCCTTCAAACCCGCAGACCGCTTGCGAGGTGAGTACGGTGCCCAACCCCCCGATGCTACGTCGTCCTTCTCCAGCTCTCAACCAGAGATTCAAAACATAAGTAAATGTTACAATCACTCGGACTCCGTTTGCAGTTTGCGGGATGCTGCCTGACGCCATAGAGCCTTGTAGCTTCAGGCCTTGGAATATGGAGCGACGTGAGGTGGAAGTCAAGAGACTAACCCAGGGATAAACTCCTAGTTAATTGTTGGCCTTTCGCGCCTTGTCACCACCATCTCTATTCATCAGGGACCGCCCACATTCCCCCCCCCCATCACCCCTTACGCATCCCGCCTTCAGTCACGCACATGCCTGCCAGTCAGCTTTCCTCTGTACCCGGGAAGCAGGGGGAGTCTGACTGGCAGCATAAAGTCTCGTCTCTGGCAGCCCCCCCCGGCGTGGCACCCCTGCTTCGGGACGGTTCTAAGGCCTTGCTCTCCCGCTCGACTCGCGTGGGCACGCCGCCGCCTGACAGCTTCCACTTTCATACGCATTTGTGATGGGGGATCAATACCAGAGCCACCAAAGAGGCAGGAAGAGAGGGTTAAAAACAAAAAAACAAAAAAAAAACAAAATCTTCCGTTAAAATGACAAACACCTGAGAAAAAGGAGAGCGAGTCTCATCTTTTCTTCATGTACCGGATTGTAGATGAAAAGAGAAGAAGAAAAGACCCACCCAGTTCTGCTCGACTGAATGAAGGTAGCGAGCGTTTAGCCTCATCCCGGGAACTCGCCGGGACGAGACGGGAGACGGGAGTACATGACAGAAATGTCAGTTCTGCGGCAGCGAAATGGATGCTGGGAAATTAGCGTTCACTGCAATTTCAGTCACATTGGTCTGTGGGGGAAACAACAGACCCACTCCAGTCCCATTCAAAGTTCTGCCACGAAAAGTCCAATAACACATTCCTGACATTTACTAATCCAGTCTAGCTGCTATAAAGCAAAAAAGTGTGAATCCTCATTTAAATTTCCAATAGGGAGGGAAAAAAAGCTCTAATGAACTAATGATCCTTCAGCCCTTCCTGTGAATTCCCCCGATACCTGACAAGACTCATTATTATCACTGCAATACGAATAGTGCAGCTGTAGTACCATTAGCATACAATTAAACTCGCACCCTCGTCAGTTGTTACTCCTCGGAAATGTCTGCGCCGCCTTTGTGTAGTTTTTCCACATTTTATTGTTGTTTTTCTGTCCCATCCCAGATTCTGCAGCTACGCCTCGTGTAGGCAGGGATACTGACAAGCCGGAAGCCAGCTCACAGGTGTGGCGTCAGAACTTACGGCCACAAAACCCACCGATTGACTCATCCCGAGTGGAGGTAATTGGGCCTGCCGCTTTAGCGCGGGGATGCTTCCTTTCCCCGGCAGAAAATAAAGGAGATATTACCCAGAGACCCTAGATTGGTCTCTGCCTTGGCGGCAGAATTTTTAAACCCTGATAGTGCCCTGGCACATACATCACCTGAGATACAATTACACGGTACTCACCGTTCTGGCTTTTTAAAAAATATTTGGGCTGTTTGCCGATGAAATATAATTTGCTAAAGCACTGGAGCTGATCCGAGGCAGAGACGGGACATTCTGGAAGCGTGAGTGTCCCAACTTCAGAAACATCGAACCTGTGCAAATAAAACTGTTTACACTGTATAATCCAGTGTCGCACGGCGTCGCCGAAACGTCACACAGCCACAACGCAGGTTCCGCGGTCACGGCTGGTTTATCGCGATTAAAAACGTCTGGCCCGCTTTGCTGTAAGTCCATTACCTGTCGAACATATCAGCCAAAAAGGGTCTCTAACCAGAAACGGGGAAGGTAATTTAAAAGAAGGGGGTCATTTCGGCTTGGTAACTAGGCTGCCTCCTGGAGCAGTTACAAGGCTTAATGCTGCTTCGCGGGGAGAGGGGGGGGGGGGAAGCAAAGTGGCCCCTTGCATGCTTTCATGTTCCCTCATTTAGGTGCACAAACAAAACCCCCCCGACCCCCATCACCCAGCTGCTGGCATATATGATCAAGCCTGCAGAAAGTAAGACCTCTTCAATAGGCTGTTGGCCATGGATTCTTCCCTGGACAAGAACTCAACGCATATGATATAGAAACTAGTGTGTGTGTGTGTGTGTGTGTGTGTGTATAAACTGCCAGTTACATTGTTCTTACTATTATCTGACCGTTTTTACCCTATAGTCAGTTTATATACTTAAATACATTTATTTGTATTCTATATATATATAAACACACACACATACATGTTTCTTTAAGACTTCTGTGATTCTGTATGTTAATTATATTCACTGTATATTTTGTCCATCTATGCTTGTGTACCTTTTGAACCACGTAAAACTCCCTGTGCATTTTTGTGCTTGGCCAAACAAATCTTCATTCTATCCCATCATCCATCCATACATCTACATATCCATTTTCTATCTGCTTATCCTGCTCAGGGTCGCAGGCATATGTGGTTAAACTTTAGGCAAAATATCAACTTTCTGCCTTCGTATGACATTCATATGTGAAATCTGGAGGAAATTTGTTGACAGGTAATTTATAGGTATTAAAATGAAAGCTGAGCTGCAGCTGTCACGTCACCCAGGATGTGTCCGTGGAAATATTTCACTGCAGGCGCCGTCACTGCATCAGACACGCCTCACTGCGGCATCGTGTATTTCACTGTGATGTGCACGTGTGACGACAAGAACGCTCACAGCTACCGACTCGCCACACGTCAATAAATCTAATATCGCTTTGGTTCTGTGGGAGGACGACACGCTTTATTTTATAATTTTTTTTTTTCTTCCCGTGCTCTGAAGAAACAGTCTGCAGCGCAGTTGTACGTTCAGTGCCATAGCAACAAACTGTCGTGTCTGCTCCTGAAAACGATGCACGAGGTGGGCGGAATTCCCCGGGTATCACTGTACTCCTAGGTGCGTATTCCGCGACGGGATGAGTGGGAGTTTGTAGCTACGGGTGGCCAGCGATGACAAGCATTGGGGAAGGAGGTGGAAAGGGGCCAGCGCGAGTAGTCTGCACTGTAGCGGCGCGATCTGGCCTGTTTGGAGGACTCCGTGCCGTGTGGAGATCAGGTGATCGGGGTCCCATTGCGCGCCATCTGTTCCGTGAAGCGTCCCGTCTCCGTAGCCGGCGTCGGGCCCTCCCAGACCACCCGCATGAAAAACCAGGCCTTGCCCCCCCCCCCTCCCAGCTGTCACATGCCGACACCGCGTCTCTGACTGAAACCGAGTCAAGTTTCTTTATTTTCCGCGCGACCTGGTTCTGCCGGCGTTTGGGTCTGATCCAGCACTGTGCTACAACACGAGATGAAGGGGTACAAGACATGAGACATCCAGAGCACGCCAAAAATACACCACTACCCACATTAACCCACGGCTGGAAGCGGCACCGCGGTAAATAAATATGGCGTGGCAAATCTATAATTAATACAGCAGCCGTACAATGCTAAGCGATATCAGAGTTAAAAGTTAAAAAATCGTTTATTGTCAGCTTCAGATATATCATGCGTCGAGTCCTATACACTGAGCTGAAATGTTGTTCTCTTTGATCATTGTCAAATAGTTAAATGAGAAGTAATAAGCTGAATATGATCATGATAGATACATTTATGATGTAGACAAAGAGGTACAATTACCCAATTGACTGGAAGGATTGTGCAAATTTGCTACAGAGGTTTGGCATGAAAAATCAGAATGTGCAATAAATAGATTCCGATTCAAAGATATGGGTCCCCAGATATCAGTCTTTTGGACTGACCCAGTGTTTGGGGTGTCATGGGCCAGACTGAATAACTGTCGAATAAGGGAGGAAAAAGATGCTGGCTGTGCATCTTCAATGAGAAAACACAAATGAGTAGCCTATTGTATATTTGCCAGTAGTGTTCTTAGGGTGAAAATGGGTTAGGGTTAGATAAGAACTCTGACCAAAGTGGTCTTCCAGAATCCAGGTTCCTGTAATCCTCGTCACCCCCACCAGAATGGCGATGGATTCCTCACCGGGGGCCCCAGCCACCCGCACGCCGGCGATCGAACCGGTCAGATGTAACCGGCGTGGTCAGCTCCAGTTTCAGAGCGTCACGGACTCGTGCACGTCCCCGCACGTGAGTACAAAGGCACACGTGTGACACCTGTGACTGCCGCTTAATGAGCTTTGAAATGATTCCCCTTTTCTTTACAAGCCCCTTGCTGGGGGGGGGGCGGCCCCCCCCCCCCCCCCCCCTTAATTTTTGCTCTCCTGCCAAAGCCGTGATCCCTGAGGAGGTGAAGGTTGCACTCTAGATGTTTCATGTTGGGCATCGATAGCCGTCGTTACTCCCGAGTCTCCTCCCTGTTCTCTCTTCACGCCGCTTGACCGCTGGTTGCTGAGGATGGGAGGATATTTATTAGCGTGTATGTAAATACGCATTTCCCATAACCCACGGTACTGGGCGTTTGCCAGTGCAGACAAACCTAAGCCTCTATTTAGCTTCAGGAAGGACTGTAATCGCAGCAGGAGGATTCCACGAGTAGCATAACCGGAGGACTGATACGTATTTAAAGCATATTTTGACACTACTGAGCGATTTCTGAATCAGTCAGCAGTTAGTACATTACGTTGTCTTTCTATTTAATATTTCATTAAAGTCTTGCAAATTATGTTATTTTAGTACATAATTCTGTGGTTGTCTTCGGACGGGGCCAATTTGACAGTCAAGAGATGAATCATGCTACACGCTGATTGGCCTACATCTCTGTTTTTTCTCAAGGGGGGTACATAGTGGGGGATCTCAATCAGTCATTCATCCAGATAAATAAATTTGTACAAAAATGGTAAACACGTTTGCAATAAATTGTTAGGCATTAATAATAAATTTTCTCTGCCTTAATACGTTCATGTTGCATTTTCATCTGACCAGTAGGAGGTGGAATTGCACCCACGGTAAAAATCGCCAATGCAGAGATAGACGCTCACGCATTAGCGGCTGGGTGAGAGGTCTCAGGTATGGAAAATGCAGGCGGCAGATGTCTGCCAGTCTGCCCCAGCCGATCTCTCTGCCTCAGATATGTCTTCAGCTCCTCTGATGTCTTGCTTGTGGGGTCCCCGCCTAACGGGAGACTCTCCCACGTGCTACGTCTCCCTGGGATGCGCTCCGTTGCACTCCTGTCTCCCGGGCACAAGACGGCGAGAGCCAAAAATCTAGGCCACAGACAAGTCGGGTGTGGATCAATCATGTCATAGAGAAGCTGGCAGGAGAGCTGGATCTCTCTCAGGCTGAACAATGGACCCGTCCGCTGGCCTTCCTCCCTCCGCACTGCTGTCGGGCTCCTCCAGCCCTGACGCGAAAGTCGGCGACATCCAGAACATCTTAGACACGTTGCCGGCAAACGTGCATCCTGTCTTTTCATTCCCTGTTCACGGGGACCCTCGTCCCCTCCCGCTCCCTCATCCGAATCCCCTTTCGCTTCCGCAGGTGAACAATAGATGGCACTGTTGTTCTTTACAGCCCGTCAGACCCGAGCTTCATTTAATTACATTAGGGCTAAATAAAAGCGTATAATAAAGCGACGGGGATTTTTACCGGGGCTCCGATCCCGCTAGCGTATACATGAATGACGCGCCTGACAAGCACGGGGGGGATAAATCACAACAGCGCAGGACTGGCAACCGAGCCAGGGCTCCTCTTAAAGCAACAAGAGTCAGCGCTGCTAAGACTGGCCATGATACCCACGCTGAATACAGATGGCACGATCTGGGCACTGGCTCCCCAGTGTGACGGCATTCTATTAAATGCCAGAGCCTCGAGTGCAAAACTGGGGCCATATTTTTTTATTAAAATGGTAAATGAATTAATACCGGTAGTGAGGACCACGGGATGAAAGCCAATCTTGCTTTTTCTGAATAATGACTGACGTCATATACAGTATAATCCTTGTAGAAATTGGGGACTGCTTAAGTATTTGGTTATATTTTGTTTTTCTTCTAATTTTGTACGAATGAGGCAGTTTTGGTCTTAGCATTGCTGCTAAACCAGATCTTTTGGCTAACCTTGTGCAAACGTAAGCTTCGTGCCTGTTTGTGCTTGGCGTGCCTCTGCCCATTGGCCAGCCGATTTAAAACGAGAGGTCGTTCGTTTGTGTCTTTCATAGTGAGGAGTTGCAGGCATTGACACATTTGGAATCCGGTCGCCTCTCAGACCGTGTGTGGGACAATTGGGCGAGATGGGGTGGGGGAGGGCGGGCGAGGAGGGAAGGCTGCCGGCGGCGGGAGGAGGAGTGTGGCGCGCTCCAAACGGGCGTGACGGCATTAACATAGAGAGCGGGGCCTGCCTCAGCCTGCGGGTCGAATGGACCCCGGCACCTACAGCGGAACAGGCCGACAGCCCGGCGAGTAAAAAAATACTTTAGTACCTAAGTGTCTAAATAGAATTCTCTTGCCAATCAGCCGGTTGACAACCGCTACCTTACAGCATCAGGCTGTTCTTTGCGGAGTCTTTGTGTATAACCCAGTAAAAGCAGAGTGAGAGAAATGCTACGATTGTCTGTCTTAGATATGGCACGTGAAGTCGTTTTGATTCACGTTTATTTACTTATTTGTTCGGTGGTTCGTTTGTTTATTGATTTAGAAATACAGCTATTTTGGGGATCTTTGTGTCTGAAGTTGGATGCGGCTCACTGATTGGTCACTAAAGAGCAATGATTCAAAGAGGCCAATCAGGAGAATACTGGGCGACTGGATGATAACAATCACTATCAGACACTGTAAGGATACATGTGGTGATTAAGAGTCAAGAGCCACATTAACGGATATGAATGAAGCACACTTGACTGCTCTGGGTTTGACTTGTTCAACTGGGACCTGAAAGGAAGCAGCTCAAGGGGAATCCCGCTGGGGCTTTCTGCCCGTCGCGGTGTTCTTATACCACCGGCGCTATTGCTCTGCTCTGAATGGAAAGGAGTCTTCTGCTGACACTGAAGGGTCATGGGACCTCGAGGAAACCCCCTTCATAGGTGGGACATCAAAGTCCTCCTTTCCTCCCCAGAAAATTCCCACGACGCGAAGACATTTTCTTTCGTGCCATAAATGTACTGTCAGCAAGAAATATGGAAAGCGTTTTTTTTTTCCCCCCTTTATTTATTTATTTATTTATTTATTTTATTTATTTCCGTTGCTATGAATTCCAGGCCCGTCAAGGTCACAGGAGTGGAATCTGCGGAAGTTATCCGTGACAAGCTATTAATGTCAGATGTGCCGTAAACATGGGAAGGAATGAGTTATAGTATACGTTAAAAACTGTCTCTTAAAAATATAACGCGGAGAGTCCATTTTATTAACCATTTTTGTTTAGAGTGAAGGTACCTTCCCACCTTCCGTAATTTCCCTGGTAATACGGCATCGCCTACAGACAGAGGAAATTTCATTTTGGCAGCGTTTGCTGTTTTGTTGGACCGTCCCCACCATGTCGCAGTCCGAGCCCAGAGCTGCCCACGGTAGATGGTGTAGTAATTGCCGCAAACAGGCAATTACCTCTCTAAGGGGAGGGGGTGGCGCAAATAGCTGGAGGAGGATGCCAGTAGTCTGGGGCGGTGGGAGGGAGGGAGGGGTTCTTCTCCATAAATCTGAAATTACCTGCGAGCAGATTCACATTGTGTTAATTAATTACAGTATGTCACTGCTAAGTACCCTTAATTGTCAGATCTGCCGTGAAGGTAAGCATCCCCCCCCCCCCCTCAGTAAATTAAAATGTAACCCTGGGGCTGCTTCCGCTGACCAGGACGGCGGCTTATTTTTAGCGTCTCAAAGGGACACCTGTCGCGTGTTTTTATGCGCCACCTACTACGTGACAGACTGAGACGTTGTTCTTTTTTGATTTGGTATCTTGGTGACTGCTGTGCTGTTTTCGACAAGCCACGCATTAGTGAGTCCTCTGTACGGAATCCATCCCGTTGAAGTGGTGGGGGGGGGTTTCCGCACAGAGACTGTCACGACTCCTGGCAACGTATAACAGAAGTGTGACAAATTCTATCTATCTGTCTATCTATCTATCTGTCTGTCTGTCTATCTATCTGTCCCACCCATTTGTCCATCTCTCCACGTGGCTCAGTGGGCTAAGCCTCTGTGATCGGAAGGTTGTGGGTTCGAACCTAGCTTTGGCAGACTAGCCGCATGCACTGATTCCGGGGGCTGCCCTTGGCCATCAAACTTGCGTTCTCTCCTAAATGTGTGTCGTGGAGAGTGAGATGGGGTAGGTGCAAGGAGAATTTCCCTACAAATCTATCAATAAAGTGTTATTGTTATTATTATTATCCATCTTCTAACCACTAATCAGGGTCTGGGTGAGGGGGGGACTGCAGCCTCTCCCATGCAGCGCAGGGCTGAGACGCCCCCTTGCCGGAAGCCCACCCAGCTTCCTTCAGCTATAATCAAAACCGGATCATCTAATCTTTCTGTTTTGCTGTGCGTTAGGAAAAATCCAACCACCACTTTAGCGGAAGCCTGGAACAACAGAGAGTTAACAGAACCCGGCAGGCTGTAGGGTCCGACCAAGCACGATTGGGTCACAGCTCACTGAGTGGGAATGAACCCACAGGAGCAGGGAAATGTCCCTGGGGCCCGCTGTCCATCCGTGACCCCCCCCACCAGGGCGAGAGAGCACCACGTCGTTCCAGCCCTAGAAGCGAGCTTGACACCGAGTCACACCCTGATCTCGACAGCGGCTCTTGCTCAGGATGTTTGACTCGATCACAACGTGGGCACATCTGAGTAGCTGGGGGGGGGGGGGGCAGCTGCGAAACATGACAGCTGCTCGGTCCTGGGCTGCCCTCCCCACCTGCCGCTAATCCGTCTTCAAAATGTGCTCCGGGAGAATCCTGGTCCACTTCCTCCGACGCCGTGCTAATGACCTGTTTCTGAAGGTGTGTCCACTGCCGTTAACAAGCGGCAGTTAAGTGAGGCGCTTAACAATGATCCACGTTTGCCAGAAAACACACAGTGAGCCCTGCGTTTCTCCCCACAAAGAATTCACAGGCGACCGGGGGGGGGGGGGTGTTTACCAATATCTTAACACAACCTTTAAAATTCATTCGATACGATGTGATTGTAAGCAGATACTTGGACTCGGAGAGGCTGAGCGGGTCAAAGGGAGGGGGGGGGCGGGCGTCTCCCAGTCCCATTTCCCTTTTAAGAAAAGGAATCGTACTGGATAAACAGCAGGTGACACTGAAGCCTCACGGGCATTGGATTTGCCGTTAAAGTCGTACACAGAATGCATTTAATAATTAGAATAGTTAACTTTTTTCCCTTAAAATTTTCTATATGTATTTATCATGAAATGTATTAAAAGTTGTAACAGATTATGTTTCCTGCACATTTTTTTAGGCGATGTATTCAAACAATTGTACAAGGTTTGTATCAGGTCTGATTTAGTCATTTCTCGGTTGATAAACGCTGTGCTGTTGTCTTGTAGCTGCCTGCAGCTCTGTTCTCTCTTAAATGAGGTTCTCCTGAAATCTCTCCCCTGGCTTTACGCTTATGGGTCAGGTGCAATCGAGAAGAGCTTTCTGGCTGCCGAAGGATAAACCGCTCCTGACTGTAAGTCTCCATCAGCTTCAGGAATGCAGCGGCCTGTCTCGCGCATCTCTGTGGCGCGACATGCGGCCAGCCGGACTCCGCCAGTAGATGGCAGTGCAGTGCTTCCGTACACGTCCGACCGCCGCGGAGTGGAAAGCGCCCACGGAATGAGCGGCAGGCTCCAAATTAATTTTCCCATTTGGAGAAAATGAAGCGGCGTCTTCATTAGGAAGCGGGCCGCTGGTGACACGGCGTGGCTCCGCGGAACAGTGGCGGACGGGAGCGGGCGCGGTCACAAGCCGAGCCGCTGAATAGGATTGATCGGAGGCCGAATTCCCGCCGGGCCAGTTTCTGAAGCAAACGGGCGCATCATCCAGTGGCCGTCAAAGTATGCGTGACAAAGATAGAAGGATTTATTTCCTCCGTTAATCCCGGGATGGAGGGAGGAAAGTCCTCCGTCGCTACTCTCCGCTCGGTTACTGAGGGAGGGGCGGCTTCATATTGGTGCCCTCCATCTCCGCACGAGCAAACGGGAAGCGAACACGTGTCGTCACATTCTGTGGGGGTCGGCACGGCGAAATGGGAGGTATGCTCTTGGTGTGGCAGCGTGGAGAAGCTCGAAACCTAGGCTATGTAGGTCCAGGTCCCAGGGAAGAACGTTCATGCATCTTCTGAGCCATGTTCTCTTCCTGTGGGTGCCAGCCCAGATGCAGAAACTCGAGTCACTGCAGATGGAACTGAATGAATAATCAATTGTAAGGCTTTTAATTTGTGCCCTGAGCCATGCTGGGGGGGGGGGGGTATCAGACAGGCCAGGGGGCCTCAGCACAGCTTAACACGTCGTGTGTGACAGTATGGCCTCGGATCACGCTGCCCAAACGTGGCACATGACACGACACCCGTCCCCCCGTCCCTTTAGCCAGCGGAGACGTGCTGATAACATCTATCGATGTGCTGTTTGAAGAGACGGAGGTGCACGGGGTAACGAGAGGCCCCACTGTGGCGAGTGATTAAACACAGTCAGCCTCACTGCCCCATACCCCCCCCCCCCGCACTACTCGCTCTCTTGAACCTAGAAGGTGGGACACCCCCACCAGGAGGGCAAACGGGGGGGGGGAGGGGGTACTTATAAGCCATTTTATTGACTCCCCGCTTTGATGAACAGACTTTTGGGCAGAGATGGAGGCTGGCTGCACGTGGCCTTGTTCCACGTCTCCCCCCCCCTCCCCTCGGTCTCTTTCTAACACTCAAACTCATGAAATTCTACAAGCCATCAATATGGACGTATCTATGTATCTGCTAGGTCCGATTCCCATTCTGAGGACCACGGGCCGGTGCTTTTAGGAAGGATTTTTTTGCATATGTCATTTTTTTTTTTCTTTCTTTTCTAAGAATCGCATCTGTTTGAACAGTTCGGGGGGGGGAAGGCCGTTCAAATGATTCAGGTGATTTATCTCAAATTCATCTCAAATTGCTGCAGCTACCTGTAGTCGTGCCGTTTCTATTAAACTCTGGAGCAAATCGCATGTGTTTTTGAGTGACCGCACCAGGCAAGAAATTCAGGACCACGAGACTATCAAAGGTTAGATAAAAAATACAAAAAAAAAAACACACACACAATTGTGTATTCAGGTACTGAGTGTCCATTTAATTTTTTTCTGAGTATTTATTTAAAAACTGCCAGCTGTGCTTTTCATTCTAAAGCACTATGAATTCCTCCTAGTATCCAGATAAATGAAAGTCTTCGCGGGTGCCCCGTTCCTCTGAGAATCTCACAATCCGCTGAATGTTCCATCCTTTTACTGGGTGGCCCTGGCATCAGAGCGTTGATCTGATCATAGAGGGAGCTTACAGCGAGGCCTCTTCTGAATGTTGCTTGCCTGTAAACGCCATGCTACTCCATCATTTCAATAAACAGAAGTGTCAAGCTACATTACCCACAGGGGTTCATTGACTCAGACTTCAATGGTGGCATTCAGCGTTGATGCTATATACACCTTTATGCATCCTATGTGCAACGCTACCCATAAAGGGAAGGGGGGGGGATTCTGAAAGGTCCTGACAGTAGGAGGGGCAATGAGTGGGTGGGGGACATTCGGTCATTGTTTTTAGGGGCCGAGCCAATGACATTGAAGAGTTTTATATTAGGAGGGACACAACTGAAGGAAGACGCTGTAAATAGGGGAGGGGGGGGGTGATTCCAAGCTCTGAGGCCCCTACAAAATCTGGAACTTAATTGTGTTGGTCCTTGCTGGAGGCCCCAGTGCGGCAGGCTGTCATGGCGTTCGCGATCTTTAACAGC
The DNA here is from genome assembly GCA_015163995.2 of Mormyrus lacerda. Lineage (NCBI taxonomy): Eukaryota > Metazoa > Chordata > Actinopteri > Osteoglossiformes > Mormyridae > Mormyrus > Mormyrus lacerda. The sequence goes on from JAABNX020000057.1 coordinate 7,118,391, forward strand.
ACCCCTGCAACTGAATAATTGAAATAGAGATATCAGAGGATGAATGAAGTTTAATTTCATTTGCAGGGGTGGGGGGTGCCCCGTGCATTGAGTAAGATTTCGATTCACCTCATGGTCCAATATACATCATTTCCTCATTCAATATCTTCACTCCTATCTGCTTTAACATTCTTTTAATTTAGCCGAAACTTCATAAGTTAAGCTGCCACGCTTCCCGCCACCACTAAAAAGAAAATGATGTGTTTTTCTATTAGGATATTCAGGGTCAGAATTAAATTATGCTTGAAGCGCAGGTCTTGAAGGCCCAGGTTAGACGCGGCTGTAATTGATACTTATGGTTAAAATTCCAGATATCCCAGGGATAGTGAACAACAGGGGGAAATAAACAATGTGACTATCAAAAGCACACAAACTGTGCGAAATCATTTGCACTACAAACGTCTCCAGCAGCCAAGAGTTTTATTGTGCTGTTATGCGCTGAACCCTTTGCCAATTTCGAAATGTAACAACAATGGAGCCCACAGCCCTCTGCACTTACACACACACACACACACAGTCACACACTCACGCTGCACAAACACGTTTGCCCACAAGTGACAAAATAAAAGCCCTA
>JAABNX020000057.1:7130940-7153619 GCA_015163995.2 Mormyrus lacerda
ACACACACACACACACACACATCCTAGGGATCAAAGTGCTTTAGTTAATGACGCAGCAGTACAGAAAGGTGCCCTTATGTCAAGCTGACACACAGTGGGTCGAATACACAGGAAGTAAACACTAACAAGCTATCACAGAGCCCCCTACCATCAATGCGCCATGCCTGGGGGAGAGAGGGCCTCTCGGTCAGGCTGGAGGGGAAGCGGTTATCGACTGACAGGCTTTCCAGGGCCGGCTGCCCCCCCCCATGCTTCCGAGTGATGATTAACAGGCCTCCAGCTGCTCATCACTGTCAGCCTGTGTCACTCATCCTCTGGCTCTGCTTACTAAATAAACGCTTATGTTATGGCACAGGAGAGTGTTCCTATGTAGACTAGATGCTTATATCATGGCAAAGGAGAGTGTTCCTATGTAGACTAGACGCTTATTTTACGGCAAAGGAGAGTGTTCCTATGTAGACTAGACGCTTATATTATGGCAAAGGAGAGTGTTCCTATGTAGACTAGACGCTTATATCATGGCAAAGGAGAGTGTTCCTACGTAGACTAGACGCTTATATCATGGCAAAGGAGAGTGTTCCTACGTAGACTAGACGCTTATATTATGGCAAAGGAGAGTGTTCCTATGTAGACTAGACGCTTATATCATGGCAAAGGAGAGTGTTCCTATGTAGACTAGACGCTTATATTATGGCAAAGGAGAGTGTTTCTGTGTAGACTGCACCAGAAACCCTTTTCATGAACAAACTGCAGAAATACTCTTGAAAATAAAAGCCTGGCATTGAGATTGTTTTTGCTGTTTCTAAACTGCTAAAGTATTTACAAAAGGGCACATGTTGCCTTTGGACCAAGGCTGTTCAGCGAACCTAAAATCCTTTCTATTGTATTCCGCACAAACCGCTGATCATATTTTTGTTTCAATTTGTATACCAGAAGCTACTGTGAAGGTTTAAACATCAATTATTCTAGATACCTTTGTCACCCACTTGACCTTGACAGATTTGACCATGTGTACACTATAAACTCTTTAATACTGTTATTAGCGTGGACACTCCAAAAAAAAAAAAAAAACGCACAAAGTGTTCACTTTTTTCAATCATATGGAAGAAAGAAACCACACCTTTCTGACTGCCAAAATAGAGTATTTCTCAGCCTGGTGTTGCTAATTAAATGCACGAGAGTACTTAATGATAAGGAAGTGTGACTACCTTTATAAAAGCAGAACATTCGGCAGTTTGGTGTTTTGGAACATCCAGGGTTGCTTTTGCATCATGCCAAGATGAGCAAACATCAGCCATGACCTCAGAGAATCTGTGGTTGCGGCTCATTGGTCTGGCAAGAGTTTTATAAGGCCATTAACAAACAATGTGAGATTCGCCACTCTACGATAAGTACACAAATGAAGAGACTTCAAAAGAGTCGAGATTCATCCTAGAAATGAGAGACCAATCAGACCGTTCAATGCTCGAAATAAAAACGCAAGAGCTCTATCAAATATCAGTATATATCAATGAACAATAGACTATAGAAATATGTCAAATGCTCATGTTCAGGACGGCGCAACGAGAGAGACTGAGCAAGTATCCGTTTCATGGGAGTGTGGCCAGATGAAAGCGGAACCCGCCAGGACGACTTAGACTGAAACCAAAAGGACCATCAGGGATCAAAAACAAAGCAGGTAACCGACGAAAAAGACGACAGGGAGAAACTCAGGAAAACCATAGCAGAATAGCAGCAAACACGGGGCAATACCTGCTGCGAACACACAGCTACATGATAGAGACTAAGACAGCACAAAATAACCGAAATGTCAAATTACAGCTATAGCTGAGGCTTGAACTCACAGAAGAAGAGAAGCCTTGCTTACATACCACCCACTCAGCCCATTAAGCCATGTGTACCCCAGGAACAAGTGACACACATGTAGCTAACAAACAGGATGGCCAGTGACACCTCTTGGTCAAAATGGAGAACTGACATACAGAAGGGACATGATAGGGACCATTCCAAACAAGGCTAGCAAAATTGCATCTGAATAAACCACATGAATTCTAGGACAATTATAGAATAATCCTTGTGACCAATGAGTCAAAGGTGGAGATGTTTGGTCACCATGTACCATGTTTAGCAACAACCAAACCAGAGCGTGGCACCATATGAGCGATACCTCATATCAACTGTCAAGCGTGGTGATGGGTGGGCTGGTGATTTGGGTTTTGCGCCCACTGTATCTGAGAAACTTGGAGTCATTGAAGTCACCATGAACTCCCCATTATATCTAAATATCTTTGAGACAATTGTGAGGCCATCTGAGCAACAGCTTAAACTGTGCCAACACTGGGTCATGCCAAGAGCACCAGAAAATCAACATCTGAATGGCTAAAGAAAAAAATCAAGGTGTTGGGACAGCCAAATCCAAATTCAGTCCTCAACACAACTGAGACACAGGATCTAAAGAAAGCAGCTCTCAATGCCCTCAAATACCATTGAACTGAAGCTAATGTTGTAAAGAAGAGTGCCCTTTTATCTAGTAGCAGTTTTTTGCCATACAGTATATTTAACATTCTAATTTATTTACTTTATTCATGTCCATTTTAATATAAAATTTTCATTCCATTAAACCAATAATACTTCATTTATACATCATACAGTTTTCTAATATAAAAAAGCTTGTTTGAAAATGATGCATGATTTTTTTATGACCAAGCACAGGGTAGTGATGCTTCAAATGGGAAGAGTGTGTACATAATGTTGAAGGTGACCCCATGGTGAAGGTCACCCCATGCTTGCTGAATGCCCTACTCCAAGTTCAGTAGTCCAACCAAGCAAACCCGCAAAAGTGCACACAGAAAAACCACAGAAAACTAAACACAGAAGATTAACCTAAAAGCTGCTTCTCAAAATGGGTGAAATTAAAACATTTAGTCCCACCTGGATCCAGATACCTTAAAGTTCACCTATAACGTTTCTGTGTGTAATCTGACTTAACATGAACCTACACAAAGGCCTATGCCCTCAATGTTTGTACAGTATGGCTTCAGCGTGGGTGCGAGGTCCCATTCTGTGCCTCGGATATGGGAGCTCGTTACATGGGCTCTAATTAAGTGGGCCCCTTGGGTCTCCATGGCCTTTACGTGGTCAGACTCAGAAGATCAGAGGTGGCAGCTGTTTATTGGACTTGCTAGGGGCATAGGATGTGAAGGACATGTGATGCAACGCCCGTAGTGCGACCGTTCAGGAATGAGGAGCGTATGGGACAGTCTATGGGTTGGGGAAGTCTGGCAAGAAAGGAAGACTGACCTTGATGAGGAGAAAAGGGCCAAAGGACTCAGGCAGGTCGGTTCTAACAAAGAGAAGAAGTACGTCCTTCCTACGTCTCCCCTCTTTGGCCCAAAGAGAATAATTAGCTGTTGAAGAGGATCTGCCCACTGCCCATGATTGGACGATATTTTTGCAGAACCGAGGCTGGAGGACATTTCTCCATCCATGGATGTTGAGCACCATTGGCAAGATGTTATATCACTCAAAAACATCAATAGGGTGTATAAATGAATATTTGAACGTGGCTTGTGGCACATTCAGGCTTTGTAGGATGATGCATTTTTACAAGGGAGAGTCATTTTTAATTCAGGAAATAACTACTCCTATAGACCGGACCTGCTTATTTTATATAGTAGAGCTGTATATATTGCATGTCTTTTTAGAGACTGGATGTAACGTCTTTGTCTCAGATCTGATTTTCTGCTGTCTTTGTTATCACCAGATTTTAGCTGGACCCGCCCAACTGTCTCTCAAAGGCTTTGTGAAGAAGGAGCGGCCAATGCTGTAGATGTCCCTCAGAGTGTTTAAGGGACTGCATTATGCTTTGTTGGGAGACACGACTTTCTTTGCTGAGAATGTCTGCAGAGTTTGCGGGGAAAGGAGAGCTTCTATACTCTGTGAGCTCGGTACCTATGTCAGAAACTCTGGAATACTAAACAATCGCTTCTTGTGACAACTTGGCACCCGCTTGCTCATCAGTGACTAGCTGAAGAGGTGAGGACTTCTCAACCACATCTCCGCTTTATGTAAAAGAAGCAGAATTTTTCGATAATCTTTCTGAGAGAGCACCTCATCTCATCCTCACTAGAACAATGTTATGAAACCTGGTAATTCACAATATCAATAATAATGACACTCTATTGATCCCTGTAAGGAGGGTCTCACCTACCCCATCCTGCTCTCCATGACACAGACACGTACGTAGGTAAGAGTGAGCTTAGCGCTGAACGACACCCATCTGTAGTGAGGCTCTGGAGCTTCTATCATTTTTCTGATTCTGACACATGAGACGTGCCATACGTCAAACAATGCCGATGATTATGTGGCTTTGATAGCTATCAACAGCCCCATATCTAGTGCTGCGTTCAGCGAGGGCGTTGTGTATCACAGTAGATTAGTAGGTAACGTCTTTACCTCACCTCTGCAAGACCGCTGGTTCAGTTCCCACCCCTAGCTATCCGTCTGCATGTTCTCCCTCGGCATAAGATATGGAGAAACCCACTCCCTCTGCCACCATTGGGGGCACTTCTGGCTCATCCACTCCACCATGCTTCCTGAGATGAAATACAAGGCCACCATCTCCATCTTCCACAATCGTTCGTACGCAAAGAACTCCTGTCCCACATAAAGGTGACCACTTGAAATTAATTCTGTTGGTAGTTACCAGAAGTTACAATGAACTGTACCTGATTAGCAAATCTTACTCTTCTAGTTGCGGTCACCTCTGCCGCTGGCTTAAAAAGATAGATAAATAAACAATTGGATAAGTAAGTCCAGTCAGTGATGCACCACCAAAACCTATAATAACCATGCAGAAATATGTGACTCATTTCCAGTGACACGTTTTAAAATGAGATTTTTTGGTGCTTAAATAATGCATGTTCCCTTTAATGAGATTTGCGGTAATTGCAGAAATAACGAAGGATCAGCAATCATGTCTTTTTATCTGACTACCACCTAAAGGACCTATTAAAAGACAAACGCAGCCCCCAAAGTCTGGCAAGATTCAGAAGCGATCTTGCATGGGATTTCATGTCGGAAATATAATAATTCTGCGGAACAGGCGTGAGGTTGTTAGACAAGGTGTTAGTGCGCTGTTTCTGCTTCGCTCCCTGCAGAGGTTCGAAGTGGTGCGCGGCCAGGAGACGAGTCATAATCACCTTATAAAGACTGAGATTGTCATCACCGCTAATTATGCATCTTGGCTTCCCCGTGTTATAAATAACACCCACTTCCTATTTTCCTCAGCTCTTTCCCCACAGTGATTACGCGTTTCTTCCCTTAGTCCGTAGAGGGATACCGAAGAATTGTTACCATGCAAAGCTTTGAACATGAAAAAGCGGACAGTGGGAAGGGGAAAAAAAAAAACACAAGAAATAAAGAAAAACAAAGCTAAAAACCATTTTTTCCCTGAACTTTATGATTCGTCCTGTCTGTGTGTTTGCATATGAGAGTTTATTTCCACTCAAGGCTGAAAAAAAACCATAACAATAGAATAATAATTAATTTCACTGAACATCTTCAAAATTTTGGGGGATTTATTCTCTAACTTGTGTTTATCATTACTTTAGTTTGTTTTCTGCTGGAGCTGCTTTCCAATGGCAGGATTGCTTTTCTTTCTCTGGAGGGGCGTTTCATCTTGGCTAGCTCGCTGGGTAGCCGTGGCATCTCTGTTCTTTCCAGGAGACGCGTGGCGTACCGTAGGAGTTCGCCGGAGACTAATGGTGGCGTTTCAGATGCCACACGGATGTGCCATCAGATGCCGGATTCAAAGCGGATTCAGGCTACGACGCAAGCGGGAGATTAATGAAGCTTTCTTTGCCCCCCCCCCATACCCCCCTTGTTTCTCTGGCCTGCGACGATGCGAGTTTAAGCCGCGTTCGGTCTGCAGTCAAGCAGGGAGCGGCGGAAGCTGGCATTAGCTGTAGCGTCATGCTAACAGCATCCCTTCACAAAAGGCAGCCTGTGGGCAGCAGACTTCATGCATGGCTCCGTTTTGCAGATAAAGTGACAGTTCGGGTAAGAGAGCCCCAGGGTGTACATGCCCCCCCAATTCAGCAAAACAACACTTTGCAATGTGGAATATATTTACTATCCTTAATAATTTAATGGAATCAATGGAAGTTGCCCATTTATCAAACTATAAATCGATTCCCAAAACATTCATCACTACCACTCTTGTTTTCCCATATTTACACTCTCTATAGGGGAGATATTGATCCCTCATCTATAACATTTTATGAGATAATAATAATGATAGATAATAATTTATGAGAACTGAATTATAAGGTTGTGATACCATTACTCTATGTACAGTCTTTGCACATGCTTGGCCTCGCCCCAATTCTTCTATTGCTGTCATTAATTTAAACAACTGGTGGTTCACATATCGAGATTGAATTGCAAAGTGTTACTTAGACACCGGTGTGTACTTCAGGCCAGTGTTGTTCTGGAAGACCAGTATATGACCAGTGTCTCAGCCCCATGACAGAGGCAACTGAATTTTTGGCCAAAATGTTCGGGAACTCAATAGAATTTGTGATGCTGTTGACCTTGGACCAGCGCAAGCAAAACAACTCGCTCGCATTATAAATTTGCCAGAATATTTTTACATGTAGATGCTTTTTCTATATTTACATCCACCTTCCAATACACATTTATTTGCATGTGTCTTCAAACTACTATCCCCGTAAAATGGTGAGCTGTGGCAGACAAAAAATATCTTCTTACTCTGAGGGCTAAAAAATGTCTAAAAAAATGTATTTAGTTTTATTATTTTTGACAACTATGAATTTTTTTTGGTTATTCAGGCATTTGGATTATTTCTGCTCTGTTGCCCCTCTATCCATCCATCCATCCATCTAACTGCCATTCCAGTACAGCATCACAGGGCACGCACACAAAGAAACACATTAAAGTTAAAATGGAAATTCAAGATCTGTGATTATGCAATTCCCCTCCTCTGTTTCTTCCTATGCTTGAGGGATGTCCTGTAGTCCAAGAGGAATGCTGACAGAAGGATTGGCGCCCTTAAATTTCGTGTAGGCGTCTGTGTCCTTGATTAGCATCCTATCCCGGCTGCTCCACTTCCTCACGCAGTGCGTTTCCAAGGGACGGTGCTCTGTTACCCCCGTAAGGGGGAAATGCGGAAAATAGAGATGGACAATGAATGTTTACGCTACAGCTGGTTTTCAGTTCTCTCAGTAAAATATCAGTATGCATTATACAGCACTGATGATAATTAGTTTTTCTCACAAAATCTGTAACATATGAGCTGTAATTAAATTGTGTTAACCATGAGCTTTACATTGTGGAAGGTTGCTGACAAGTTTAGAGAAGTCTGTAATAAAAATATGTTTATAGTCTGACACTTGTTCATTACAGAGCAATCCCAGTGAAAAGAGAATCTGGAAAACAGCTCTGGGCTGCAATATGCTGCAAATCTCTGGTAAATGTTTTGTCTTTGCAAATATTGGCTGGAATGAAATGATGCTGCTATAAAAAAACACTTTTATATGTTATAAATAGGGCCAAAAATCCCTAATACAAGAAATACCAATGGTCTCACCTTGCGGTTTTCTCATTTATTTCAACATACAGTATTAGCTCTGGAAAAAATGAAGTGACTATTCCATATATTTTTTGCTACATAAGAACAGCAGTACATAAGAATAAGATGATGCAGGAGACACTGGGAATGACCAGAATCCAGGGTGGAAAGACTTTCTAATGGCAGAGATGACTGTTAACTTATCCGACAGATTGTCATGAATCAGAGGATGACATCATGTGACCTCAGATGATGACATCATGTGACCTCAGATGATGACATCAAGTGACCTCCAAAAGGGATGGGAAACATTACTCTGCAGCTCAGTAAGTCTCTTACTAGGGTAATGTCTTAGACTTTGAGTAATTCTGTATCCTTATTTTCTTAGCTATTTCTGCAATGCACATTTCACTGGGGCAAATTGAACAACAAGGATTCATAGCAGCTGCATGCATCTAACTTTTTATATATAGTATCATCAGAGGGAATATATATATGAAAAAAAACCCTATTACCAACAGTGCCTTGTCAGGAATCATTTCCACGTTTGGATCTGTGACTCTCTTCAACAAAGAACCACTATAAAAACACAAGAGTGACACATCAACTCGAGTCCGTAAACAATCACACGTACGTGGGAGGATTTCAATGACAGAGAAGATGCCATACAATTTAATTTGATCATAATAAAGCAACCGAGGAGATATTAGAAAATCTATGAGAGGCACGCTCTGGATGCGCGGGTTGAAAAAAATACATTTATGAGTACTTACTCATTAAATTACTTACTCAGTATTACTGTAAAATGTAACTTTACTCTTGTTTACTGTGGATGATCGTTTAAGCGCAAAGCTGAAAGGAGGCAAGTCAAATGTTGCTGAGCACAAATACCTTCGAAACATTTTGTTCACTCAATGGTAGCGTCGCACTGTGGGTCGACTTGCTGTGACTCTTGGGTTTTCTTGGGGGGACACGCTGTTCGTGCGGACTGTCAAGCGCCGGCATCAGTAAATGCGGGGCCTCATCTTCAGCCGTTCATCACTCAGCTGCTGTAGCTCCCTCAGGAGCTGCCCTTCGGCCTTTTCGCAGCGCGTTCCTCACCTCGTTCCTCATCTCGCCGAAACTTTTCATCTCCTCCTCCTCCTGCCTCTCTCTCGCAGTGATTAGCTCGCAGCTAAGTGCGTCAATACACACGACCGTGCGCAATCCTTGTGAAAACGCGCCCGAAAGATGGACAAGCAGCCCGTGTTCTTGTGTTTTGCTGATTAACGTACAACATTGCCATATAAACACACATCTGACTGTTGCTGGTAGAGCTGGCATGAACGCAAAGGCAGATTCACGATGCTGGCAGCGCAGAAAGTGTAAAACTGAATGATTGAGTGTAAAGCATAGATATGGACGGATATTCAGATATTATGACTGCATAATCGTTAAAGGAATGCACCGCCGCGAGGGTGGCTAAATAAATGAACTATGAATGAAGTATGAAATGAAAATAAAAAAACGAGATTAAATATGAGGGGATTATCAGAAGGATTAAAGGCTGCAGCAGGAGAGGGTATCGGCATCTACCACCTAACCGTACTTAAGGTAGCTTTGACTGCGGCCTACTGGGCTCGCGGGAAAAGAGTCGCCACCACTCCCTGATGTTATCCAGCCGCTGGTCTAATCCTGATTTTTAAGAGGATTCTTCCCAGCCGGCCTTTCAGAGTGTTGCGCTGGCATGACAACTCAGACCCCTACCCCCCCCCCCCCCTCATTCCCCCTGAGAATAATCACCTTGATTAAAGCCTATCGCTCTGGGAAACCTCTAAAATAGTCTATTTGTCCCCTCAGCTATGTTTTTCCTTGCACCCCAATTTTTACTTCCACCGTAACAAATTAAACGCACGGCGTACAAAATTTATTCCATGAACGCCGCACCTGTTTAGCGATCAGTCAGCTAGCTATTTGGCCGTTTCTTCTCGGGCTTCCTCCACGATCGGCCCTTTTCCGATTTCCACGGACGTGTCGTGCCCCAGCACTCAGTCAAGTCGTGTTTCAAGGGAATTGTTTCATATCTCAGCTAATGCCTCACATGTCCTCAGAGAAAATACACACGCCGTCTCCTTTGAAGTCGACTCGTGATCCAGACAATATAAACGTGTTCTCTCGTTCACCCCCTAGATATTTTTAGCCCCAAAATATTTATAACATGCTTGACTGTTGAGACTTTTATTCCTCGTACCTGATGCGAGAAACTCCTGCACTGTGCGCTTAAATCCATCCCAGTGCACAATATCCGGGTTTGTTTTCTGGTGCACGTTATTCACTCAGGAGCCTTTTAACCATCCTCTGACCCGGTCGTTGTCCATGCTGAGAAAATGGCAGCATATTGCTGCACTCACTCCACCTTCAGCAATAGCATTTAAGGCGCCCAGGTATGCAAATGGCTGCGGATTTTCATTCCCACAATTTTTAAATAATTACCCTAAAACTTTTCAGCCTGTCAGTTCCCACTATAAGCCCATTCTGAATATTCTCCACGCATAGCAATTAGTGCAATTATCTGATGTCATGCATGAAATTGTTAATAGTAAAAGGCATATATCAGCAGGAGAGCGGGGGCTCCGTTAAATGAAGAATAGGCTTTGTTTTCAGTGTTACTGCAGAGCTGGGCTGAAATTATACAAGGAATAACCACCAAAATAATAGTGACTGCCTAGTGCACTGTGGACTGTATTACAAATATAGCCATGCAGCTCTGTAAAGAGCACAGCATCTCGCTCACTTAATTTCTTACAGGACCTGCTGCTCTTAAACTTGGAGATTGCTATTCTGTCTCATGTCCCTTAACTTGCAACTGTTTATTTCCTCAAGTCCAAAATGCCCTCATTAAGCATATTCATTTCAGGGGCTGCAGAGGCAAGTTGATTTAAATGCATTTAAATGCATCATGTTATTCTTTCTCTTCTGATTTAATTCTTGGCTCCCAGATGCATTGAATCCAATTAACATCACCTTCATTATGTGCTTTGTGTCTGGCACAAAGATGCCTCGTCATTAAGAGCGTCGCTATAATGAAGGTGGAGTTAATGTCTTCAAAGTTTTGTCTCCCTTTGAAATTTTGCAGTAATCTCCCTTCTGACTTATTGATTCAAAATGCTCATTTCCCACTGATATGGACTTGTATACATATGCCACTATGCTTTATTTTATGACTGGGCTTAACTCGTTTTGGCGTTGAGAGTTTGAGATGATCTGACTCCTGCTTTCGGTCAGGATTGGCTGGCAAGATTGATCTTCCTCCTCAAGCCATTTTTGCTCCCTCTGGCCCGTCCATCCTGTAGCCAAACCGGCTCCTTGATCCGATCCAGCGTCCCGTGGAGCTGGCACAGGTGAGCCTATAGGCTGAGGTGGAGAATGTGAATCGGGGGGGTGGGGACGTGACATTGACTGAAGATACTTCACGCTGATGAGCTGTCCTCAAAGATCATGACCACTTGTTCTCATTGATGAAAGTTACGTTAAATTCTCTCGACACAAGCACTCGACGGCACGATGCACGTTTTGTGTGTTCATATTTCACAATAATGGTCCCATGAGCAATATGGATGAAAATATAAATAGGTCACGTGTGAAGGTAGAGGGTTAGGATTTTGCAAAAGGTGGCACTACAAGAGAGTGTTAATGCTGTATTCAAAACACGATGGAGTCAAGCTGAGCTAGAAACATATGGTCTTGCCATTGGAGACTTCCTCTACCTATTGAAGAGCAACAATCGATAATTAACACATGGTGAACTAATTAAGGAGCTAAACATTGTAGCTTCTTGGTGGAATTATTTCCGCGGAATGTTCCAGGGTGGCTTGGAGGCTTGTTAGGCAGCGCTTGAGCTCCGATGTCATCTTTCCTCCGTCCTCCCTGTGCTTGCATGGCCAGTCTGTCTGTTCTGTGCCTTACCTCCGCAGCCCAATGTATACAGTTTAGGTGAATTTGTACCCCTAAATTTGCCTCAGTGCATGATCGCGTGTGATCGTGCGTGCCCTGCGATGGACATTATCTCATCTCCGCCCAGTAATTCCCGGGATCGGTTCCAGACATGCCGTTACCCGGAGCTGGGTAAGCACTTATGGAAAATGGATGGTCTCCATGAAGTGATTAACTGAATGCTTGCTTCTTTAGCTATAATGTATCAAATATTCATACGACGTAACATGACGAATGGTTTGGTACATCTGATACTATGCAGTACTGATTTGGAATCAGTGGATGTCTGATGAATTTGTGCGTCGGGATGGTGCTCAGATCCCAGCAAAAGAATTAATCACTTTGATACACTTTATTCTCTCTGACTCAGTGTCATTCTTTCAATTTATTTGCGTTATTTCGGATTCTTGTCTTATGTAAGAATTTACATGAATGTTAGATTTCCAGTGGTCCATTTTTAAAAGATGTCTTATTGTTCTTTTGGTGAATGTTTTATCAAAGCGTTAAGCATTCAGACTCTGAAAGCCTGACAGTACTCCGGGGTGTTTTAATTACATTGATATGATTGATTTTTTTTTTTCCCCCCAAAAACACACAGGCCAGAGCCAACATAATGAAATGAACTGTTTGATGAAATTAAGAAAAATGAAAGATGCCCAAAAAGAATTATATACATGAAAATGATACCGCAGAGGAAAAATAATCACGTGATCTTCCCATATTTAATTTGTGTGAACTTGGTCACGCAAGACACCTGACGATAAGTAACATGGTCTTCCTGTAAGGAGTTTCTGCAAAAAGAAAATTCAAAGTTTCCCAGTGAAAGGAAAGGGATGTCTAAAGTTGTTTGTATCTTAGAACAATAAATAATTAATTTCTTAATAATGACTGTAGGGTGAGAATAGAAATTGCTTAATTTTGCCACAGGACAAAATGTGCTATAATTGTTAACTGTATTTCCCCAGTACAGAATAATAATAATAACAGAGATACTGGACATTTTAAATTTGCTACACTATTTTTCAGGATTGTTTAGCAGATAAAAACATGACAAATTACAAAATAATAGAGTATATTTTTAAGCTATTTTGGACCCAAAATAAGCATGTTTTGCACTGGTTAGCACAAACAGGAATTAATCAAACTCAACCTGAAAGAGACAAAGTAAAGTTTTCCAAAGGTTTCTAAGGCAACTTTAAGTTTACTTCCCCCATGGACAGTTTTAGAAACTGAAAAACTGATAGAATTTGTAAGCTTACAGTATGTTGACAAAGCAGTAAATAAAAGTTAATCAAATCGTCTTGCTCCAACCAGTTTTAAAATCCGTCCAGCACTACCTGGGTCTATTTAAGTGTGGCTCTCACCTCATTCTCCTGGCACTTCTCACGCTGAGGCTTGCAGTTAAATCGTTCTTCCAGTTGAGTGATTAATCACACATTTGGAGAGACTAATTGCTTGGAACTTTGTGGTCGGCTGACGTATCTACTTGGTGATCACTGTTCAGCTGTTCAATCAGTGTTGTGCGACCAGCGGTGGAAACTGAACACGCCGTGGATTTTATCGATTGAAAGATCGATGTGTGATCATTTACTCAGTAGAGCCATCAACGTCCTCATTTTGGGTGTTTCTCATCTGATCAACCGCTAGCGGCCCCCACATTTAACCAGCATCTGATCCACAATGAGAAATACCTTGATTAAAGAGACTACAAAGAAGTAATTCGGTCATTTTTCAATATCAATATTTTTGTTTTCTGGTCTGTACAGGGATGACATACTGTAGAAGAAAGTGCTTGTTGAAATGCTGTATTCGTATAATTGGTATTCATTTTTTTTTTTATCTCATATAGCGCCATCAGTGATGTTCAGCCATGTGAACTGAAACGTGAACTTGCTTTATTCGTCACAAAATATAAACAAACCCAGAATGGTATTTATAATTCATCGATTGGAAGGCTCTCAATGGTGCGAGGATCTGAAAAGAGATATTTGTGAATCTGTTATTTGAAATGCACAGCTTATTGTGTTGATTTTAATAAACAGTAAAAGCACAGCAATTCTGCCCAGTTCTAGAATAAGAAGAGTCAATTTAACCGCAGCAATATTTATGTAACCTAATAGATTAAATGATCTGCAGTTACATTTAGATACTAATTCATTAAGACAAGGTCAAATTAAACAAACCCAGCACTGAGCAGAAGCCCAGTACAGCATAACAGCCCTTTTACAGTATGTGTATCTGTGTGTCAAGCAGCTGGCCTAATATACTTCCATAATTTATGGAATTTATAATAATTTATAATTAAGATGCATCTGCAAATGTGAATTGATTATCAATTTGCCATGATATTTTTTTATTGAGAAAAATAAGAGTAATTACCTTTAAACTAAGGAACGTATCCTTATTCAATTTAAAGAGGAAGGACATGCATTAGTAATGACTATCATTAATGTGAGTACTCATTTTAATATAGCATTAAGCTAGTGAGGAATACTGTATTTGTAAAAAAAGAAAGTGGTGTATTTAATGTCCTTTGTCAAGATAGAAGACCTAAGACTTTATCTTTATGGGATAGCATAACATAAACGAAAAAACATTGCTGGCATGTCATTGTACATATCCCCTGATATGAGCCTAACCTCCGTCAAGCCGTCCTTACCTCAAGGCAGAATCCCCAATGACCGTTTGTAGCATAAAGCCGCCAGCATATCACAACCAGAGTCCTAGAAGTTTTAATTCAACTCAATGGGGATACAAAGTTAAAAGGAAAATACAACCTCCCTTGGTGACGGAAACATCCCTATCCTCGTCTCAAAGAAGCCTTGAAATCACAAAT
Organism: Mormyrus lacerda; assembly: GCA_015163995.2. Taxonomy (NCBI): domain Eukaryota; kingdom Metazoa; phylum Chordata; class Actinopteri; order Osteoglossiformes; family Mormyridae; genus Mormyrus; species Mormyrus lacerda. Next base: position 7,145,340 of record JAABNX020000057.1, read on the forward strand.
GGAGGGAAGAAAATGTGCATAAACTTGACACACTCTGCTCACAAGGGAGGAAGGATCTAGGCTCTTAGGAGACAGTGAATCTGCTGAAGTAAAACAGAAAGACAGTGCAGTGTGGGGATGTGAGACGGAGTGAAGTGTCTACTGATAAGGAAGCAGGGCGACACGTGTGGGGGGGTGTGAGACGGAGTGAAGTGTCTACTGATGAGGAAGCAGGGCGACACGTGTGGGGGGGGGTGTGAGACGGAGTGAAGTGTCTACTGATGAGGAAGCAGGGTGACACGTGTGAGCCTTACGATTGAATGGGGGGGGGGATGTGGTAGGATTCCTCTGTAATTGAACAATTATGACTGATTTTATTATTGCATTACTTTTTTAAATGCAGCCGTGATGAATGGCCCCTTTTTATGATATAGTCCAGTGTCTGATAGCACAGTCTAATAATGCAGGTATTTTTATTTCACGTTTTCCCCCATTTTTAGTTAAATTTGCTGGGCATCACAGTTTTGACTGGAGAATATTTAAAAATAAAGTCTCCTCAAGAAGAGGGTGACTTCAAACCATGCTGTAAAAACCAACCTGGCCAAGTTTAAACCGGAATAGCTGATTGACCAATTTATGATAGTTTACGATATGTTTTTGCATCATGGTTTAGCAGGTCATACCAGCTCATAATGGTTATTTTTGCTGGTGTAGGTGGTCGTACCGGCATGACTAACTGGTGACCCACCCAGCTAAACCATCAAAGAGAAGCAAGAGCTGGGATAAGACCATGTAAGACCATCTTAGACCAGCTAAAACCAGTGACCAATATATGAGTTTTTTTTTCTTACAGCAGGACAGTGACGGTGGAAAATGAATTTCAGAATTGCCGTAGAAATCAACAAAAAATAACAGCATGTTTTGATTACCATTGTCTCATTTTGAAGTATAGGACTACTAATCAATCAATGGATTTGCAAAATTAGCGATCAATACTAAGAAGATTGCCATGGAGAACATGGAATATATATATATTTAGGAGTTGCCGCAGCTATGCTTTCCAAATCGAGCAACACATGGATATGGCCGTCACATCCAAACAGCCTGCAAAGAGAGATATTAACAATACACAATCACTCCAAATTATGGTGAGAGCTGGTTCAACATTACACAGTACTGGCACTGTAAAGTATAGACTTGGTAATTTTATGTCATTGGTGACAGGTACATATTACTGTGTCCTAGTCAGTTTTTTATTTGTTTAATAAGTAGCAAAGATATAAATAGAGAAGTGGATGATTCGCTGTAAGACGCACTTCATGTGTCCTGTATTAAGTGAGGTGCATGCAGTTTTCACAGATGGTTTGCATGAGCTGTTTACGTAATTCAAGTAATACACTGTAGGCAGGAGTAACAGAACAGGGGCATTTTTCTAAAAATGTGTCAAGTGGGGGATTTGCACAAACATTTCTTAATCCAGGTACTGGATTTGCATATTCCTGACTGTCGTATAATTAATCACATATTCCATCTTCATATTTAGGAAATATTTATGCATCACCTAATAAGACCCACTGCTTAACTTAATATGGACTACAGATCCACCATATATACTTAAAACGTTGGTGAAAACAAATAATTAAAAATTGACTATGATGCAGTAATACTTACCTGTCATCAAAGACATAAAAATTACTAAGTCTGTGCTTAACACGTCTGACTCCTGTTTCAGAATCTCAGCTCTGAACAAATATTGCACTCTCTGTTTGTTGTCAGATGGAAACTGTGGTTAAATCAGAATGTGTTTCCCTCGATTCCTTCAGCATGAAGACTGCTGACATGAGAATATACCCTTTGGGCTATTACAAGACCAATTACCCTAATTACCTTTGGAATGCTGAGAGTCAAGCTGAGAGCTATTGTGTGAAATCGTGTGTCAAATCTCGAGAATCAAGGACCTAAAGAACAAACCAGTAACCAAGTGATGTCATCTCGTGCACTCTACGCATTCAGATAAATAATATTAATAAAACAAATGTATAAGGCAGTTGCTTTTGCAAAATTTTAGTCTAAAAGTTCTTTGCATATAATGTATATCTATAAATCAAGGCTGTCAAAGTTAATGCATTAACATGTACAATTGATTTTAAAAGAATAATTCTTTATTTTTTAACTGCGTTAATGTACAGCCTACTGTGTGATCAGGACAATGCGGTTATTTTGTACCACACTGTTCATCTTTTTTTAGGCCTTTTGAATACAGCTTACTGTAGTTACTATCGTATATTTCAGACTGGAAGCCCAATTTGGACAACTCGCATGCAAGAATGCAAGTTTTACTCCATCGGTGTATGACAAGAAACACTTGAAAAACAAGAAAACGATGGAGATCTTTTAACGACAAAACTGTGTCCTTGGCTTTTTATCAGTCACTTTACAAAAGTGTCTTTTAGAAAGTAAATTTGAGTACCGTTGGGAACAAGGAAAACTCACACTTGATTTGGGTAAACAATCGTGATCTCAGTATCAGCCAAAACAATTGTGATTATTATTTTTGCTATAATTGAACATCCCTAACACACAATGCTTGGCATGTTTCAGCTGCAGCAGCTAGAAATTGCATGTGGATTCTCGCCTGTTTGTCTGCCTTTGATTCTTGCCTGTTTGTCTGCCTTTGTATCCATTAGTAATATTGGAGCAAATGGCTCCCTTCGCCTCAGCGGTATTGCACTGATGTGGTCTTCGGAATGTCCATTCTTGTTCTCCTGGTTCCCCTAATTAGCTGGTATTGTTGTTGGAATTACGAAGCCTGAGCCGCGCCACTTAAGGTTCTTGCTGTGGCATCAAAAACGTTAGCAACCGTTTGCTATAATTAGCCGATTACTCATAACATTGGGTCACTTGATGGTTGTTTGGACTATAAAGAGACTAATTTATTCCTTTGATTATTTTAATACACCAACCGCCAGGCAGCGTCTGTGGAGAGGAGAACTTACAAATCTGTTTAACGACGCCTGACAATGAAAAGAATGGATCGTGTTCACTTTGCCGTCGAGAACTGACCTTCGTATTTGCAGAAAATAAGACATAAATCTTCCTTTCTTTCATGCATTATTGAAAAGCCATTAAAGGATGGAAAACATATTGGATGACATTTGTATGGAAGAAATAAAATACAAATAAATTTTGCAGGTATGAGGCCTGTAGTGGAATTGAAAATTGATTACAGGTGCAGGAACAGTACCCGGGTGTTGACAATGAATCACAATAAACATTTGTTTGGAAAATTTAACCCAAGCTGTACAGTAATCTGTGACACTGAGTACACAATGATTTTACTAATGGTTTTATGTAAGAATGACTGGTTAGCGTGTACATATTTTGTAAGTTTATACTACTTATTTAAACATGTGATATGCACTAATCGATTTATAAGCATGTGGCATCATATGTGTTTTAACAAGTTAATTTTATATAAATGGGAAAATATGGTCAAAGTGGTCAGTGAGTGGCACCAGTGTTGGGGACTCACAAAAGTAATCGATTACAGACAGTGGTGGAAAGTTCAGATCCAGAAAGTACAAATTCAGGCCAAGGTTTTGTTTCAACCAACCAGATGAGGACCTTGTGACTGTCACTCTTTATGCTCAACTGGATGGTTGGAACCTAAACCTTGGACCTGAATCTTTACTTTCTGGACCTGCCTAGCGGTTTCAGGGCTGCGAGTCTTGCACTATTTTTGTGTGTTTATTTTCCACGTTCTCACCGCGTTGCACGAGATTCCGTCAGGTACTCCAGTTTCCTCCTGCAGTCCATAAATATGCATAGAGGCTAATTGGAATCTCTGAATTACTCATGGCATTTGTGGATGTACTGTATGTATGGGTGTATGCGGCCTGTGTTAGACCATCCAGGGTATACCCCAGCCTTGTGCTGTATTCCTCCTAGAATAAGCTCCAGGTTCACCTTGCATCCCTGACCAGGATAAGTGGGGAAATCATTTTGGCAGGAAAATATGCAATTATATTTTTGAGCGTTATTGAGATGTCATCGCCTATTTTATTTTTTGTTAGGCAGTTAACGCTCCGAATCAGGATCAGGTTTTTTGCCCTCTAGAACTACAATTAGGTCTCTATACCAAAAGGGTGCCATTGGTTCTGCATGATTTACACTATATTGCCAGAAGTATTGGGACACCTGCTTTTACACACACATGAACTTTAATGGCATCCCATTCTTAATACGCAAGTTTTAATATAGAGTTAGCCCACCCTTTGCAGCTATAACAGCTTCAACTCTTCTAGGAAGGCTGACCACAAGGATTAGGGAATTTTAATGGGAATTTTTGACTATTCTTCCAGGAGAGCATTTGTGAGGTCAGACACAGATGTTGGATGAGAAGGCCTGGCTCACAGTCTCCACTCTAATTCATCCCAAACGTGTTCTGTTGGGTTGAGGTCAGGGCTCTGTGCAGGTCAGTCAAGTTCCTCCACACCAGACTCGCTCATCCATGTCCTTATGGACCTTGCTTTGTGCACTGGTGTGCAGTCATGTCGGAACAGGAAGGGGCCATCCCCAAACTGTTACCACAAAGTTGGGTGTATAAAATTGTCAAAAATATGCTTTGAATACTGAAGCATTAAGAGTTCCTTTCACTGGAACTAAGGGGCCAAGACCTACCCCTGAAAAACACCCCCACACCATAATCCTCCCTCCACCAAACTTTACACTTGGCTCAATGCAGTCAGGCAAGTACCATTCTCCTCGCAACAACCCAAACCAGACTCGTCCATAGGATTATAGCAGCATGATTCATCATTCAAGAAAACACGCCTCCACTGCTCTAGACTCCAGTGTCACTGTGCTTTACACCACTGCATCCGACGCTTTGCATTGCACTTCGTGATGTAAGGCTTGGATGCAGCTGCTTGGCCATGGAAACCCATTCCATGAAGTTCTCTACACACTGTTCTTGAGCTAATCTGAAGGCCACATGAAGTTTGGAGGTCTGTAGCTACTGACTCTGCAGACAGTTGGGGATTTCTGCACACTGTGCGCCTCAGCATGCCTCGTCCCCGCTCTGTGATTTTACGTGACCCTACCACTTTGTGGCTGAGTTGCTGTTGTACCCAATTGATTCCACTTTGTTATACTGTAATATCACTAACAGTTGACCGTGGAATATTAGATACCAAGGAAATTTCATGAATGGATTTACTGCACAGGTGGCATCCTATCACAGTACCATACTTGAATTCAGCCCCTGAGAGTGACCCATTGTTTCGAAAATGTTTGTAGAAGCAGTCTGCATGCTTAGGTGCTTGATTTTATACACCTGTGGATGTGGAAGTGATCGGAACCCCTGAATTCAATGATTTGGAGGGGTGTCCCAATGCTTTTGGCAGTATAGTGTACGTAGCATGGATTCTGGCACAATTTCAAAGTTAAGTAAAACAGTTCATAGATTCAACGGACTGGATGCGCATTAATAGTACCACGTAACAATTTATAATTCACAGAATATTAATGAGATTACGGTAAATCCAGCAATTAGCTGTGCCTTTTAAGTAAAAGAGGTGCTTTTGATGTTCTGCAGACACAAACCTCAAAGACGAGTTGTTTGAACAGTTTTTCGGCTTTGAGGTGCTAAAGTGTGGATGAAACCTGCGCGATCTGCTGCTCCTGGCTCCTTTTTTCCTGTTGTTTACATGCACTTCTGGGGTTTGAAAATCCAGCGAGATCAGAATTCCCATCTCCAATAAAGCAATTTGACCTAGAGGAAATGTAGCTATTTAAACTAAGTCTGTGGAGACACAAAAGCAATGATGCATCATTAGTGCCCCCTAAACACCGAATGCTAAATCCGACAAAGCGGCGCTTTTCAGATGACATACACATTTTTTTGGGTGGCAGAATCTCGTTTAAAAACCCAAAGAGGAGAGCTGAAAGGAGAATTTAGCGTGCCGCTAATCCGGTAGCACGCCGGCCAATCGGAGCGCCGGGCTCGCAGAGCCCTGGAGTCGGTGTGTGCTAGTCACTCGGGGAACCAATTAATGAGGCAGCTAGCAGCTGTGATCCAGCGGACATCCCCTCCCTACATAAAACGTCGGAGCGCTGATGGGAAAGGCAGGTCAGTTTTAATGGCGTGCCAACTTTTTCATTTCTAGCTCTGAGTGTCCTTTTCCCGCTGCTGACCCTGCACTCAGGGGGGAGGGGGGAGGGGGGGGAGCGATGAGGTTCCCGTGGCAGATTGGACGTCATTCATTAGGCTCTGTGCAGCACTGGATCCAGCTCGAAGCAGAACTTCACTGAGCTCTTGAAAATAATAACGCTGCTTCATTTTTAAAAGATTTCCTACAAAATTTCAAAGCCTGCGTTATTAATCTGGGTGATATAACACAAGCAGTCTATAGGGATAGCTGGTTTACAGCTCATAGAATCGTATCTGCCATTAACTCTGGGGATTTCAAGTAAGAAATCAAAATATTTCAGCGCCTTTCGCAATGACATTCATATCGTACACATGAGGATAATTATTACTTCAAAGTTTTTCCAAACTGGCACAAATCAGGGGCAGATAACATGTAATAAATGTCTTGTGAATGTGAGCATTTAATCCCCTCCAATCAATTACTGTCACATTTCGCGTGTGCACTGCACTCTGCCTGCATGGAAGTGACAGTAATGGAGCGGGGGGTTAATTGGTAAGCATGCTTACAATTTAATCTCAAAACATATACACACATATATCACATATATGTTTTTTGGTAACAATAATAACGGCTGTGTGAATGTGTAGCTAGAATCACCTGAATTTTTGCATATTGCACTTAATGCATATCATTTTAAAATGCTTGTATTGCATTTAACAATATAGGACATTCAACGTGTCAAAATCTAGTTATACCCGCAAGCCTTTTTCAGCAAATCATGTCGGTGTTTGTATGTTTTTTTTTTTTTTAAGCACCCGTTTGGAGGAGGGCAGTAGAGTGCTGGTGTGATTTTTCTTTTTTTTCTTTTTAGAAAGCTACAGTAAATCACGGCGAAAACTCCTATGTGAAAACAATGAAGATATTAAACAATTTAATGAAAGAAATCACGCCGCATGTGTGCCTTAGGCTGGTGCCCTGTATTGGTTGGGTTAGACTCTAGCCCCCTGCCCCCCCCCCCCCCCACCAGCCAGGATAGGAAAGAAATCTATTTTAAGTCATTTGGTTCCGGTTAACACAATAATTAGATCACAGATGTTAAATACTTGACTAGACATTGTGTCTGTCTCTGCTCCATTCATCTATGCCTGTCGCCAATGATCCATCGTTCTTTCGCAATTGTCATTTAGGTTCGATTCTCCTATGATGAAAGACAAACGTTTCCATCCACCGATGAATCAATGGACATCACTGTACCCATTATTGTTGGTTTATCACAAAGCATTCGCCCCTGATTAAAAATGTATACTGGGAACCCAGGATTCAACCAAAAACAAATACATCTCCTTGTTCCTTCTTTGCAAAGCGTGGAACCTTTAAGCGGAGTGACTGGAACACGGGTAACGGAAAATGATAGCACTGACTTGTAAGGGGATACATGTGCTTCTGAGTAGGTAAGAGGGTTGGATCCACAATGTTCTTATGAGATTTGCATAGTAATCACTTCAGTGGGTTCTGAAGAGCGACATGGTAATATATTGAAGAATCTGCTAATATCAAGTTGTATTAGGCGGAAGTGTCATGGAGTGTGTGACATACTAATACAGCTGCTTTTGGGATCCCTGGGAGGCCACAGAACCTCACTGAATGGCAATGAAATCCTCGATAGTTTTCAAAATAAAATGTTCCAAAGAGGCACAGCGTGGTGATGTGTAAAGTTAACCGCGATGACTCACATCTCCTGTATGCTTAAGTGAGTTAAGGATGTGTCCATGATTGGAAGGTTATTTGTTCACATCCCAGGGTTGGCAGGTCTGAGTGAGGCCCATGACTCCTGACTGGCTAACCCTGCTCTCTCCGCTGAACGTTGCTTTGGGCAAAAGAATAAATCAAGGGGAATATCTGTGTGTAGCTGGTGATGGACTGGCCTCCCATTTAAGGTGGCTCCTTCCTCATTCGCTGGACTAACTGGGATAGAATACAGGTTCCCAGTAACCCATCATTGACATTGTGTTATATTCCCACAATATTGCCTTATTACGCTCCATAAGCATCGTCACATATAATATTAATATCAAGTATCTGACATCACTCACAAAGACTTTTTAAAGTGTTTGAGCATGTTAAAGTACAGGCCAGGTGCATTATGAAG
>JAABNX020000057.1:7201378-7217094 GCA_015163995.2 Mormyrus lacerda
GAAGAGTGGAACGCATTGCCTCAGAAGAACATCCTGAGGCTGGTGAGGAGCATGAGACGTCGCTGTCAAGCTGTCATGGCGGCAAATAGTGGAAAAACCTGCTACTGACATTGTCGATTTTTGTTATTTGGGGCTATCCCTGTTATTAATATTTAAAATAAATATTAAATTAATGAAAATGGTGTTTCTTCTCATACATTATTAGCAATATCAAAGGGAACGTTTACTTATTTCATTCAAATTCAGAGCAAATAGGAAAAGCGCTCATGTAAATAACAATATCCCTAACTTATTTTGAGCAGTGTAAATACGTAAATGTTGTACCCATTGTAAAAATAAACAAAAATCCTAGCTGACATTTATTCATTCCCTATTAATATTAAAAGTACTTTCATATTTAAAAAGTAAACAAAACAGGTTAAACACCTGACAGCTAAAAACGACCGTTAACTTGTAGGTAGGCGGAGTCTTCTGACTGACTAGCAAACAGTTGTAATTAGAGCAAATCTGAAGAAACGCGGTAAAATTGATGTGAGACTATAATCCAATCATAGAGATGCCTTAGCTAAGGCATCCACATCGGCAGTCACCGATAAACTCGCCAGAATGTGCCAAGCCCGTTCTCAGCCCACCAACAGTAGCAGATGGACAGCTAGGTCAAGTGATTTTGGTGTCTTAGCTTGCTTTAGATTAAAATGCAGCAAATATTGTACTGTTTTACTGCTTATATAAAATCAGCCAATTGTCAGATCTGATAAAATGCTGCTAATAATATCGTCCACTTAGACAATAAGCTTTTAAAAGCACCGGAAGGGGGAAAAAACACTTCATCAACATTATCTGCCAAAAGTTGCTACTGACGGTGTTGATCTTTTATCCTTCCCAATTTACAGATGAGTTCAAAAGAAATGCGAAGGTCGCAATGGCAATAATCACAATTCATTTTGATAAATGGAGCCTCTCTCGCGTGCACTTTGTGCTTCTAGAATTGCTGGCGCAACGAAATCGCTCCACTTCAGGTCCACGTGAATGCTCCGTCCCCAGTACAAAAACGATAAATTGGTTCGTCGAATTCTATTCAGGCTTCTGAAATGTAAGCTGGCGATTTCCATTACAATAGCTAAATTATTAAAAGCAGCAGCATTAAATATTATCTACAGTTTCCGCTCAGGCATGTGCAAAATGTAAAGCGGGTATGTCCCCCCAGAATTAGGCTCCACACTGCACTACTCGTTATACATGTCAATACCCCTATGAGGGGAAACAAATTAGCCTTTTATTAAATCGCCTCAATAAAACAAGAAACAATTATATCGCATGTAACCAATTACACAAAACAGTAATATGAAAAGGAAAATAATACTAATCTATCAGTCATATAACTCTATTAATAATATGTATACAGCACAAATGACATTATCCATTGGATTCATTTGTTATAATAAACCTCGATTTGAACCTGCTAATTAGTTCAGGTTCACTTGGTGGATGAGCTTGATTGACAGATAGTGGGGGAAGTCGAGCTTTCAGCAATGCTAGTCTAGCGTAACCTGACTGACAGCGGAGAAGTTAACCGTTAGCAGAGTTTTGGCCACAAACTGTTGATTCTCTGCAATGAAAACAATTTATTTGCCTTCAGCAGAGGTGGAGGGGTGGCTGCGGACTCCTTCATCTATGAGTATTTGGCTCTCACATGATTTCTCTCTGACCTTGTGGATTGAATGCGCCAATTATTTTCACTTTAGACCCTTAACAGCATATAGCTCTCCAGCAGGTCACATGGGCATGCAGCCAAGAACATGTCCAGTAAAACGTTAAAGGATTCAGCACAATGATTTTTGTATAAAAGATATGTGAACTGGTGAAAAGTTGACTGGAGTCATGGGTCTGGAATTTAGAAGGTTAATTCAAGTTGTCCCTATAGAACAACTTGAATTAAAAATACCTAGATGGATCTCATTGAACCAGAATGCTCTATGAATGAGCCGGCTGGGCTGACTGTATGAGATGTGAGCAGTTTTTTGATTTTTTTTTTTTTTGTTTCAGAGTTTCATAGTGTTAAGCTGATATCCATGAGGTTAATTCTTTTAGAATACACTGTAATTCATAGCAAAAGACCAATATAATCAATATATTAGACTTTTCCCCGATTTATTTGAACATAGTTAAGGACAATATCATCGGAAGAGAGAAGATGATGAATAACGAAGCGAATCAGACATTGCAAACAATAAAAGGCTATTTTTCAGTTTGTATTATCCATGTTATTTGGATGCAACAACTGCTCATGAATGAGCTACTGTTTCCTGTAATAAAGACAATGACAAAGACTGTCGACACATACTGTATTTGTACAACATTGCAAATGTTTTGTTACAAAGATTATTTTGAAAGAGAATGCACTGCTAAGCAAATTAATTAACTAATCTATGTAGTTCATTAGGAGAATGATTAGACACAATTTTGTGCTTTCCTGTGCACTGTAGGAGAAGGCATGTTGACACGAGATGGTAAGATCGCTGCATTTCCCGTGCTAATTGGGGTTCAGGGAGGAAACGGTAATTGTCTGATATTTGTGAATAAGTACTTCAGTTTTCTAACCATGTATAAGAGGCATGTGGTGATTGTCCCCAAATGATCTTCATAATATTCCTTTCCCCTGAATGTCCAAGCATAAAAGGAAGTGTCTAGCATTTCAGTTGACATTTTCACACGCTTACTCAATCAATAACTTCATTCAAGAGCTCACTTGTATGACATCAGCGGAGTCTGATGCAGAATGCCCCTTCAAACAGTGGCAGTACAGGAAAGAAGTATTCATATTTTGCACTACAGCATGGCTGACGTGTTCGGTTTCGATGTTAAGGTCTACTGTACTGTCCTGAGTCAACCCTGTCCTCAGGGATCCTTGTTTTTGCTCCTGTGATGTGGGGTCCTCCGAGGCCCGGTTAGGGAAACACTGCTCTACTGAGAGTATGTGGCGATTCAGTGCCCTAATCGCTGTTATTTTGCTAACTACATATTCACGCTATATTTATGACCAAGGGTTCATATTACAGCTTTATAATTAAGCTATATTTAACATTTTTGTCGTCAGTCAGTGCTTCTATTGGATATCAATGAAGATAGTCGTGTAAAAGATGCTTCAACTGAAGGTGAGGTTCCTTTAAAATGAAAAAATGTCAAACTGGCTGCACCTTCTGAAGTGGTTGATATCCAGAGTTTACAGACTGGGGGGAAAAAAAGCAGGTAAATGCAAATGCAATTTTTGCTGGAGGATTTTCGCTGAGCTGTTTATTTAGTGAGATGCTAATGTGTTGTGTTTTGTGGTTCCTGTAAAAGTAATGAAAAGATTATGTGCTGGTCGTCTACAGTAATGGATACACTTAAAAGAACTATTTGCATGTTCAGTCTGAGAGAATGTTTGCTGGTTCTGTTGTACAGTATAAAGGTCAGCAGCAAATTTCCCCTGGGAGAGAGCGGGTGATTCAGAGGAGGAGGGAGGGAGAGAAATATTAAGAATTTTATTTGGAGAATTTTATTTTGTAAAGTTTACATTTTCTGTGAGGTGCATGTTGGTATATTTTATAGCTTTGCTGTTTCCCCGACTGCGTCAGTGCCTTAGTGGATTTGTAAGTATCCCGTCTGTCACTGCTCGCCATTCCTGCAGGGAGTACTGGGACCCCTGCAATATCTTTGTTGTGTTGTATAGTTAGTTTAGAATCAGAATTGTGTATCGCCAATACATTAACATACAAGTAGGCCTGGCACAATTATTACATAATCAACTGATCTCGATTATTTGACCTGACCGCGATTATGTTTTGCATAATCGGTAGAATCATCTCCATTCATCTGTATATAAATAGTTGTATGAGACAGAACCGTCATATTTCTATCACTATTTCTGCATCGTTCTCAGCCGTGTAATGCTTGTCTGGCGCTTGTTTAATGACGCCATCTCATTGCGTTTCTGAACCGCGCCATAGCCGTTTCATGCTTTACCTTCGTTCGCTTAGATTTACCCCAGACTAAATTTACCCCTAGACTTAATTATTTATTCGGCTTAGTTTGCTGTAAATGTAGACAATATAACTTGCCGTAAAATGGCAGGATGAGCAGATAGGGCAGGGCAGATGTGTGTGAAGTAAAATCAGGCAGGCGGTATAAACTGAGAAGAGACAACACCTCTATCTCGAGGCGTTTAACTTATCTATCTATCTATCTATCTATCTATCTATCTATGTGTGCGTGTGTGTGTGTGTGTGAACCTTGAAATCTCTCATTTACATAAGGACTCACATCCTCTCCTCAGTGCTTCGGTACTCTGGTCCACCGCCAGGAGCCATTTACAGATCCACGTCTTTCCAGCCATGCCTATACCAGCTTGACACACCTGGAATCAGGCTGTTTCTTCCATTCTGAATACTTTGAAGACACTATAACAGCTTTTTCACACCATCCTCGGAAAAAGAGCTTTTCTCCGCGTGTCCACGCTTTACCTCATTCGGACACTTTTTGAAGGAGACTGAAGAGCAGAGGAACTTTTTCATGAAGAAGGCTGACAGAAAGGCCTCTTTCCGTCTGGGGAGCGTTAAGGTCCTGCGAGTGGCTGAGACTAGTGCTGTCCTGTGGTCTCTGGTGGGGGCAGATGCTTCTGCATCATGGATGAAAGTGAACTTGAGCTGCACCTGTGTTTACGATCACCATCAACGGTTTGGAGGTATCTAATAGGCTGAGTGAGGGCTTATTCACTAATTACGAGTCCCCTAGTGATGATATAGCATTGTGGTGCTCGATATAGAATTCTGTCCAATAAAAATATTCTTACTCAGCCGTTTTGCTTGTCCAAAAGGTGTAAAATAGGATGGTGTTCCTAGTCGGAATCCCTGTGTGACCAGAGGTAATTTTACATAAGCAGACTATAATTAAATGAGTGGCACGGGGTATCTGTGGTTAGCTCCGTACCCTGAGACCTCTCAGGTTCCACACTATAGCTCAGTTTGGGACACTAACTAATTCCCAGCTGAATGTACTTGGACGACGGAAGGAGACAGGAATACCAAGCAGGAAACAAATAAAAAGGGGTTTGGAAGCCCTGTGTCCGTCATGCAGTTCAGTTAACAGTCTGGTTTTATTCCAGTCCTCTGGAGCCCCTGGACAGTCGACATTTTGCTCCCTAACCTGCTTCCAACACACCTGTACCAGTGGTGACGGTCGTTTAATAGTTTTGTTCAGCTGTGCAGGCAGCCGAAGACAAAAATGTTGATTTTCCTGCGGGGTCCCTGAGGACTGGGATGAGAAGAGTTTGCTTCTGATTCAGAGTTTATCCTGCGTTGTAGCGTGAGAAGTTAAGAAAAAAACATGCAGAAGTGAAACATCCTTTTGTGAGGGCTGACAGTCCGGTGACCTTTCTGTCGGAATCGTTATCATCGCATCGCTGTCGTCTCATTACATTCCGCCCTGTCATTTGGCAGCTTGCGTGACCTCTGAGTCGAATCTGGACCTTTTATAGGGCGCATTCACGATATTTAAACGCGGCAGCCTCTACATGTAATTAAGCACTAATAACAGTGCTTAGCTTGGGCTTCTCATCGCCTTCCGATGAACGTGTCTCTTAGGAGAGCCCGTATCTACAAAGAGCTCGACGAAAGCAATGGCAGCCTTTCTCCAAGCGCCGTTGGGCTGCAGCCTTAAAATGCCCTTCTCAGCACAACCCTGACTCATCTGACCAGCATTTTAAATTCAGGTTTTATGAACTTGACTTACGGTCGGTAGACAGTTGGGAGAATACTCATGCATAATCAGCTTTGACACAGTCACTTAAGCTAGGTATATATTGTTATGTAAGCTCCGTACTGTTTTCCTCATTTGCTTTGCTATTTGCTGGAACTTTTTACGGAGCTACTGTGCCAAGGTGTCAGGGTGTTTAATCTAATAGTCAGTGATGTCTGTAAGTTCATTCAGTGCCGTTGGGGAGCTGGTGTAGCGGTGGAGGTGAAGAGCAATCAGAATGATGCAAAAGACCTGCCAATGCAAGAAGAAAGAGACCCATCATTCTCCCTCTAAGAAAGAAAAAAATAAACGAACTGGCAGCCAATCAATGCACTCGCCCGGTTCTGTTCATAAGTGTGATTCCCTGCAGAAATTATCACTGGCAAAGGTTTTACTGTTACATTCAACAAGGCAGGGTGGCAGTGCGGAGGGTCTGAAGATTACCAGCAAATTGAGAGGTTCTGCCACAATAGGTAATGAAATCAGAGCCACGGTGTAAGACCTGCAAAACCTCCCATCAGGCAGGGAGCTTTGACACGTCATGCAGTAAACAAAGCCTACTTATGGAATAGTTAAGAACTTTCTGTGACGGACAGGATCAACAATAACCAGATTTTCCATATAAACCTATTACTGGGGCACTTATCAAGATGGGAGCAGGATTATTTTGATGAAGAGTGTCTGCTAGAGCAGAGCTTTCCGAATGATAAGGTGAGCCTCATTTCCACACGTTTGGCCAGTCACTTGCCGTGGGTTCTGCTCTGTCTTTTATCAGATTGGCTTTCCTGAGACCCTCCCAACACCTTCTCTCCAGTCCACTGGCTTTATTGCACGGTAAATCAAAGTTGAGAGGCGCAAAATCTATCCCTTTTATTTTTAGAAGATTATAGGGATTGTTTACGTATCAAATATGAACATTGTGTCTCCTTTTGATTCTTAACACACATCGATAACCGATAAGTTACCCGAAAGTTTAGGTGAGGCCGAAAGCCACACAGAACCTTTACAATGGTGCTAGTAGGTGCAGCTCTCTAACGCTTCCATTTAGTTGATGGCATTTTGAGACCTCGTAAATTATGGCCTATTTGGGGCCAAGGGAACGTTTGTCACGCCCTGCTCCGTCCGATCCTCGTGTGTGCCACGCTCACCTCGTTACCTCGTGTCGATTCCTGATTGTACTCACCTGTGGCTTCTTCAGTTTAGCCTGTCATGTGTATTTAGTCCGTGTCTCAGTCTGTATTCCCCGGATCAGTCATTGTAATGTCTTGTGTTCGTTTGCCTGATGTGTCTCCTGAAGTGCCGAATAAACCCCGTTTGTCCCTACTACCGTCTACTTGCCTGCTTCCCAGCTCGCCGGATCGCCCTACGTGACAACGTTCCAGAAGTAAGCAAGTTACAGGGTAATGCACATAAATTTATTGTATTATGATTTAGTCAGTAGAACCAGGAAGCGCAGTGTAAAGAAACGTTCTTGTGATTGATTTTTGTTTTGTTATTCTTATAACAACATTATTAACAACAATAATGCTACTGTTTCTCTTGTTGCTTCTGGTAATTAATGTTGCCTGTAGCCACTTATTGTGGAAGGGTGCAGTAAAAAAATAAAAAACTGTCAAACAGTAGGGTCCAGAGTTTTGTTTATTTAAAGACCTGGTGCTGTTAATTCATCCCTCCGACTAGAGCGTCACGTAAAGTCGTACAGACTTGCAAAATTAAAACTGCAAAGCTGCATTTCGCAGACACAAAAATCCACAGCACTTATCATCCCCGTTGATAGCTAGAGGAGTAACGTTTGGGGTACCTTGGCGGTGTGTCTGCGCCAGTATTTCTCAATCCGGTCTTCAGGGACCCACAGACAGTCCACGTTTTTGCTCCCTCCGTCTTCTCAACACACCTATATAAGTGTTGTTGATTGTTTAATATTTTTGTTTGGGTGAGCTGACAGCTGGGAGGGAGCAAAAATGTGGGCTGTCCGGCAGGGAGCTGGAAGGGAGCAAAAACACGGACCAACTGTGGGTCCCTGGGAAACACTGGTCTACACAAATGACCACAAGCCAGTGCAGTAGGGGATCTCAGCGCTCCTCCTGTGAGCCTGGAGCTACGCACGTATTTTGGGGAATAAAAAATGACTTTCAATAAAACAGGCAGTGGAGTGAGCTGAAGTGCCACCTAATTGGCACAGTTCTTGTCGGAGACGTACCAGAAGGTCCTCCTAAGCAGGAGGTGCACAGAAGCCTCACTTTCCAGAAACACTGAGTTCCATGTGCACTGGAGGCTCTGTCATTTCCCTGTGAGGTCCTACAAAGGTTTGGGCCATAACGGCCCGGCTGGCTGAGAAAATGCCTGAATTTTACATCCATTCTTTAAACTACTGACTTATTTAATAACTCGATTGATTACAGTTTTTATACTTATTTGCAGATTAATTACAGCCATAACCGCTGCGGTTTTTGTCACGGGGTGGCTGCCTTAGTGATTCTTCTACAGCTATGTGGGTTAAGTGTGCACAGCGGCCATGCTTGGTATAATTCAGGCTATTGTTAATTTTTTTTTTCTCTCAGTATAATTAAATCTCTGGCTCAGAAATGTCATTTTAATTAAACACCCAGCTCAAAACTGTGTCAGTTTTTTTTCTCCTTAATTTGTGGTCTCTCACTTTGTACTGTAGTTGAGCACTTGGTGGTTTAACCTCTAACCTTCATCAATACTTACATCCTAAAGAGGCGAAGGAACGTCCATCTATCCATCCATCATCCATCCATCCATCCATCTTCTTGTCCTGTTCAGGGTCGCAGGGCGTCCAGAGCCTATGGGTGCAAGGAAGAGACCAATCCTGCATGGGCCCCACAACCCATGACTGGGCACACCGTTCACTCACACACCGTTCACTTCCTGGTGAATGGTATGTGAGTCTGTGTTTTAAAAGTGATTCAAAATAACTTTGTTTCCTTAAGACATTGTATGATCTGGCATATACATTTAAGTCAGTTGAAGTTCAGTTTTTGATTGTCTGAATAAGTCAAAAAGTATAGAACAAAACATTTCTGTTCCTGTTTCAACAGCTGAACAACTGCATACAAACCACTTGCGTGTGTGTGTGTGTGATTTACATACAGTTCTTAAAACCTGTAGAAATGAACATGAGAGAAGGATGGCTAGAAGACCCAATTAGTGTATTCCATATCATGCTTATGCTGAAGTAGGTTGTCCTTAAACAGGTTTCGATGTGTGATCCTCTGTAGATATTATTAAACCCTGCCGTGGTCTTAGTGACAAACCAGTCAGTCTGCAGCCAGGGTGATGTAAGCGTGGCCGGAAGGGAGAGAGTGGAGGTGTGGGCTTCAGGTTTGCTTGCTCCCTTGATTTAAGAGAGCAGATGTAGGCTGTTGTATTGCAGGGTTTTAAATCCGGAGATGATATGCTGAGGCCTGCATTTTTCCCCTCGCTTGACAGCAGACATCGTGCGGCTTGATTGGGCCCCCATAACACACACCCTGACGGTACCATTAACTCGACCTGCACACAGTCCATAATCCATATGCTTACATTTAATAAGGTAAAGCAATGATTAAAGATTCTTCTGCTGCAGGTGCACAAATCACTGCTGCGAGTGTGTTCAATAGACTGGTGATTGAGAGTGAGGAATCTTTAATAAACAACTTGTACTGTGAAAGAATACAAGAAAAACGCTGTTTTGAGTTTTTTTCCACCCTAATGCAATATTATTGTGATAGACCTGGTTGAACACAAGAAAAGTGACCCTCGTCACTGCTGGCCCTGGTGCGATTTTTATTCCTGTACTTTACAGCTGTGCGTTTGGCGGTGTCAGCTCATTCACGTGGAGACGGATCGAATCACTGAGTAAAAAGTATTTTAGTAACTGAGCCCCAAGGGAAAAGTAAGGAATTCACAGTTAAGGCAGTCAGGTGGGTGATCGACAGGCGACCACTTCAGGTGGCTCGTGCAAAACGCATTACATACATCAGTCATTTCGCAATTTAACCACTAATAATCTTGCATGTCTGCGTTGTGGACTTGCGAGAAACTGCACTGTAAACGAATTCAACGTTCATCTACCGTTCATTTTTGGCACAGTTCCGTTTAAAATCGAGTATAAAGTTATAAAACAACGTGATTTAAAAGTAAATGTCATATTGAACTAACACATTTTTATGGACTATTTTTGATGCGGTTCTGTTTAAAAGCGAGCGAAAAGCTATGTTAACATAATTTTTAATTAATGTGTTATTAAAATAACACTTTTTATGGACTGTAATGTTTTAAATGTTGTTGGTTTTTCTTGCTTTCTTTTTTTCTGCATAAAATTACACCATCTTTTTAGGATTTACAGAGTCAAAGTCTAAGGTTGTTACCTCAGGCTACCCTTAAAACATCCAGTTAGAGGAAACCTCTTCTGTAATTGGCTCACACATCAAGTCAATAATGTGTGAAGAGACTCTCATAGATTTTATCCACACACATCAATCTGCTATTCCCAATTTGCCCAAATTGCCCTCTGTCTTTGTCATGCACGCTTCAAACATTTGTTTTTCAAAAGGTGTTCAGCCTGCAGACCTGATTACCATGACAGCTTTCATCTTTAGTCTATTAATCCCCTGAAAATTTTCAATCAGCTTTTTGAAATTCACTGCGCGGCAGTGATTTAATTGTATTGTTTAAACGAATACTGAACATATTTAATTTCAGCCCGTTAAGGGACGAACATTTAAAAGCCAACCTGTTTTATGTCAAATTGTTTAAGAAAGTAATTAAGCGTAAGTAGTATTTATGTAACTGTAAGTAGTAGTTAGGTGACTTAACGATGTACCGAGTGAGTGAGACGAGGCAAATGAGATAAAAAGCAGCAGTTGCTGTCCTGAGCTGACCTCAGGTCAGTGCATTTCCCTGCGGAGGGGGAAAAAGAAAGTCTTCTTTATAGAGGTATCCTCGATCTGCCGCTTTAATAGCCAGTCCCAGTGACAGACCCAACGGACCAACATGCGAAAGGTCTTTAGTCACGGAAACTGTTTTCGCCTTTTTGTCCCGAAAGGACTCCCCTGAGCCGTTCAGAGAATAGAATTCAATTAGCATATCTGGACGTGCCTCATGCTACTCCCTGACCAGAGTTCTAGATGCTTCTACTGTCCCATATGGAGGAACAATAATTGTTTGGTTAGTGGTATCTTCGCACACATTCACGCTCATCTTCTTCATCAGGAGTTCTGCAGTGTGTGAAAATGCCTGGTGAGGCCAGTGATATAGGGCCATTACTGGATTGCGGGGTTGCCTGACCCCCCCCCCAACACACACAGCACTCCTTGAAAACAACTGGTGATGGGTATTCTCACTTTGGAATAGCTCAATGATTTTCGCTACAGTACAACACAGGCACATGACAGATGGTCAGACATTTTATATTAGAGAGATATGAATCATTAATATAAATATTGTTAGTGAAGTGTAACTTTTGCAATACAACAGCCAAATTTTAAAGCCGTTTTTACTGCCCAAATTCCCAAATCAATTTACTTGGTCACATTTTTTTTTCTTTGCGTGTATTTACTTGCTAAGTGTTTTTTTTTTTTTGTTTTTAAATCATTCATTTAAATGTCAGCAGCAAACGCAAAGCTCATATTTCACGTGCATCGAATTCTGCCGTCCGCTGACAGATCTCGCTTTTGTTGCTAGGCAGATTCGATAGCGATTCAATCATAACTGTTGAATCAATAAATCCATCAAAAAGTCTGAGGTATAAAATGCGGAATGTGTGTCAACATGGGAGAGGAAAAAATGAAAAGATTTGCGTGGGTCGGGGCAGTGGGGGGAGCGATTTAGAGATTCGCTCTGTTTCACTAACAACAATGGAGGGTGGTCAAGCGGGTAATGAGAATTAGCTTGTTCTAAGGAACAGGGTTAGCTGCCGACAAAGTATATGGATAAATAAGAAACAGCATGACTCGAAGCAATGTGCGTAGATATAATCCAGAAAATGAAAAGTGTGTCACCTTAAGTTGCAGTATTATAAAATAAAAGGATGATTTATAGCCTAAGAGCTGTACTTACTGTATTGGTGTCTACAGAAGTATGTGGCTTATCAGTGAGGGTCATTATCCGTTTTACACTCACCTGCCCCCCCCCACCCCCAGCCGTGAACATATCAAAAATCAAAAGTGTTATTTGCCTTATGAAAATAGGTGCATCAATGATAAGAGGTTTACCAATAAGGGCTGCGCTTTGTCTGGGCAAATGCAGTTTTTTCCTCCGGTGAGAGTCTATAAGCTGTGAACATCAGCGAGCACAACATTCAATGTGTCGTTTAATGGTAGATAATGTTCGTAGGCCTAATATGAAGGGATATTGTTTCTAAAGGTCATTGTCACGCCCGCACCAGCAGCCACGCCCAGATAGGCTGCAAGAAATCTGGCTGCAGTCAAAAGACGTTTGCTGCTTCGCACGGATCGCGATGTACTGTTGCCGTCCTGTAATGAGCCTTACTGAGCGTTTAACCGCTGTGAATTGGGTCTTTTCCCTGCTCCTGTTGCCCCCCACCCATCTCATCCTCCTGTGTCTCCCGCTTCCCTGTGTGGCGTGTTGCTGAAGGACTGACTCTCTCGGCTACCGACTCCCCTCCGCTCCGTCCCTGTCGCTTCTGCCTCATCCCTTGGGTTCTGTACGCTTGCATCTAATAAACCAGGTCTCCTGCATTCATTCAGGGTGCAGTGTTCTGTCCTGTCCCCATACCTGACAGTCATACTCTGAAATAAACAAGCAAAGAAAAACAAATAAACGAAAATAGACAGACAGACAGACAGACAGATCGACAGATAGATAGTAAAACTGGGTTAAGGTGAACAACGGACTGAAAGGTTGTAGGAATAGGCTACGCTTCTCATACTTTTTAGAATATGACACAGTTACGTTTTTCATGCTCATATCAAAGCTGAACAGAACAGGAATGAAAATTGGAAAATAATCTTCACTGCGGTATTCTGAAGAAACAAGCAGGGAATTGAAACTCCATATATATACGCATAAAGAATACACACAGATATATAAAATAATATATCAAAAGCAAAGCGCAATCAACACAATGCGAGTTTCCTAGCGGCACCTGCTGCTACAGCAGTTGGACTCACATCTGGCTCGCTGCGGGAACAAAGCGGGTCCCTTTAAAAGGAAACCGCGGCTGCTGTTAATGAGGTCTGAGCCCCACCTCGCCGCCTCCACTCCATTTATCACCGCGGCCGCATATTGACAAATGTACAGCATTGTTCCCAAGCCTTTGAAATTATTTAAAAAAAAAAAGGCTAAATATTCCATCCGGGTTTATATTCCTCGGCTCAGCCCTACCGCTAAAGATTCACACCCTTTTACAATTGCACCGTTAGGGATCAAACACGTGCTGTATGGATCAACGTTGCTTGCTGCTGTGACGGAATTATTTCATTTAGTTTGACGGGTTTCGCTTCATTGATTTTGTGCCAAGTGTGGAGCTATTTATTGTTTTGCGAAAAACGCGCATGGCATTTCCATTCTTGATGAGATTAACAATCAAAGACACAGCTGACAGACGTGATACTCTTCTGCGTATTTAGCTTTTAGTGCCGGTCTTGTAAACCAAAATGTTATTATATGAATTCCGAAATCAAAAGCTGCTAATTGTTTTTAGCAGGTTAGCTGTAAAATACCCAGGCCTTGCATGCATATTCCTTTAATACATGTCGTATGGCGTGGAATCAAAACAAAGTGAATCATGCTTTCTAGTCAGAGAATAATACAAATGCGGCATAATTACTATTTCCACAGTTTAGAAATACTTGGTCAAAGCAGTATGAACTTTTAATCTAATTCCCTGTGGTGCTCATTACCCAAGATGTAATTCTATGAAAAATTGACATGATAAGAAGTGATATTGTCAAAACAACAGATAAGGATATGAAGAACAATAGACCCCATGTTATTTAGAATTTTCTTTAACAGCGAAATTAATTTGGTCGCTAATAATAATCGTTTATTTATAAGTAAAATGAAGACATTACTTCATTCAACACACACACTATTCTTTGTTTTAGCATAAAGACATCAACTATAAAATAACATATATGGAGTTATGTACTGACCAAAAAAGTATCAAACAAAATAATTCAGAAGACTCAGATAGTTGCTGGTTCAAATCCTTGGGTTGGCAGAGTGACCCGACTATTGTGCCCTTGAGTGAGGCCCTTAACCGCAGTTCCCCCAGGGACTGTCTGACCCTACTGTCTCCTCTACACCAGTTCCATGAGGTGGCCTCCTGGGATGCTTTTCCAGCTGTCCTGCAGGAGCTCCCACATATGCTGAGCTCTCATTGGCCGCTTTTCCTTCACTTTCTGGTCTAACTCCTCCAAAACCATCTCTACTGTGTTTAGGTCAGGTGACCAGGTCATGTGACGTGACACTATCACTCTCCATTGTACGTGTCTTGGCGCGTCCAAATTTTTGATGGGTACTGTATGCATTATGTGTATTTTAACTCTGTGTGTGAGTGAATATTCAATGAAATTGAAAAACTGATTTTAGACCACATTTGATTTGTTTGTATGGTGTAGGGCAGGGTGATTCAAATCACGGTCCTCGAGGTCCGAGCCCTGCTGGTTTTCCAGCCTTCCTTTACCTGTCAGTCAGGTGTGAAGCCTCTGACCAATCAGAATCAGCAGTTATTAAACTACCTGGGTGAACTGAAAACATGGCCTGGATTTGGAATCGAGGTCCCGATTTGAAGAACCCTGGTTGTAGGGCCTTCTTTGGAATCGGCATAGAAACTCCATATATACAGGGGCTTCTCCACACCATAAATCTCCTGGCGCCACTGAACCTGACGTTTGGCACTGGCATGAGTGACCAACCGTTCAGTTTGACTATCGCAGCCTGACCATGAATTCTGACCCTGTGGAGCTCCGGACAGACAGTTTTGGTGGAAACGGGAGACGAAAGTTGCACATTTAATTCTGCAGTGAGTAGGGCAGCTGTGGTTTTAATGTTTAATGTTTGAAAGCTCAAACATTATTTTGCCCAGCGTCTCAATTTCATTGTCCAGTCCTTGTACAGATACACACATTACTGTATAGGTACAGCATCGCTAGAGCTTAATATTATCTAAAGAACACTTAACAGTGCACATATAATAGAATGGGCATTAGTTTAACATTCAGTGTTTTCGCCGAGCTACACTGTACAATATCCTGCAGGTGTTATAAAAGATACAATGGACTGCACATACATGACTATAAACATTATGTATGTACCTGCACCGTTGGCGTTTCTGCCGATTCAGCTCTCCTTTCCGCATAATGCACAATGAGCCGTATAATAATATATTGTAAAAATCACATGTAGGGTCCTGGCCGTCAGAGATGAGAAGCACTTACTCATCTCAGCTGTCGCGCAGAAACCATGACCTGCACGGTCTTACAGCTAAAAGTGGAGCGCGGATCTCGTCACTTTCAGATTTGCACGTACAGCTTTTTTGTGCGGCTGCCTGAGAAGGCCGTGGAAGTTATGCATGATGCCGTGGGTTCAGATCCCGCCTCAGCTTTGAATGTGTCCCTTGTGGGTGTTGGTTTCCTCCCACAGTACAAAGCCGTCGTTTGGCTAATTGCCATTGGCCGTTTATAGTATTTGTTGTGTGTTCTGAAATGGAATAGCATCCCATCCAGAGTGTCCCCTGCCTTCTGCCCTACTGTAAGTTGTTTGGAATAAACCATGATCTTCAGTAGGATAAGAGGTCAAACAATGGATGGTTCTTTCTCACTCCAAGTCAGATCTGCAAAACAAAGCACCTATTGAGTCCTGCCGTTTATCTGGAAAAGCATTTCAGGAGCTAACTGTTAGAATGATATTTAGCTTAAAGGAATATAATCATTAAACTGTATGTATTATCATATCAATTGTGTGTACGTTAG
>JAABNX020000057.1:7235631-7252273 GCA_015163995.2 Mormyrus lacerda
TAGTTACTGGTTAATTAATACATTAAGTAAGAGTGCACTACTACAATATTTGTGCCCCCTCAAGTAAAGTGTTACCCTGTGATCTTTATACTAGTTATATGAATACATGGTTACTGTAGATGCTTATACTTCTGTGTGATTATGATGAGTCTATTATTTTTTCCTTCACGTTAAACAACCAATAAAATCATTAGAAATGCTTGGTGCAGACAAATGTTGTACAAAAACAAAACCACATCTATTCGTTATATAAAATGCACTGTATGCATTTAGGAAGATATTTTAATCCTTTCTGAGGTGCACAATCAAATAATTCAATATACACGACTTTGCTATTGGACTTTTATTCGCGTAAATCGCATTCATCACAGTACACGTGTTAATTATTTCCACTGCGAGAGCCAGCTTGGAGCACAATAGTGACAATATGTCAGATCTGCACCGTAAAATGCTGCAGGAGATCGGGCGGTCAACAGAGTTTACACAATCTGAAAATGACTTGGAGCTGTCTGGATAAATAAAGGCTGTCTCCAATAACCTAAACAGCCATAAATAACATCAGGTTAGAGGTTCTTGTGCAGCTCCCGTGCTAATTCGTCTTTTAGCCTGCACCGTAAAGATAAAGCGTTATGCCGCGTTAAATGCATTATTCCGCTGTACAGCTTCCTCCACTGGAGTACCGAGTGTATTGTTTGCTAATTCCCTTCCGCTTCCATCAATAAAATAATAATTTTGCGCGCATGGAGATGCATCGCTCTTTGTGTTTTTTTTTTTTTGCTGGAATGTCAGCAGAGTGCATGTCTAAGACCAGCTAATTTAAATTGATGGGATTATGGTGGCGCGTTCCATTAAACCCAGAGCTAGGCTGCCAAAAATACAAATGTAATACTGGCACTATATTCAAAGAAAATACCAAACAGGTCTTATTGCTGGGGGAGGGAGGGAGGGGGGGGGGCGCAGGTAACGAGCACATGCATTCATTTGACCCGTACATTATTATTGGGCTCACGTCCCTGTTGGCCCTCCTCAGTTAACACACCCAGATCCCAGTGCCTGAATCCTTGATGTTTTACCCAGAAATTTCCCCTTTCATGACCTAACACCTGCTCTGCTTTGTTTTCCCGTGTGATGATACCTAAACAGCTGCTTTTTGGTTCCAGCCCTCCCTGCTGTTCCTGTCTAACTCCACTCCTCTCAATTTGCATTTATTTATTTTGCCCAAAGTTACATACAAGTGAGGAAAGTTTGGGTCAGACAGCAGGATTCTGCACCTCAAGGGGCCCTAGCGGGATTAAGGGCTTTGCTCAAAGACCTACCAGTGATACGAGTACTCTGTAGTGCCTGGGGATTCGAACCCACAAACTTCTGGGCGCAGGATCTGAACCATGCACTCTCAAGCTTGAGTCCTATTCCCTTTCTCATTTCCTTGTTTTCGGCCAAAGCCCAAGTGATACCCTAGGCAAAGTCCCTGCCCCCCCACCACGTGTCACATGGTCCGGTTCCTGGAGAAAGGCAGTACTGTATCACATATAACTGTTGGCATAATGCAGAAAATACCAGATGGATGAAAAACTACTTTTGGAGCAAATCCTCTGTGAAAACAGGTGGACGGAAGTCCCATTTATCAAAAGACTGATCCCCAAATGCTAAAGTAAAATGAAGTGTTCAATATATACTGTAAAGAGAGAGGAAGATAATGTAGTGGATTAAACGCCTTTGTAAAGACACAGATCAACATACATTATCAGACATTTAATTTTGCCTCATGCAGATTTTTATCACCCTTCCATAGAAAGGTACCAAAAAACATAAAGCTTTAGCAGTGTGTGGTTCTGATGGCTATCAGAAGATATCAGAAAACGCCCTGATACACAAACGCACGTTGCTGACCCTGGAGACCCCAGGATTGACCTTCTTACTAAGGATTATGCATTGGAGTTGACTTGTGTTGTGACCCACAGAGGTATCATTTTTCCAGAGATTTTACCACAATTTCATGACTGAAATACAGTCACTGGCATTTTTTTTTTCATTTTCCCTCAAATTAATAATAAAGTCTATCTAAATTGTATCTGCTTATCCGTCTAAGGTTTTTCAAACGACTGCTTAAAAGGCGCAAGTGTTAATAAATGATCATTATCTCGGTGTGATTTTGAGTGTAGTTTGTGTAGCATGTATACAGTTTATCACAGCTGTTCATTATCATAGCTCAAAAGATGATCCCCTTTAAAAAAGATCCCATCTGTCCGTCGGTCCGTCCATCTTTTAGTCACTTATAATGTCAGGGTCACGGGAATCGAAGCAGGAGCTCAGGAAGATCATGTGTAGCATAAATATAAATGAATAAATATGTCTTTAATTCGACAGCCTTGGATAGATGGTACGTCTTGGTAACAGACACTCTCTCTCCCAGAATCACCAGCCTCTTCGCTGACATGATTTTAGTTCTCGCTGGCTACAGTATAACATGTAATATCTGCCCCTATGCAAATCCTCAGGAGTAACACCGTGACACCTGTACAAGGCGGGACTAATAGTTTTCAGGCTTTTAAAATCTGTCATGTACTACATTTATAGGCACTGTGGCTTGTTTTGTTCTATATTACAATGTCTGAAATACGAATAACATGGATGGTAATTGTTGGTAGAACCAACCCCCCTGTCCATGTTATTTTGACATAAAACCCAAAGATTAAAGCATATCTCTGTGTGAATGGATCCCTAGAGAGAATTGAATATAGGCTCTTTTGTATAAATGAAATTAATTTGTGATTGTGGTCCCTGGTGAGCACACAGGTGCTTAATTGCTTGTCCTTGACCAGATCACAGAGTGGAATTCAAAATATAGGCCAGGCTTTGTCTGTGGGGAAACTAACCTGAGCATAATGGCATCTCGATGCGGCTACCCCAGCCTTTATACGAACGGCCATCTGTTCAAGGGGGCGTGGGGGGGGGGGGGGCAAGGTTCTTCATGGCGGAAAATTGGGAAGACCTGAAGAGTGCAGAGCGGCCACATCCTAGCTAATTGAACTATATTTGCACTAGCTACTTGACGTGCCGTCAAATGACAAATGGCCGCTAAAAGAACAGAGGTAAAAAAAAATAAAAATCGGGCATTTGAGGGGATGTTTGCTACGCTTTATAGGCTGCCTTACCTTAGTCCGGTATTCAAAGATTCTCCAAAATGAAAATAATGGATCTAAATTGTATTCATGGGATGATGGTGTTTGAGTGATTAAATGGCCTTTGGTAGCAAATGGACTGTGTAGTTTTTAAATGCCATTCCTGGTTAATGTAGATAGCTGGGTGGTTCTTCTTAAGTCAGGCATTTTGTGCCCTATGCTGGGCAGAGGAATGAGTTTATTTTGAACTGTCTGCCTTTTTGTACATGACATTGTGACCCACAGGAGGTTCAGCAATTTTGATTTAAAAAGGTAGAGTGCGGTTGCTCTAGGTATGTTAGTTATACTTAGGAAAGAAAAACAAAATTAAACAAGATTGTGGAGATGAAAAACGTACGTTTTTTTTGTAGTGGAAGTCTGACTAATGAATCCCGAAATCAGCACGAGTTACAATTATAAATAAATAAGCAGGGGGAGAACGATTTATTTTATTTAATGAAATCTTGTTTGCATATTTTCTCAAAAATGACTGCGTCAGTCAGGTGGTTCTCGATGCTGTTTAGTGGAAGGCATGAAATTCTCTATCTGGGACTCATGTCATATGAAAAAAATGTTTCAACCAATGCAGAACTGATACATGCATTCGGCTCCCTGTGTGACATGCGGCCGAATTCCCCTCAAGGCGGAACACCGGTGTCCGCAGTCAACACTGGGACCAGCCCCTTACCGGGTTTTACATCTGAGTAATGAGTCGGATTGGGCGAAGGATGATGTGTTGAAATGACTTGGTCTCCTCCTCCGTCACTCATCTTCGGCTACGAATAGGCCGCTACCTTACATTTCTTTTCCCTTTTCCCTTCCCTCACGTTTTTCGCTCGCTCTCACTCTTTTCGGTAATTAGCGTGGCGCGCCGTGGCGTCCCCCTCCCGGCTCCCCCCGGGCCCCCCCCCCCCCGCGTCCCCCGTTTCCACCGCCTCTTACGTCAGGCGGCCTCTATGCGGCCGCACGGCCCTTTGCAGACAGGCACCGAGAACACGCCTAACCTCCGACCGTTTACAGATAGCGTCATGATGCTCGCTGCGATATGCGTTATAAATATTTGATGACATTTTTATGTTTCACACATCGCCGCTTAATGCCGAATTAATGAAAACAACAACAAACAGGGAAACTATCCTATACAGGAAGTGCTGCTGCGTGTCTCTTTGACACTCATCTACACTCATCTACCCCATTTTTATGTTTACTATGACACACGTTGATAAATTGTTCTCTGGGAGATGGTCCAGTCTCTTGGAGACCTTCTGCTTGATAAGTGTTTCAATGGATGTCGCCGGTCTAACGGAGAAGCTGGTGCCCAGTAAACGTTTGGATGAATATCGGTGCAGAACGAAAAACAAAAAAGTAGTTCAAGAATGATGCTCGTTATCTCTCTTTATCTCTGCTGACAGTCCATTGGCTGTTTTGAGATAGTGGTGAATTTGGTCTTTTGAGTAGGTTTATGTTTTATTTATTTGCAAAAACATAAATATAGATTACGGAATGACGGATGCAGCTACATCTGTCAGACAATGATTCTGATTGTCGTTAAGGCAAAATGTCAGGTTAGAAATTGAGATTAGAGTTTGGTCTAATTTCTCATTTCAAAAGTCTGAAGCTGTGTGATTCTTCACATTTCTGGGTTTTTTTCCTTGGATGATTAGTCGTTTTCCACAGCAAGAAAGTCGCAGGAACCATCTTCTGCGGCATCCAGTCAAGTGTTTCTCAAATGAGCTGGGATGAATGTGAAGGCCTATGGATGTAAGAGCCACCACACACACACACACACACACACACACACACACAAACACACTCACACAAACACACACATACGCAGTTTTACAAAAAATATATTTTCCTTCTGCGCTACAACTCTGATGCTTCCATTACTGCCGTAATGCGCTTTGCAGAATCTCTCTGGTTCTGCATAGGTGTCAGCTGTCACGGTTTTTTAGCACATTTCACCATCCCAGAGCCGCCAAACAGATAAGGACATGCCGCGGAGTGGACACGGAGTTGCTGCCCATTCTGTATTTTATTGGCCAGCGTTTTTGTGCTGCCTCCCGCCCGCCAGGTCACGTGTTACGCCACTTTTCCCGCACAGACGTTGCTCACGTCAGCATCCGTTGCCCCCATCACTTTGCATCTCTTTTCTTTAGTTCTTTCCTTGCTTTTCCTAGCAGGATATCTGCGGGTGCAGAAGACGAGCTTGGCTGATGCTCACCTGAGGAGATGAAATTGGGGTGTGGTGTTCGGGGGGGTGTGGAGCCCCCTCCTGTTTATTTATTTTTATTTCCTCATTTTGAGGCATTCTCACTCAAGAACCCTGGTTTCACAATAAAAATATGGTTTCGTTTTCTAGAATTCCCTATAGTCTGTTACTTTCGTCTGTCCGTTTCAGACTTTGTGTAGCAGTAAAATGATCTCTAATTTCATTAAGTAAAAAAAAAAAGAAATCTATAAAATACACACTCACTTTGTGTGCTGTGTGTGTGTGTGTGAACTTATGCTGTGCATTACACCTATAGTGGAAGAACTGGGAATTAAATACAAATAAACGTGGGAACGTGTGTATTATGAAAGTCCTTTCTCGTCTGCCTCGCAGATGTGAGGCAGCCCGGTGACAGATGTCGTTCGGAAGGCGACTGCTGCTTCGCCGTATGACATGCCAGTGCACAATGGCCACTGCGAGGACGGCAAGCATAAGCAGGGGCGGTTCTGCGTTCTCGCGCGGTTCCGTCGCAGCCACGGGACTCGGACCATCTGATCGGTTCCTGCTACTCCGCGGCTTTAATATTGGCTTACGGGGGAAACGACAGACAGATGTCTGGAAATGAAGACGTCGCACGGCTGGCAGGGTCGCCTCCTGCGTCGCCAGCCAATCCCGTAACAGCGCTGTTTACTTAATCTCCTGCAATATAATTAAAACAAAATATCATAAAGAAT
This sequence comes from Mormyrus lacerda, assembly GCA_015163995.2. Taxonomy (NCBI): domain Eukaryota; kingdom Metazoa; phylum Chordata; class Actinopteri; order Osteoglossiformes; family Mormyridae; genus Mormyrus; species Mormyrus lacerda. Next base: position 7,241,739 of record JAABNX020000057.1, read on the forward strand.
TATACAGAAGGATGGCAATTACAATGGCGAGTCGCATTTTCAATAGATGGCAGTGCAGCTCTTCAAATTTGCTATGACAAGAATCAGCAGTGGAGCGTAAATTAAAAGATGTGGCTACGTACCACGTTCATTTGTTGACCCTTAAACTCATGAGAAGACCTCGTGACCTTTAGGAATGGACTGTATTATCACAGGGAATTAGCTTTGGACAAGACGTACAGAACAACATGGCAAATAAAACGTAGCAAAAAGGTAGGATCAATGAAAAGGGGGAATGGTGTGATTTGGAAAGCATGTTGATCACTGTATCAGGGACTGACTATTGAGTAAAGATCTGAGGCCCTTTTATCCAGGAAGACGCATTAGCACCTTCATTAATTCAGCTCATTTGATGTCAGTAGGCACAGGTGCAGGAATGATGTGGTCAATGAGGTGGAGAAGCGGGACCTGTTTTCACGATCCGGCCGGCAGCTATTTGTTACGTTTGTGCTGTTTTCTGTCTACTGAGATAATTACAATCCTCAGAAATGTCCATCCAGATATTATCCGGACATTATGTTGTAATATTATGTTCGCATCATGTAAACATCAGCAAAGTCAAATTAAATTATAATTAACACAATCTTGCAAATTTTACCACGGATTATTTATTTTGTCTTCCATACATTCGTCAGATGGTGATTTTCTTCATAAATTAAATGGATCAAGAGATGTTTTCCTACTTGTGCTAGATATTACATTTGTTATTTTGAGTAATGAATTTTTAATTCCCCCAACGCCATCAGAATTCTCTTCCACTTGCCTGCGTTAATAACGTTTAAGGATTCACTGCCTCTTTTCCCTATGGTTTTATCACGCCGACTTGCCATATTAGTGCACTTGAAGCAATGCTTTTATTTGCACAAGTACCTTGGAATGCCGCTTTTCCCATATTGCTGTGTGTTGAGGCATAGACACTCTCATAGAAGCAGAGAGAGCAAAGGCATGGGTTTGAGCGCGGACTTAGCTCTTCAAGAGGGCTAAAGGTCTGCCTCAAGGGCGCAACCGGCATCTGACCATTCATACAAGGATGGGACTTGTTCCAGCAACCTAACCGCCCATCAGAGTGATCTCCTGCTTGACAGAAAGAGACTCTCCACTACACTGATGTAAAATGTAAGATACTGTCTCCTCTGTTAAGTGGCTGCTTCTCTATACGTTTACACAAAGGTTTGTTGTACTGTACATAAATATCACTAAATAATCAATTTAATAAGCTTATTTTAATAACTTTATTTACAAAATATCTGTTTTTTTTTTTGTTTTTTTTTGCAGTGTCAAAGACATAGGGGACGATTGCATAAGTATGTGGCCATAAGGTACATAATGGGAAATCTACCCAAACAAATATGAAACAGATTTGATATTTAAAAAAGGAATGAAAAATGGAAGTTTGACCAAAATGGAATGTTGGACAGAGCAATCTATAATGGAATCAGGTAAGTGACTGTGGATTCATTTCCTTTAGTTACAGAATGAAATGTCAGGTGAACCAACGACAATACTAAGTCATTATGCTGCTCTCTTATTCAACCAGTATATGTCTATTTCGTTCAATAAACAGATAAGGATAGAGCTCTGAGCTATTCTGAGACGTAATGAAATGTTCATTTGCGAAGCATAAATCATTGTGATTCTCACGCCGCCGATCGCTCTTTAATTATCGCGAGTCATGAGCCAGGTTGTCCGTTTCGCCGCTGTTTTGCCGACGCGCCCGCACGTCTCACGGGAAAAACCACGCCGTATCATCTCCAGTCCTCCGTCCTGTATGTCGAACTGAAGCATGTGCTTAAGGAAGCTCTACCATTACCTGCCAAACTACGGCACCGTATGCAGTCCTACGCGGCGACTCAATCCACTTCATAAAAAGATATGTTCAGTTATTGACTAAATCGGGACTCTCTAAAGTGTGAATAAACATTAATTCATGCTAAAGAATTGGATTGGGCTAACCAAAAATTAGAAGTCTCTCCAAGTATGTTTACTGCGTCAGATAATACGCATCCGCGTGGTGCAGGCCACCGCGAGTTTGAGTTTAATTTCATGCGGCTAAGTGGCAAAATGAGTAAATGTGCGAAGCGAGCGCCGAGGCCGCGGGCTGATGGGGGTGTCAGGGGGGTGACGCCATTTGTTTTGCTTTCGACGTGAATCATCCTCCTGCTGCGGCTCCATTTGTTCGCGTGTCTGGGAAATGTATGGCTGCCGTCATCCCGTCACACCTTCTCCTGTCACCGCAGATGTTGGCCGCTTCCTCAGCTTGGTGTGCAGATGCTCCGAGGCTCCATTGTTAATCGCGGCTTTAACAGTCGGATGGGGGGGGAAGGGGGGAGGATCGCCGATAATGTATCCCGGAATATGCTAAAAGCTAGCGTGGAGCGTGAGATTCTCAGGGCTGCATCAGCGCTTGTATAAAATAAAGCCTAATCAGTCTATACCCTTCACGTCTCTCCCCTTAAGGTTTGTCTGGAAAATAAAAAAAGTGTTTCTGATAGGGTCATATATTTTACAGCTAACAGGGTAGCTTCAGGCAATGAAAGCAATTAGATAATCATCCATTTAGGCTAAAAATGGCATCCGTTTTAGCTCACTGTAACTCACAAGAATTACCCCCCCTGCTGCTTGAACAGTGATTCTGGTATTTAGCTGCTGCATCGAACATCTGCACCGCTGCATGCGAAATGCTCACACTGTATGGAAAGAAAGGTCTCTACTGTCCGGCGTTTTGTGGGCATGTGTGTGTTTGATTCTGTACAAGAAGGGGGTGGGGGGTGGGGGTATAGCTAGAGTTTTAGTTTTAATTTTATGTTTTTAAAACGCTACATGAAAAAGGGCTAAAGTGACACTACAGTGCAGTTCAATAACTGTGATCACAGGGTTGCCGACTCTCGTGCATCTGGCGTGACACTCATGATTTCAGATTCTCACATGAGAAATCCTACGGAAAATCTGTATTATTCCATTATAAACCAAAAATAGGCTACATCAAATGTGCTGGGGTAGTTTGCAAACCATAAAGACTATTTACAAGGCGATAAAACTGTTACATACATGTAAATGAACAACGTCTCAAATTGAAAATCTCACTCCAGCCAGCTCACCAAAGCTGGCATGACTGTGACTATAATATTCAAAAATGAGCCTAAATTCTAAACTCTGAGTCAGTTTTTATATACTATTCATTAGCATGTGGCGGACGTTTGTATTGTCTGAAATATATTCTTAGGCTGGACAAATAAATTCAGATTCAGCAGACAGAACGGTAGGTATACTCACTTTAAGATCATCATTTTCAGAATTGATTTGTGCTGCAAACATCTGTTAAAAGATTTTTTTCTATACTTCACCAGTGAAGCTGTTCATCCATCCATCCATCCATCTGATAGTTGTGTCAGAGTGATGGGTGTCCTGGGCTTGGTGTGTAGCTCTAACTGCGTGGCTTTGAACTGTTCTGTGAAGGGAGGGGCGGCTGGGACTATTCCAGGGGCCTCAGAGTGGCAGGGGGCCCTAAAAATGGCGACATGATTGGATTTGCTTGGCTTGGGGGCCCAATATCTCCAGCAGCGCACCTGTGTAGCGGAGAATCAGACATGATATGACGAGGACATACAAACTCCACACAAACAGAAGTGCAGTTCTAACCCCCGGCCACTGGGGGGCAGCCTCCAAAAGAGGGGTCACAAAAGAAGGTCAGCAAAGCAATTTCAAAATGACTTTTATGTTACACTTACATTCATTGAGTCAATAAAACAAATTTTGGCCTCTTTTTGTAGAATGCAGTTTAGACAGTCATATATCCTACTGTGCTTTTGAGAATCAAAGAATTCTTCTAGCTACTTCCCATGGTGAGCAAATAACACATACAAATGGGCGTATAAGAAATGAAATTATATTTAAAAAGAGAGAACATGCTCTGTATGTTTCCCAGATTCGACACTTTAGGTAAGTTGTGACTTGCTGGGACAATTCTTTGTATTTTTCCTGAGTATCCAAGCAACTCATTTACTCAGAGAGCAGGGCAGAGACGAAGCCGCAGTGATTCGCAGAATGGATGGTTTACTGAAATCAAAAGACAAACCAAAATAAAAAATATTTGCAGGTTCCCATGGCAATTTTTTGGTTAAAGAAAATGGGAGAAGATTCTCTCAAATGACCTGATCTGTAGACAAAACTATTTTTTTGCAATAATATTTAAAAATACCCATCACTGTATGGGTTTAATCCAGGATAGTATGTCATGGCTTGCTAGAGGAAACTGAGGTTAATTATTTCAGTAGTAAGGAATGACAGAGAGGACAGCGGACAAACATGCCTACTTTGGATTTATTTCAAGAAGTAGGTAGGCCGTTGGCAGGCAGAGGATATAGATTGGGTCAGGCTAAATTCAGGTGCAAAATGACTTTAATCAACAGAAGCCTCTTTCCAGACTCGATTTGAACATTTTTACAAAGGGGTAATGGTGGTGCGCGGATCTACAGGTTAGGAATCTGTGTCCGGAAAGTCGTCGGTTCAAACCCCATGGCTCGCAGTGTAATCATATCACTGTTTTTGAGCAAGGCCCTTAACTGTGAAAATTGCTCCAGGCGTGCGAGAAAACACCGTGCGACCTCGTGCTTTTCCTGTCACCTGTGTATGTGTGTCTCGTAGGAGAGCAGAACGGGAAATGAGGAAACTAAACAATTCATATATACTCATGCAAAAGGCACAAAATGATGTCGCACGGCTTTTTGCAAATTACGTGCCGATCAAGACCCTCTGTGCACCTTGATGTTTAACAAATTGCTTCTGCTAAGCAAAGGGTTGCACTGGCCATATTTACCGCTGCACCTTTCATTTGCTCCGAACAGAATATTTGATATAGCCAGTGGTCATACCATTTGTATGAGAATTGATTTCAATTTAATAACAAATCACTATTTGCAGCAGTAAGTTATTGTGAAGAGGAAGAAGAAAAAAAAACTTTGGGCCTCAGGGTGCCAATTAATTTTTCATTTCTTTGCGAAAGAATGTGTTGTTTGTGCTGATGAACAGCTGGTAGTCCGGTATGAAGTACTGGGGGAGAATATTCTGCAGGAGAGCTCAGAGGGTGGGAGGTCTTAAACAGTCAAGGCTAAGGGGGTGGGGGGGTGTATCTTAAAACAAAAAGGACCAGCTAGCATTACAGGTGGAAGATAAAGGTTACGCTGAACTTCCTGGAACAGAAGACGGCGAGGTCTTCACACGGCTCCCGCCTCCCTAGGCGTCGTATTTCTGCCTGTGGCAGTAAATATGAAAGACCGTAAAAAGGTTCCTATGGAGTTTGCCGATATACCCGTCAAAATGGATTAGCATTTAAACAAGAGCCTAGGATGATGGGGGGGTTAGGGTTAGGGTGGAATGATAACATTAGTGCTACACGAGGCAGATCCCAGCTAAGAAGTAAAAGTTGTCAGGATCGATTGAAGGCATAAAGAGGAAAGTGTGTGAGACTGGCTTCGCACGGGATAAGAATGTCACATGCTCAGGACAGGTGTGAAGGAACATGTCAGGTCCTTTATCAAGCCCCCCCCCCCAAAAAAAAAAAATGAAAATAAAACAAATAATTAACACTTCAAATAACGTTGCCACCTTTAGACAGTGAAGGCCTTAACCGTGTAAAGTGACGTCTCAGAAGTCACTAAAAACGCAACTTGTTTCGTTGTGAAAGATGCCTTTGCAGAGAGTGTTTACTGGGAGCTGTCAGTCTGCTCTTCCTGTCACACGGTCTGAATTTCATGCTTAACAGGGCTGCCATTCCACTGAGAGGCAGCCCTGCATTGTGTCTGGCGAGTTTTCATAACATATCCGGTTGCGCTGCAATAACCAAACAGTCTGCTGTGTAAAAGGTTACTAATTAAATCATGTGCTCATGAAACCAAGCTTTAAAAGGCATTCTTGAGGGAGGGGCAATATCCAGGTTTGAAATTAAGCCCTAAAAGGCCTTTTATGTGACAGGCGAAACCCAGAGGTGACATCAAAGTACTCGGCGGAAAACCTAATAGAATACCTGAAGCAAATTCTTCCATATGTTAGGAATATCCTGACCCTTCTATCTTTGCACAGAAGGTACAGTAATGCTGGTGCCATTGACAGAAGGAATAATTATCAGTCCCCAAGAGGATGTGCGTTCGCTTTTTGAGAAACGTGGGTAGGGGAGTACTGCACTCTGAAGGCACCAGATCTTCTGTCAGCGATGACACAATGCCTCCCAGACATCCGACAGCATTATGACGAAGCGTGCGATTCATCAGTCTCCGGGAGGTGGCTGAGGCCTTGTGCAAACCGTAAGGAGGAGTGATAACTTATAATCAGCATAGAGGTGGCATGATTCATCCTCAGATCCCAGCGTTACGGCTCTTTGACAGGAAGCCCTTGGTGGAAAAAGAGCTGATCCAAATGCTCTTCTAAGTGTCTGCTGTAAATCTAGGTCTGGGCTTAATCAACACTGTCGAATGGTCCCGTCGGGCTTAGAACTCAGCATTCCAGACCCGCGCAGACTCCCGTGAGACTCAACCTCAATCACGTCAATCTCTGACATTTTCACTGTCGAGTGTGATGCATTTTATATTATAAACTATCGTTATGTTATTCAAAATTCCGGCTGTAACGGAAAAGCTGCTGTGTCGTACTAGTGAGATTCAGTCGGTGAAGCCTTTGCCCCCAACGCATGCTTTGATATTCCATGTTTGGATTATCCTTCCACCCATTTAACTGGAAGCCCATAAGGCAAAGTCTCTTGCTGCGAAGAGTCTGAATGACAAAATGAGTAAAAGGCTCCTTTTGGTGTCTGGGTTAAGGGGCAGATTAACCTGTCGGGGAGCCGGAGGCGACATCAGTATGAACACTCAGGTGTTGCGATTTAACGGTCCGCTACATTTTTCCCAAGGTGGGGTGGGACCCTGATGTTTTCCGGGGCCCTAGGCTATACCCTACGACATGTTTCGCAACCCGGTCCTCCGGATCTTGTAGACAGTCCACGTTTTTGCTCCCTCCCAGCTACCGATAAAATACTGACTGTCTGGCAGGGAAGCAAAAACGTGGACCAGCTGTGGGTCCCCAAGGAGCAGGGATGGGAAACACAGACCTGCGCATTGATTCGCTTCTGACTGGCTTCATGAAAACATTTATTCCAATCTATGCCTCATCTAGACATATTTTTTTTTTTTTTAAATATGACGGTGATAACACAGCTCAGGAGCAAATCTACTTTTCACAGTTAAATTACACACTGAAGCATCAAATAAATAAATAAATAGATAAATAAAAATCCAGTTGAAGCCTGAGGAATGTGGTGCATCTCACTCGGTCAAGGGTTGGCAACTACTGACGGGAGAATTAAGGTTTGGAAATCCACAGTAGCTAGGATTACCCCTCAGTGTCAATCACTGCCTGGTTTAACCCAACGAGAGCCGGAAAGTAGCCAATGAGCTCCCTCGTATTGATTGGAATAACAAATGAATGGGGTCAACTTGGGAGCCAGCTGCCTGAAACTAAGGTGAGAGGAGCCGTCCGCCGCATGACATCATCTGCCAGGATGGCATCTGCCTGGACGACCCTGTCCATCACCTTGGAAGCTGACGTGCCCCGTGGAAACTGCGGCTCTCTTTCTCTTTGACGTTACTATCTGTGTCGGGCAGAATTATCTGGGTAGCTCACAAGTTGGAGATTTTAAGGGTTTCTGTGCAAAGGCCTAAAAGAGTTTGTCCGAAGAAGTATTTAGTTTTGACTTTAGAAAGTTTTTGCATTGAGCGTATTGCGCTAGAGCACATGCAATATGAACAAAATGAAAAACAAAAAAAAACAAAAACAAAAAATAAGAGATCAATGATCACAAAAACGTAACTCCCCTCATGGAATCATGGTGTCAATGAGCAGCTCTGCTGATTGCTCATGATATTGTTTTTATGCTGCTAATAACTTTTTGATAATAATCCTCAATCTCCGTCCTAGAGGGCCGGTGTATATACAGGCTTCCATTCCAAATTGATTAAGGCAATTATCCTCACAATTGAAATAATTTTCCTATCCTTCTGAGAGATCATGAAGAACTACATACGCAAATCCGTGACAATAATGATGGGATTCATCAGCTGAAAATGACCAGACCGTAGATATTATCTTGCAAGTATAAATTTTACAAAAAAATAAATCCACCTGGTAAATGCATTTTGCTCGTCCTAGAATGAAATACCCGAATCGCTGTTTATCTAATAGTCTTTTTTGTGAGTCTTTTTCCTTTGAAGAGAGACTGTAATGTTCCACATTCTGCATTTTAATACAGAATGACTATTATACTTGAAAACCTTGTGATTTTACATGATTTAACCTTACCTGTATGCTAAGTCACTGAAAATAACAGCTGGCGGCGTAGAAACTACAGCACAATCACAGACTCCTGTGGCTGGTAGCCAATGAGAACAATCAGTTTTAAAATGCGGTTGCACTGGATCAGGGGAGTGTGCTTCTGTGGAGAACGTCTCATTTCGACGGCCTGCGACAGTCGGCCGATTCTTCAAGAGGCCTTGTTTGTTTATACACTGAGAATCTTTTCCCTGCTTGCTTGGTAAGATAATGATTGCTATATCCATAAAAACACTTTCTCCACAAAACACTCCCCAGGTTTTTTTTCTTTCTTTCTTTCCATTTCCTGCTTATTCTCTCTGCTGCATAACCTACCATTTCAGTCGAGACGCGGATCTCGATGTTTTTAAAACAGCGTTGCCTCGCTTCATACCTATATGCTGTTTTTGTGTCCAAAATCTGTTATGTATCTCATGCATCTTTAAGGCATCGCAAATGTCTCAAGGCTAATTATGTAATGTTTGTTTAGCTTAAGAGAAACACAAAAGGGAATAGCAAGTAATCTGCTTTAATAAATGTGATGCAATACAATAGAAACACAGCAAAAATTCTATTACTGTTGTAGTTTTTATATAAATGACATAAATATACTCTGTGTGTGTGTGTGTGTGTGTGCGTTCATCGAGTTCAATAAACCTGCGTCTGTTTCGCCACCATGCCTGTCCCTGAATCATTTGCCCAGTCTGTTGTGACATATGTATGTATATATATATATATATATATATATGTAAAACTGAATGAGAAAAAGAATGAGAAAAAAAGGATGTGTCTGTATGATTAAATATCTTTCCAGTTTGCCACAAGCTTTGAGAAATACTGACCCTCTCCTAACCTCATCCCTGGTCCCATATATGGAATATGCCTCCAGTTTTGCATATGAATATTTTAACTGGTGTCGTATGAGAGTGTCAGCTATTTGTGGATTCCCTAAGATCTACAGCTTAAGAACATGAAAGTGATGAGTAAGCAATGTATGCCTAACACTGGCAGACCCGTGGGAAAACGTTTATTCTCTGGGGTCAGAAATTAATAATATATAAACACGATTATTTGCACAATAAAGAATTATACGTGAGATGCTTAAGTATGAGCAATTAAGGCTGGTTCTCTTCATTATTTGGGATTTAAATATTTATGCGTCATATATAATAGAGCTGTATGTTTGTGTCAGGATGTGGAGAGTGCATCTTTGTGTCGTTTGCAGTGCCAGCACATCTCGGCAGTCGAGAAGCCGGCCTGCATAATACTGTGTTTTCAAGGACTGGAGGAAGTTCTGCAGATCAGCCAACCTCAGGCTAAGCGCCCAGGAACCCAAGGATCCACTCGGTAGAACATTGGGATGCTGTCAGACCCATTAGCCCGGTGTTGTTTGTGTCTAGATCATCCAACCATTTTGTCATCAGATTATACAGTACATACTGAGTAATGTAGGTAACTGATACTTTATTTATCTTGTGCGTGTGGGAGAGAGACAGATCCTCTGCGATGGTGTCATATGTTTTGGCAACAAAATCGGCAAATTTGCATCTCTGAAGTTCCCAAGCGTGCGATGGTGTATGTGCGTGTTTATATAGTCGCTGGTGTCTCAACTGAGGAGCATGTCTGCCGTCTGCCCTGGGCTGACAGGGATAGACTCCAGGCTGGACAAATGGATGGATGGATGGATTCATTAATAGAAGGGAGTAAAATATTCAGGAGTACAGTTAGAAGTCTGTGACCATCCTTTATTCTAGGTATCAAACACTGCCAGTTTTTTTTTTTTTCAAATCTGGTGTAGAACGCCTACAAAACCAGTCAGCATTTCAGACTATTCTAATATACAGTAGCACCTTGGAACTCAAATGCCTCTTAACTTGGACATCAAACGGGTCTGTTGCAATTTTCTCATCTCGTACCATCGACCAAAATCCTGGAACTGTACCGTCACGAGTCATTCAACTCAAATCAAACCTCAAATGGGTCGGATGAGAAAAATGTAGCCGCAACTCTGCCAAAAACATGGAACACGGAAAAACAAAACAGTCCTGCTAGAACTTGTACAGGCAGCAGTCAGAAACTAGCTGTAAAAGCAGTTGAAATGTTGAGTATAGAAGACACTTTAGTACTGCAGAATTGTAAGG
>JAABNX020000057.1:7252373-7279139 GCA_015163995.2 Mormyrus lacerda
CCACCTCCTCCTCCCCCTCCTCCTCTCCACCGGCCACTTCCAATGTCCCATCAGCTCACCTCAATACAGGTAAAATTGTCATTTTTTTTTCACTTTTATTGCTTTTATACAGTATGTGTGCATTTTCATCTGTGTATTACTTTTATATTGATTGTTAATGCTTTTTATCTTTAGTTTGGTAGGTAGATAGGTTTAAATAGGCAATCATTTTGGGGGTCTGGAACGGATTAAATTCATTTGCATACTTGACCAGCCATATGGAACAAGTTAAGCTTGGGTTTTAAGGTGCCACTGTATAAGCCATACGAAATGTGGGCTGGAACAGAAAAATCTTGATCTTTCAACTAGCTTCCCTCTATAAACTGCAAACTAGGTAATGAAACTACTGTACATTTATGGAGGCAGATGAATTGCTTGATATATAATGTATAACACGTGAGTTGCCCTAATTGTGCGCAGGTGTGGTATAGTAGGGAGAGGAAAAAAATTCAGTGACGTTTCTGACTAATTACGTGCATGTTGACCTTGGCATTTAGCCTTAACAAATTGCACTGCATGAAAACCACATGTGTAGATCCAACTGTACACTCAGTGCAATTAAAATGCACATATATCCACAAGGTCATTTATCTAACATCACCAGGCCATGTACTTTAAAACTAACCGTGCAATAAAACGCATAACATCAGTAACTGTTATTGAAGACTGGAATTTTTCCAATTTATCTCGGGTTCGAGTTATCATGAGTGGATATTTCTGCAGTCTGCAGAATTTTGTGTTCCTGTGATTCTTCTTTCTTTTAACGGCCTGAGAGAATCTAAAAGTGAACGATACGAAATCAGGGAAAGGCTCCTGATTCTGGCTTTGAGGGCAGGGTGAGTTTCAGAGTGAAATGTTGGAGCGTATAAGGGTGGACCGTACCTTTAAGAAACGCCATCTGTTCAGAGACTGGGAGAAGGTTAAGGGGAAATGTGGGAGGCCTACGGAAAACAAAAGAGACCCACATAGTAATAAATGTACCTCTACGCATCAGCGGGCCTTGAAGAAGCATGAATGCAAATCTGTTCCCGCCTGTTTTCGATGTTCAGGGATTGTTCAGACATATCGTCCGATTAAAGCCACGCATCTCCAAACGTTCATTATTACAGGAGCGTGAAAAAATGCATTTCCTCAGAAACTACTTTACAGAATGCAACCTAAAACCACATAATGGGACACTCATCGCTATAAACAGAAACCCATCTTTGCACAGCCATCAGTGAATGGTTTAATGCTTAAAATGGAATGACAGGGATTGTTGTCAACCAGGCAAATATGTACGCGCATAAACAATTAATAATCAGTGATGCTAGTTAGCAAGCTCTCAACTTTGAGTTGTCAAAACTAACAATACAAAGCAATCCATGCAAACAACCATGAATACGAATGTTAACTAATGAACAAACATAAACATGATTTAAATATTTGACTTTGAAACAGGACATTTTCATTGGTCAATTTGATGTCTAAAGCTATCAGAAAACAGAGGGAAATGGCTGCATTCCATTTATAATAAAATTTCACAATCATCAAAAAGTGGACATAAGCTGTTTGTTTTCACTGGACAGTGATGACAAGCATTCACATACCTTATACGCAGTCAGTAACAGACGCAGAAACTAATCAGCCATGCAGTGGTTGCATATCTTGTTACAGTATTTTGTATTGATGCCATACATTCCTGTTGATTTGGTTCCTGTTGTCTCACCAAACTTAATACTGGCGCTCAGCCCTAAAAATTGAAAATACATAGAAATCTGATTAGATTTGTTGCCAGTCATCCTCCTGTATACTTTTATCTTTCGACAGAAAGCTTCTGAGATTGTTTTCCTGTAGAAAGCCTTTGGCCCTCCTGGTAGCTATATTTGCGCTGCCTTTGAAAGGTACACAATGCTGTATCCTTGTGTTCGTCAACGAGCAGGTAGGCCAGCTTGAGTAGACTAGAAGGATTCAGCGTGACCTATGACCCTAGCAGGAACAGTCCAGAAGTTGGAGGGAGGTCTATTTTTTTTTGAGTACTCGGAGAGGTCCCTTGATGCTATCAGTAAAGGTCTTGATACCTTTAGCCAACTTATCTATCTTCTCTGAACCTCCTCTTCAGCCTTAAATAACATGCAATTCAACTTCACAAATGCGCTGAAGAACCCTTCCTTTGTTAAATATACCTATCTTGCTTGGACTGATATATTCTACTTAATTAAACTTGATAATTACCACCTGCACTGACCTCCTGCCTCCCCAATATCACCTCACATTGCCTTTATTGCACTTGCAGATTCACCTTAATAAATAATTGCTGGTTTCCACACAATTCAAATACACTTTCCAAGCCTCTGTTTTCAACTATTTGGACTGATTTACGGGTTATTAAGCAAAGCACAATGTTCATTTGCAATTGAACTTACCAATTTATTGTACTCACTTATTTTTCATTTAATTGTTTTACGTCTGCCTGCAGGTTTGAGCATGCAGCAGCGGAATGGATTTTTGTACTGACTGAGTTGTGAGGTTACATGCATTTTAAAATAAGCGATGATTTCTGTTTATAGTCAGTGACTGAAATTCGAAGTCGGCTTTCACATTCTTATGAGTGTGATGCTGAAAAGACTTTACATCAATTTGACTATGTGATGTTATGGCTAGAAGATTGATACTGAATGTGATTCAGATGTCTCTATGTTATCTGCGCTAACCATACTATGACTGTTGCACAATAAATTATGTAGTTTTCGTCTACAGAAATCAGTTATTTTCCAAAGAACTGAAGTATCTGTACAAGTGCTACAGCATGGCCATTTTGCAGATGCCTGAACCTACGTTTGATACAAATTAGACATTATTTCCTATGGTAGATAAAATCGCAGATTCACAAATTTAAGAATCAAGCCAAAACCTGTGATAGGTCTTCGCTCCAGGGTTACCTGTATGGGCACTGATTTAGATAATATGGTAACAACGTGAACAAGGTCTCTGGATGCAAGCTGTCAAAATAGCATTTGTTTTACATAAAAATCATGAATTTCTTGAGTCAGTGAAGCAGGTCTGCGCGCTACTACATTAAAAAAGCTGTATAGAGTCAATGCCGTGACATCCCTTATGGCAGGGGTCCTCAACTCCGGTCCTGGAGAGATACTATCCAGTAAGTTTTCTATCCTACCTGGCATCTGATTAGCCACACCTGCTCCTGATATTTACCCAAAAACAGGTGTGGCTCATCAGAAGCCAGGTAGGATAGAAAACCTACTGGATAGTATCTCTCCAGGACCGGAGTTGGGGCCCCCTGTATTATGGCTATTAACACATCAGGACCATTAACATTTTTTCTGCTTTTGTACTGCACCTCATCTTCCCCAGTCCTGGTATGTTCAGAAAAGACCATCTGTCACACACACACACACACACACACATACACACACAGAGGTTTGTAATTATTATATCTTTGTAGGGACTCTCCATTCATTTTTATGGTGGAAACCCTAATCCCACATGATGACCTTAACCCCTACCCAGCCCAAACCTTAACCATAAGTACCCAATCAGACTTGGCATGTTTTGATTGCATTCACAGATCTTTGTGGGGACCTGAACAATGGTCCCCACAATGTCAAAATAACAGACTTGTATCACATTGTGGTGGTCCCCACAATGTAATATAATCATAATCACACACACACACAATGGCAACCTGCAGGGAATGGTGTGTGCATGTAGAGTCTCGTCCTTCTTGCCGCAGTCGCTGAAGCACTAAACCCTGAGACACCTCTAGACGTTTCAATCCGTCCTTAAAGGGCAGAGCTGCCGTGGATAAATTGTGCCCCTTGTGGCCACGCGTGCTCCTCTTGGCAGATGATATGCCTCAGGAAATGTCAATACTCCTTAACAAGGACATCAATTAAATTTACCTCTCCTTGCCAATAGCAAGTCAAATTAAACTGGGCCACACTTGCACCTCGATAAGGTGAGAAGAAAAGATGCTTGAAGACAAACTAAATGCAAACAATTACCAAAAAAAAAAAAAAAAAAACCTACATCCAGAAAAAACCTTTCACAAATGCAAAAGTATATTGGCAGGTATGTAGAATTTCATTAGATGTGGTTGCTGAGTGATTTTGTACTGTTATTATGTAAACATTCTTTTTTTTCTACATGATCACAAATGAAACAGAATTTACAAATAGTATTTGACAAATAGTATAATAATAGATCCTACTGGCACACTGGCGTGTCAAGCAATGTGAACAGATGAGAAGGGCAATAAACTGCAATTTGATTTGGAAATAAAAGCAAAGGATGTTTCTTGACTGCCAATGGATCACTGATTTATTAACAAGGTTAAAAATGCATATATTACGCTGATTTACTTAAAACGCAATGACGGGCTGTTTATAACATATCGCCGCGCTTGCCCCAGGTGGTAGTAGTGCATGTGGGATGAAAGCAATATGCTGGTCATAGCTGAGCTACAACTCTGTGCCAGGTCAGAACTTGGGCTCTCGGTGCATTTACTGCTAGACAGGAAGAGAGACTCATGTATGAACTATATAGGACAGTGAGGATCAGAAGAGAAAACAAAAGAAAGTCTGCTGAATCTTGTCTGGAACCACTGAAATATGCATAGGGATGTTAGAAGGTCGCCGATAAATACAGGTGGCAGTGCAGCTGTGTCATACAGGAAGAAAATTAGCACAAACACTAACAACGCTATAAGACTGGGTGATGAAAATCAAAATTTCAAACTAATTTTCATATTTTTAAGCTGCCTTTTAAATGTATGCTCCTAGTCTATGATGGTGAAATAGACAACATAATTAATTCCAGATACGCTGTTTATACTGACAACTAATTGTTTTGGAATCAAATTGAAGTCAAGAACTCTTTTTATTTATGCAGAAAAGTGGGACAGATTTGGAAAGAGATGCGCGGCTCTTGGGAATCGCGCCGATTAAGATGTCACTGCTTCTGATTGAATTTGAAAGAAAGCGAGTTATTGATCCTTCGGGAAGCAGGCATATGCGTGTCAGGGTATACGATTCTGCCCGGCACGCACCACGGGTCCGAATCAGCAGCCACACCTCCTCAATCTCAGCTTCCCTTTCATCCGCAGACTTCATAAAAGGCCAACCTTCTCATCAGCACAGAAAGCATATAATTCCTGCAACATAAATCAAAATAACATAACTGTCGGAAAATGTCCATTTGCACATTATATTTGTATAAGCAGCAAACCATAATTACTAATAAGTTTGTTAATACCATGTAAAAAGCTAAATGTACAAGTATCGTAAAACACAAATAAAATTACGAAATCTACATTTTTATTCACATGCCGTGAATATGAGGCAGACCGCAGACTTTTAACCTCTATTTAATTAATTAGAGAATCTGTAACATTGTTTTATTTTATTTTTGCATCCCACAATGTCTGACGCTACTGATAGCTGTACATGTTTCGGTGCAATACAACAAAGGAGACCTGAGCTCGGAAGCCTCAAGCTGTAAGAAGCGACAGACGGTAATACCGACGAGAGGCAGTCAGACGTGTGCTGCATAATACTTCCGGTTTAAACGGAACTTGCCATCTGGTCTCACAGCCTATTCAGCTTCCCAGTTCCTTTGAATTACGTGATCTTTGACTTTATATATGTTTGGCTTGACGTGCATGTAATCGATCCACAAGTAATTCCATTAACGTGGAAATGACTATCGATTCTACCACCCACAGGCGTTCCTATACAGATCCATTTTAGGGTGAGTGTTAAGTATGCCCTCGTTTACAATAACATGCGTGTTAAGAACGAAGACAGAACGGACGTGGATTTTTCTCACTCTTGAGTCTGTATGAGTAAATTGAATGCCACATGACCTTTGCAGAACCATCCCATTTAAATGTTTTCCCTATTATTTTAATCTATACTGTGATGTATATAGTATTGCAATGTTTAGCCTACTGTCTAGCCTCGAAAGACATTCTGCTCCTGAAAGGAACATGAATCAATACAGAACGTCCTTAACTTGACCCTGAGATGAATAAAAGCTGTATCTTATTAGAAAACTTGCTGTATACGGTGGCGTTTGGTCAAAGGTGGCTGCATTTTGATTCTTTCTGCGTGTGAAACTCTGACCTATTGGTGAGTTATGACTTATAAAGTTCATTCCAGAGTGTTTCATGATTATTAGGTCATTGTTCATCTTGACCTCAGCTGAATCACCAACAATGACAAATACCAATCCAGATTTTGAATGTAGAAAAATCATTCTGGTAAGACTGTATCTATGAATTCATCCTGATTCCTTATGGCCATAGTTTTTAAGTATAAAGTATAAAGTGGTAAATAATAAGAATAGCAAAAGCGTGCTTAACATTTTGAATTAAACTGCACCTCTCAGGTATTACACAGGAAACATAATTTAAACGACTTAACTGGTAGTGGATTGTTCTAATGATACATAGTTTGTGAGTATAAATACAAGGGGACATACATAATTTATAACCATTCCCTCTACTGTACGGTATTTAGGGATTATTTTTCATTTACAATAATGTTTAATATGTAGCCTAATTGTAGATGATTACATTTTATGACCAAATCAAGTCGAGAATAGATGTTTCAAGAAACAGTGGATTAATTTGCACAGGGTAACTGTATAACATAAAGTATTTAATGGACAACTCGATCTGTCTGAATATAAAAACCAGGAAATGGACTTAAACAGGAACTAATAATCATGGATGGATGTGTATGATCCAGAAAGTAAAAATCTGGTCCCGTTTTGTTCCATCCGGCCACTTGAGTACTCTACTGGTCGGCTGAAACAAAATCTGGGACCAGATTTTTACTTTCCGGACCTGAAATGTCCACCTCTGGTGATAGTACATGTTTGGAAAAAGAGATTGTTTAGTGCTAATTTTAAGTGTTGAAAGACTGTTTTAAAATGAAAAAAGACTGCATGAATACATAATACAAAATAATACATGAATTATTGTGCAGCAAAAAAATAAATTATGGCAAGCAAGGAGGCCCGGGAGATGTGGATGCAGGGAAATGCCCTGGGAAGAGCAAGTTTTATTTAGGGACGCAGGAAATTAATACACAGGAGAAGGACAATGGAGGGGCTGTGGTCGCCAATGCAGGGAGCGATGGCTGTTCCCAAAGCGGGCCAGCAGGGGGCCCGGAAGGTGGCAGTCGCCCTCAGGGCTGTCTACTAGGGCAGGGATAAAAAACATAAGCTGCTTGCTTTCCCCACCTCCCCAGTGCAGATTATAGACAATCCCACCCCCTGGTTGGGGTAATTAGTGGCTGCCAACCGCATCCTGTTAGCCTGTTAGCCCACATGTGGTTTCCACGCCAACCGTGAGAAGCCTGTTGTTGTTGCTGTCCACTTCTGTGTTGCCGACTGAGGACTGCTGGCATGTGGTATATATGCATTTTCTCATAACTTATGAATTGTTTTAGAAAGCTCACCAATAAATGTCAATAAAAATATGAGTTGTGGAACCATTCTTCTGTGCATATAGTTTTCCAAAATGAATATCAAGGGGCTAACTTTGAATATGAGCTAATAAATAATTTGTTGAGTCTGTCAGGCATCCAGAAGTCCCATTTTGCTGTTTATTGTGCTATGAAGAAACACAATCCTCAGAAAGACACTTAAGGGTGCCAATTAGACCAAAAGAATAGCATGTGGAGCGAATCCAATCTTTTGACTTTTGTCTGGATCCCAGCATAATACCACAGCCTGTGTGCAACTTCGCATTTGCTAAACCTCTCTGGATGTCTGTCAGCATATTGTCTCAGAAGGTGTTAAAAACATACACGGTTGATTACAATGCATTTATGAAGCCCTGGGTGGTTTGTTACACTGCTGGTAAAGTCCGCCGCAGTATAAATCTGTACCATCTCACATAATCTAAAAAAACAGGAAAAGGGAGGTTCATCAGCTGGTCCAAAGACTTGCGTAACTTCAGAAATTGGAGGGGCAAGCTCCCCTGGAACAGGAGAGGAATCGTCTTGCCATGCTAATGATTGTAGGAGAGTGATAAATGATGTGGGTGAATCTATCACCTGTTTGACAGAAGACGGAGGGCACACACTGTTGTTGCTGAGACAGTACGCAAACTGTTTCTGAGCGTCACTTCCAGACTCTGTACCTGGTCGTATGAGAGCTTTATACCAGAGTTCTTAGGTACCAGATATGTGTGCAATATATACAGGGAGTGAGAATCGTTTATAGGTAACAGGTAACATTGTGGTTGAGGACGGGGATTCATAACCTGAAGGCTGATAGTTCACCCTTGAGCAAGGTTCAGTACTTAACCTGAATTGCTCCAGTAAAACATCCATCCTCTAAAAATGGGTAAAAAAAAAAATCGTAAATCCCTATGGAAACATAACTTCAGTTAGGCAACTAAATGTAGGTTAATTCAACAGTGGTAACTCACAGTAATATTCTAAGAATAAGGGAAACTTAACCACAGTTCTTAACAGGTGAGACAAAGGAACAAACCGTGAACCTAGACTTTTCATGTTGTTCCATTTAGACTAAACTTGGTTTTACAGGTTAACACAATCTAAGAGCGGTAGATGAAAATGTGCAATTTCCTGTTTTGAGTTTCCATTCATATTCTATGAGTAAGTAACATAACTGCTTTAACCACAGTGTCTACTATCTGTTAGCAGCAGGCGTAAAATATTATTATGTAAAGTTTGCATTAAATCTATTGTATGTATGTTAAGTAAAGCTCTTAAAACGGCTTTCTGTCTAAATTTATCAAATTGAGCTACTTCATGTCATCTCCGTCTCTGTATGAATTTGTTAATAGCCAGAATTGGGATTTTTCACTATTATTGACTTTGCCCCGGAACTGTGTAGGATTCAGCCGGACGAAATACGGCAAACTCAATTATATGATTGTAAAAGTAGCCGTTAATGTATGATTGGGGTTTGCGGCCGGTAGCTCTGGGGCGACTGCGAGGGTGTGGCAGGAGGAGGGGGGAGGCGTTCGTGAGTCACGTGAGTCAGCCGATCTTCTTTCCTTTCCCTGATTATGGCAATGAGTGCTGTTCCCGGCAGAGTCCTGATTGGACGTTCTCACACTCCATCCCTCTCAGCCCTCTGCTGCCAAGACCCTCCCCCCTTTTCCTTTGTGTTACTAACCCCTCACTCTCCCTGATTTCATTCACCCCGAAAAGGGAAAATTCCGGAAATAAAACTCCGACCCCCTTCCCCAAAATTCCTCTGGTCACGTGGTTGTGTCCTTAAGGCTTAAGCTAAGCCAGCTTCCATTCCTACAGCAGCCAGAAAATAAATAATAATAAAGAAAACAAACATACTACACTTCTAATTAACAGAGCTCTACACATTTAAGAAAGAAATAGATTTAGTCGTGAAAGACGCACGTAAACATGGGAATGACTCGTATGTGTACACAAAACGAAGGGAATTGCAAAGGGTTTACAGCGTGCTATTAGTTCAGGCTGGGTTAATATCATTTTTGACGGATAGTAAATTTATGATCGATGACTGGGAGGATTTGTGAAGTTGGGCACTTTTGACTGTATTTATTGCAGTTGTAGAATTATTGTTTTGACCTCAACTCTAAGAAAAAAAGAAAAAAAAAAAAACCTGGTACAGGTATATGAGCTGAGGCTAAGTATTTTCAGACAGTGGTTCTCAGTCAAGTCTTAGGGGCCGTTTGAGCCAGTCAACGTGTGACTTCAAAATCGGCATTCGCATAACTATTTGTACGCTAGCCAAATAATTATCACATGCAAAATTCAATCCATATTCCACAACCACGTATAAAATGGGAATGAGGGTTTGTCTTAATCCAAATGCTCATGACAGGGGAGACCTCAGATGCGATGCCTGTTCGTCACAGGGTACACACTGCGGACAGATTTGCATAATTTATTCATTCTGTCAGTGTGAGGAATGAGGAATGTTATTTTGTTATTACACAGCAATGTACGATATACCTGCTAATGAAACAGTCTACGAAACATTAAAACGACAGAAAAAAAAGCTTTTCAAAGAGGGTTTGAAGCCTTCAGATAGAAAACTGTGAAACACTGCACGGTGTGTTTTTTTTTTGCATCTACCTGGAGTATTCAGTTGCAGGTTGATGCAACAGCTGGTAATATATGGGTAGCCGCGCATAAACAAACTGCAGCTTGGTTAAAGTAAAATGAAAGAGAGAAAGAATCTTACAAGACTGCTGACATGAATGAACTTTGTTTCATAATTGTCCATCCTACTTTACACCCTGCAAATTTTCTCATGTTGCGGCTAAAAGACCCCCTAACTTTTCTGGTTTTCACCAGAGACACAGAAGGACTGACAGCTTCAGGTTCACTTTGGCTGTGATGTTTCAGGCTTTCATTGCATTTTAATTTAAGACGTGAATTTGTTTCCCATAGTGAGAAGACTCACAGGATATGAGTTATTTTGTTCATAGTTGTTTTGCTATATTTTAATCATTGCCTCAGAGAATTATATTCACACATATCACATGTGTCTACATGCATTTTTCATTGGACAACTCATTTTTTTTTTTGCATATTTAAACACTTTTGAAAGACTATTACTTTACTGATTATCACTTTTTATTTGCTCGATAGCTTGTTTTATTTTTTTAAGGCAGCTGATCTTGAATTAAAACTGCTAATTGGAAATCAGAAGCCCTGGAACTAAAATCGCTGTCAGAAATTGCACGGTGAAATGGTACGTCTTATTTATAGGACTGAAACCATTTTCACGTTTCATTTTGTGATATATTCTTATTAATATAATCTTATTCAGGCAAATTGAAAATCTACTGACACACATGCACACTTTTTCAGTTACCTTTGGGGAACAATAGAGCTGAGATCATTTATTATTATTATTATTATTATTATTATTGTTGTTGTCGCAAAGGTTTATTTCTTGCTTCTTAAACTAGGAACACTCTCAACTTTCAATTAAAGAGGTATGTGTGCAATTAAGTTATCATGTGTCTATACTAAGGGTTTCTAACTATGGAATTCAACAAACTGTGTGTCCACAGAGCTCAGTTTTTATTTATATTTGAGACTTCTTTGCCGTAGGATACCTGGAGGTATTTTGAGATATCTCTGCACGTTACCCTCCATCTGGTTGACCGCGGGCGTCAGTAGATCTCTTCTGCTGTCGCTGCACAGGTGGATGCGGCGCGATGTCGCCAACCACAGCGGCAGCCCCACGCCTTATCGATATCTTACTGCATCGCGAGCTGCATATTCCACGTGGCTGGCAAAAAGAGACGGGCATATCCCCTCCACCTTTTTGTCTAGTGGCCGGCAAGAAAAAAAAGCGTTGAACCACTTTTGCCAGTAAGTGATGGGCAAAGGTCATCAGACATTCCGGGGTACGTTTATCAGCGAATCACGTCAAGAGTTCCAGACGGTGCTGAGAGTGCTTCTTGCGATCTGGGAGAGAAATAAAATGCAAGAAAAGTTATACATAGGAGAAGGTCATCCACTCGATTGCTTGTATGGAAATATTATGGTCTGTTGTTACACTTTAACACCACACCTGTTGCAGTTTTTGTATTTCATAGTTGTATTTCATGAGCTCTGTGCCATAATAAAGCGCAGTTCCTATAGGCCTACTATTCCTTAGGCTAAAAGAATAAAGATGCGTATTCAAATGAACTGTTGTCTTTTTGTTTATTTTTATATGCGAGCAACGGCAAAAAAAAATAGCCTAAGTTGGTGTCCTTGAAAAATGATGGTGTTTGTACCACTGAACACCTGCTTGTTTTTTTATGCTTAATAAATAGCTTGTTTGGTAGAGTTAACCATATTTCATAACAATTTGTGAGCGCGTTTCGAAACTTCGGCGATGACGTGCCCGGGTACGTCCTGGGAGCGGGCTGCGGGCGCGCGCTGATTATCTGGCTCGCGCCTTTACCGACAGCGCGCGGGAATGGCAGCCGCGCCGGTTGTCCTTCCAGCGCCGGCCTATCAATCCGCGCAGATGCCCACTCTTCGTTATCCGTGGGGCTGCAGCGCACTTTGCTGCCATGATTTCCTAACACATGCGCTGTCAGCCTGTTGGTTGAAATGTGACGGGTGGGGAGACAGGACTGGGCATTTGGAAATCCTTGTTGGGGGAAGTTTGAATCTCCAGGTACGAGTGAATAATACCTGAGTTTTCCCAACTGTGTGTAATGCAATTATACAGTATAGCGAATGCTGACCGCTTTATTATCAGGAAATTGCTCACGGAGGATTTTTTTTATGCAAAGTTGTAATTGCATTCTGTGGTAATATGAACGTTTCATATGCTGGCGCCCTCGCCAAACCGTATGTGTGAACAATGTCGCAAAGTGTTGCTACAGAAGGTGTCGATTATTATTATTTTTTTATTCCATTCTTAGGCTGCTGGTTTGCTAAAGTAATCCTGGTTCCAAAAAAGAACGAAGTCGCGTGCGTGAATATCAAATTAGTCAGCGAGGTTCATATTGACTCTGATACTGCATGTTTATAAATGGATGTTAATGCTTCAGAGCCTAAGCAGCAAAGTTCCATATGGCATATAAAAATGTAAATTGTTAAATGACAGAAACTGAGCAGCGGGAAACAATTAAAAAAATTCCTGCTTATCTTCTTTGTTAGGCGTTTGCAAGCCCATAAGGAGAATAGTTCTAAAATTCTAATTCTAATATACTAAATAAAAAAAAATCCATTTTTCTTTCGAAATTAATTTCAAGACTGCGAGGTGTGAAGGAATGGAGATCACCTCTGAGGCAAATACACACTCAGAAATTATAATATTTATATTTAAATAATCTTAAATGTATGATTTTACAAACATAGCACATAAGAAGCGACAGACCTCGTGTGCTGACCATGTGAAATTGAAATTGCCAAAAATACATGGCAGATTCGGGTTATCCCTACATGATTTTACCACTTCCCCAGTCTTCTCAATGTTATTTGTTCATTATGAACAGCCTAGACATTTACAAAGTACTGTAAACAAGCAAAAGACCTTTTTTAGTGCATTATGTGAAATGGCAGATACCAGTTAGGTGTTAACAGGGAGAGCCGTGTCACCTCCTGTTGGTTCCCAAAGGCCACCCTTTACGCTATGACCTGATATGGTGCTACAGTATAAGCGAGTTATGATCTAAGTCATAGCATCAAGTGCAGCAACTTCCACATAGAACATTATGGTATTCTATGCTACTGTATGCTATACTATGCTATGGTGTGGTATGCTATTCTATACTATACTATGCTGTGGTGTGGTATGCTATTCTATACTATGCTGTGGTTCTGTATTCATTTTGTATTTTGAAAGCATGTTTTGATTTTAAACATCACTAACCTATGTCTTGCATAAATTTGATTGCAAGCATGTTTGATCAGTACTTGTAGACACAGTATAAGCTCAAC
The DNA here is from genome assembly GCA_015163995.2 of Mormyrus lacerda. Classification (NCBI taxonomy): domain Eukaryota; kingdom Metazoa; phylum Chordata; class Actinopteri; order Osteoglossiformes; family Mormyridae; genus Mormyrus; species Mormyrus lacerda. Next base: position 7,265,834 of record JAABNX020000057.1, read on the forward strand.
TCATGTAAACACGATGTAAGTTCTCTGCATTTCATTAAGACGCAAAAGTGTCAAATTTCATACCAGTGACGGAGATCATCTGCATCAGAAATCAATCATCAAGCGGTGATGCCTCTTTCTTCCTCTTGGCGTCAAGCAGAGTAAATGTGCTGGAGTTGCAGTGCAGCGCCGTTTTGGATTCTGCAGGCACAGAAATGGCAGACAGGGTTTTGTGAAGGCGGCTATTCCGTTATAGATATTGGCTTGGAGATGCTGTGGGTTGTGTATCTGTCAGTGTGAGTGCCGTCCGCGGTGGCACGGAGAGAGTTGCGTGACAGGTGTTAGACATCACGCTATGACATGATGAGATCCGCTGCTTCCCTGTTGTTTGTATAGAGCCTTAAATACCTGCATTATTATCACTTTTTATTTTTTTTTACTGTCAGTAAGCAGAAAGCTACATGCCTATATGCTACATGCCTATATGCTACATGCCTATATATACAGACCCCTACCGCCTACCAAGCACTGAAACGATGTCGCCGTATTTTGTACAGTAATGTATATTTCAAATTGACTGCTGTTGCTGACTGGCCTGTCCAACGTGTCACTATGCTTTGTGACCTGTACTCTCTGCCAGCGTTCCGGTCCTTGGAGGCCCACAGATGGTCCGCATATTTGCTCCCTTCCAGCTCCCCAAAAATACGGGAGGGAGCAAAAATGTAGACCGACTGTAGGTCCCCGAGGACCGGATTGGGAAACACTGGTACGGGGCTGGATGATGAATTCATGAATCATCCACTTTTTAAAAAATCTAAATATTAGTATTATAGTGTGTGTCAGTCAATGGAAGTCATTTTGATATGACGGTATTGGTTTCACTTTTGTGGGTTTCGATTTGTGGAAGCAAGTCTTCAGTCACGGTTTCAAATTTCTTCGGAAGCCTTAGCAAGAACAGGACGTGGGAAGCAGGAAAGCTTGAAGCTCTTACCGTCAACTTCATAAAAATGCATCCGTTTAATATGTCACGTCCTGCAAATTTTAATATTTTGAACCCGTCTTGGATTCTAAGCTATCTTTGCTGCGTCATTCTATTAATAATTGCGTCGCAGGATCCAGGCCTGGTGTGATGAATGTAGCACGCATTCAGACCAAATGTTGCATGAAATGAAATTCGGATAAAGCTACTTTTGATGTGTCTGAGTGCTCTTTGTAAAGCTGGATTACAAGCAACTCCTGCCATCCACCAAGATCATAAATAAAGCCAGAAAATAGACAAAAGGCGATAGATTGCATTTGGACTAAAAGGGTTTGAATTAGATTTTTTTAATCAAAGTTTGGATTTATTGTAATTACTTTCACAGTCTTTGCTGTCAAATTAATCTATCATTATCGTTTTCAGTAATACGTTTTCAGTAACCGGCTGCTTAAGCAATGTGTCTGTTTTGCTGACACCTGCTGAGGCTGTTGAAGGTAAAGCAATTAGTCAGACATGATTTCTGGGGACTCAAGACTAATGTCTCTTTGGTCATATCTAATTAGTGCCTGGAGTTCTGCCGGTTCACTTTAGACGGGATCAGACTGCACACTTGATCTTTGAGCTTTATGCTGGAAGACCATGTTGTCGCTACTAATTTAAAAAGAAAATCGGCGATGTTAGATGCTACGCTATTAGCAAAGAACTTTTCCAATAAAGGGCTGTCATTTTTCATTAATAAAGATTGTAATTTGTAGATCTTTATTCGATTACTTTTTCTTCGTTTGTTTACTAATTTACTTTGGAATTATGCTCAGAATATGGTTACGATTCAGTCATTAAATCTTTGTTAAACTCGATTTGTTACCTCTTGGTAAATTAGGGCCGTATCTCCACTTAGCTTGTTATTCTCACGGTGTCTTTTTAAATGGGGAAAAAGCAGCTGAACAGACAACTGAACCTGTTCTGCTTTGAAAGGCCAGTCTCTCTGGTTTAGCTTAACGTTGGCAAATGAGCTTTAGCAAAGTGTCACAGAGATGTGCGGAATACCCCAGAAAGCTCCAGGAAAAAAACAAAAAAAAAAAACATTGTAACAATAATAAATAAGAAAATTTATTAAATCACCTTCTCACTTCACAGCCTCAGAGTGCAGCCATTAGATTATTCTTGTTACGACCCGCCTCCCCCCCCCCCCTCAGCACTACAGCCACTACTGGGACTTATAAATAACTGCCGCATCTGTGTCACATAAGAAATTTCACCCTGGGACGTTTAGATTGTATTGAAAGCTTCCTCTGAAGAAAAGTGCCTGAAAAGCAAGGAAAGAAACTCATAGCAACGTGCAATAAATTTCAGACTTTATTAGCACAAGTGGGAAAATATATATCAAGCACTAGTACACTATATAAAAAGTAAATGCATATCAGTATACAGCACCTAAGCATATAAAAATACGCATCCCCTAGATGGCTTAGCGTCACCACCTCCGGGCCCTCGAGCGAGGCCCTTAACCCCCCAGCTACATGGGTGCTGCATGGGTGATGCATGCGACAGACCCTGAGCTGTGACCCCCCCTGGTTTGCTCTCGCCTGTCTTTGTGTTCATGTCTCTCGTGGAAAAGAAGACGGAACTTCACCACTGGTATCAATAAAGTATCGGAACTCTACTCCATACTATACTATTCTTCACATAACTGAGAAAAAAAAACCAGCTACATATGTAGATATGCCATTCTTACGATATTAAGTAAATAAAATAAATACTCTATAGCCTGCGAAAATGATTCAGATGGCTGTCTTATCATATGTAATATCAAAGCCACAACAATCTGGAATTAAGTGCCAAAGGATCTTCTTTTTCTAAATATTTCAATTCCACCCTAAGCGATACTTCAGCTCCTTAGATTTATTAAGAAACCAACATGAGATTGTAACAAGTGCAGCAAGGAGAAACAAACAAGCAACGGATATTCTGCAAAGAAGGGAAATCAGGCGAGTTCCAGCAGGAACGTTTCCATTAAGGCTGAACTCTACGTGACCTCTATAGAAAAGAAACACTCCAAATTAAGATTGCATTTGCTTTTCTTTTTTTGAAGAAATATAAATAACTGTAAAAATGCTGCTCTATTACACCAAGACAAGCATGCAATACAGTCACCGTACATTAACATTACGTAACCTTGTGACATCTTTGATTAAACTGCGCATGAATTTTATATTTTATTAGTGCCATTCGTCATTTTTGTTATATAATTAACGTTTTTCTTCCAAAACCGCATTGCATGTGGTCATCACTGCCGAATCCCAATATTCTGTTCCAACACTCAAGAGAATACTGTAAACACCTCAGTCTTCCAAACCTATCCCAATAACCCGTGTTACTGTCTGCAGCTTGATTCAGACAATTTCATACAATAACGTGATCTGTGGCGCTTATAACTAGAATTGTTTTAAATAAACATATTTCTGTGAATTGCTTGTGTCACTCCCATTGCAGCTGGTCTGCAAATGGCTCTTTTAGACTCTTCACAGCATCGCTCTTTTGCTTCGATGACAGCACTGCAGACTCCTTCCATTCTTTCAGCCAGCTTCCTGATATAGGGAGCTGGAATATTTACTAACAGTCCGTAATGCATCTACATACAACCTGGTCAAAAGTCTACCTGATCCCAAAGCAGCTCTATAGGGTTTAGGGCGGAGAATGGGGGGGGGGGGCAGGTCCTCTGCCACAGCACTCCCTTCTTTATCCTATCGGTCTCTAAAAAGGATTTTTGTATTATATTCCTGGGAGGTGTTAATGTTAGAAAAAAATACAAATAATTTTGATGCAGGAGAAAGTGTTCCAAAAATGTGAAATGAATCAGACGTTCATTAGCATGAATAAATTATGAATTAATTGCTTAAAGGCGACCATTCGCACATCTGTCTAGATCTTCTTCACCAAATAATAAATAAATAAAACGAAATAAATTAAACAAGCATATAAGCTGAAAGGTGAATGAAACATTTAATTATTCAGTATTGATAAATCTACAGAGACAATATAGAAGATGCGGGTTATGTATTCTGGCTTATAAAAACCAGGCCGCTCCACATCATGTTCTTCCAATTATGTGTTCAGAAGAGATGCACTGCCCACACAGGCCTGTGGTCTTCAGACAACAAAGACGACATCCAGCTGTGTGCAAATGCAATTCGAGCGAAATGAAGGAGAACGAGGAGGGGTCAGAGAGGAAGCACAGCCGGCGATAAGAAAATTGGCAAGGATGTGGGTGTCGGTAATGGACGAAGCGCCGCGTCCAAGCCCGTGGTGGGTGTCAATCACTGCCTGGTTCTGAACAACAGCAAGCAAACAGGAAGTGGGTGAAAGCAGTCGATAAGTGAACGGCCCACCTTGGGTTCTTTGCAGCAAGTGTTTGATGCTGATGTCTTCAGACATTCTCAGCGAAGCAGGTATATGGTTTTTCGCTACATGAAGCAGTCGGCGCATCTCACTAAGTGCTATCCTTCCTAACGGTGGTCTCGCTCTCGGATGTTATATTTTCATTTTAGTTTACGTGAACCATTTTGCCACATGATATTTGCAAATTATAGATTTGGAAACGGACGGCGTGGTGGCGGAGAGGTTTGCGCTTTTGCCTCCTGTCCCTGCGCCTACCTGTGGGCTTTGAGTCTCCACCCTGACTCTCTCTGTGTGTGGAGTTTGCGTGTTCCATCCATATCGTTCCCCTTCCAGGATGGGTTCCAGACCCACGCAGCCCTGCATAGGAGAAGCTGGTACAGAAAATGGATTGATGGATTTGCGATCATAATCTGCATGGTGTCGTACCTTTAACATACATTTACTGTGTTTAAAATTTTCTTGACTTGAATGTGTATAAATGAATGAATTGTACAGTTGAACTGTGTTGGGTTGGTGCCCCATCCTGAGATGTTCCCCACCTGCCCGGGAGAGAGACCCCCGACCCCCCCCGTGACCCTCAATTGAACAAGCCGTTACAGGAAATGGAGGGATGGATCTATGTACAGATGATAGCCAGGCAACTTCTCAGTCAAAGATGCACGTTACTTGACTAAGCATTATAATTATGGATCGTGAAACTTTTGTTTAGTTTGGACTGTGTTGCAAGAGATAAAACTTCTGTCCTCTTCTGAATCAAAAACTCATAAAATGAGATTTCTAGAGCAAGGGTGGGGTGGGATTATCAATCACATATTTTGTTTGCGTTCATTTGCATGACAGTGGTGTGTTTATCTCTCAGGTTTCATTTGCTCTTCAGAACCAAGGTGAGTGAAAACGTTAAAGTGCCAGAAAGTGGATGTTAAGCTGAATTGTCATTTTGTTGCATCAAGACCTTGAAATGAAGAGTCATTTAATATCACTGGATCTATGGGTCATTTTTTATCTTGTGGACAGAAAAAAGATATTACTAATAGAATCTGGGAAGCCAAAACGTTGTTAGGGAATTCTGTTATTTTGGCCAACCCCACTACATCAGCATGTTAGATAAGCATTCTTGCTTTCCTAAGTAAAAGTAAGTGACCAAAAATGTTAAAAGATGAAAAGCCTTTACCATTTCCGGAAGTAAAATAGAATAAAGTAGAGCATTTATGGTCAGAAATAACGGAACTGGGGAACCCAAAACGACCTTTAAGTTGATAAACATGCCAAAAATCGTTATTTAAATGTTTTTCAATGTTGCCATGGCATTCAACACAAATAAAGGATCGAAATGACTCCACATTTTCCACACGGCGACGGACACATTAGCATTGTTCGTCGGAAGGCTCCATTATAATGAACAGAGCTTTAGTCCTGCTGGTTCCTCGCGCGGCAAATGGACGACATGGGGGACACGTTTTGAAACGGCGCCATTGAAAGTATTATGTCTCTCCATGGAGAGAAAATCAGCTGGAATCTGCCGCTGCTTTCCAATGTATTGGTCTGAAAATGTCACTTGACTGCCCTTTCCACAGGGCCGGCGCCTACCGTTGGGTAACTTCTCAGCGGCTCTGAATAACTTTATTGACTCAAAGCAGAGGGGTGTGTTTGAGAGCAGTGATACTTGGAAGAATGCAGGAAATGGCTCCGATTGCCTGGTGAGGTGTGAGATGAGTCCCATGGGCAGACGGCCACGCTTAACTCTGCGAAATGCTCTATGGTGGGAAATATATCGGAAACTAAGTGAGGCGACCCGCCGCGTTAACAATTCCGAAGTGCACTTTGCTGTTTTCTGTATTTCTCTCTAAATGCCGCTTGGATGTTGCTGGCGTCCACCATCACTAGTGGGTAAACATATTTTTAGACTGCAGAGGATCACTAAGCTCCAGAAAAATTAACTGGACTGTCAGTCACATGAGGGACGAATCATAGTTATAAAGCTTGTATTGGATAAGTGCTTGGAAAATGGATGGATGGATGGATGGATGGTCGGTCGGTCATGTAATGCTGTCTCGGGATAGTAATTTTGCATAGCATGATTCCATATCTTCCAAAGACTTCTGCCAAGCTGTACAATGTAGGAAAAGACTGTCTTGTCCAGTGGCTGAAGGTTAGACTGAGGCAGATGAGATTATCTAGGCAGGAGAAAACATTGTAATAATATAAAGAATGACAAGAATGTTGTATTAGACAGCAGACTCATCACCAGAGGTGTCTAAAAATTATACTCATTAAAGTTATGACACAAACTTTGACTGTTGGGGGAGACAGGTACAGGCAAATCAGGTATTGCACATACGTATGATTTATTGTAAGAATTACAACAAAAGGATGCATGTTGCTATTATTGTGATGAAAGAGTGAGAGACACACTGAATGTGCATTTTCAATATATTATTTATAACAGCAAGATATAATTGCATTATTCAGCAATCCTCCACATTGTACATCTTTTAATCTGATAATATTCGGTGTGAAATATAAGCATGCAGTACCTGAACATTTTTCATAATCTTATTTTAATTTATATCCTGAGATCTTCCCAGCAGTGACTCACATTAATCATTCATCCTCCAGTGAAATACGGCTCCTGAGATATGGCGGTCTACTGTACATATATACGACAATGCAGTATTCCTTTAAAAAAAACACTGAGCGCGTTGATTGGATTCTGTGCGCGATTTGTCTTGACGTACTGATTCTTCGAGGAAGATGAGATAAGGGAGGCAGAATGGACACACGACGTGGATCCGCACGATTTTTGCTCCTCCAAAAAAACACAATTTACTATTTGTTTATCCTGAATTGACAATCAGCAATAAAGACGCCTCATTATACTGTATGAAGTGCATATTTCCCTCACCATTCTCATGATGTTAACCCAGTTGAAGCGATTACTAGTAATGCAACTACATCTCTGCAAAATGCAGTTGATGATACAGATATATGGTTATCATAGTTTGGAAACCGCACATATGCACGGGTGATATATCTTCACCCAATATATACTGTACAAATTACCGCAAAATGTTTGCCAACACTAAATCTTTCACAGATGAAAGAGATCCCTTATGAAGACAGAGATGAAAGAGTAGATTAGCAAGACAGAAAGACACAGAGGCTTCATGGTGGTAGAGAATAAAGAATTTACTTTCTATTCTCCTTTTTTCAGGGGAAAAAGAGATTTGTAACGGATTCTTTTAGTTCATTGCAATGAAAGTCCATATTCAGTTTTATGATGTTTGCTTCAGTTTATGGGTGCACAACTTTTTATATATATGCGTGTGTGTGTGTGTATGTTATATATATATATATATAAATGGAGTTTAGTAACAATTATTCAAAGACCAAATATAAGTAATTACATCATGCATGTCTGCAACTCCTGAAACCCTGCGATCATACAGCTAAGGGTAGTTTTAAAGAGATGTAAATTTACGTAGCTAATCTATGAGGCAATAATTGGACTCTTAATCAAAAGCACGGTGCCGCCTCCCACTAGCTGCTTGACTGGAGGTTTAATCATTCTACGCCCATGAATGATTGAATTGCAGGTCTTCACATTGAATTGCAGTTGAACGACTGCTATGCATATTTAGACGGTTGCTGATCTATATACAGAAGTGACCTTTTTAGTAAAATTCCACACCCACATGGTGTTTCCAGTTAAGCAGGGAACTGTGATGTATTAATTGTTCCAAACTTCATTAACAATCAACAGATGGATTCCGTGCCATTTTCTATAGTGCAGATAGGAATTATTAATATATAATGTTATTAAAAGTAACTTCCAATGTCAGACTCCCCTTTGTCAATTATACAAAACTCTCACTTAAACATTTAATGCTCTATTATTCATATATCAATTTATGATGTGTATTTGCCTATCCATGTACAAAAAAAAAAAACAGCCATAGAAATCAAGAACTGTATCTCAAATTGATCAAAGAATTCTAGGGGCGCTTTGTTTACCGCGGCTGCACATAACCTATGCACTGAGCATTGTAAAAGACTGTAAGACACATGGGCCCCACATATCTCTTATTAAGTATTCAGTACTCCAAGCTGACCTGTCAGCGATGACTTTCTTCCGGCTTATACATCTTTTATAGCCAGTCATCTTTGAATTGATATGTAACCCCTATATCAGTATTCCCTTAGCGCCTGCATGGATTTAGCAGCAAGCCCAAAACATGTTACATAATCAAGAACGATGAGGTGAGATTCAGACTGAACCCTGAGCCCTAACTCTTAAAAAGAGATAAAGCGAAGGCATGCATGCGCTGCCCAGTCTCGCATAGCTGAAATCACGAAGCAAACTAAAGATGCAAATTTGTTCACGGCTTATTATGTGATACTTTTGAATATATGCAACAAAAAAACAAAAACACAAGTCCCAAAATTAATTGCTTCCAAATTATGATCCCAGAAATAAACACACCGCTAAAGATAAACAAATAAACAAAGGAAACAAATTAATAAATGAACAATGTGAGCCTGTGGTGCTTATATATCTTTTCTTCTTCTGACAAATACTAATAACATTGGTGGGTTCTTCCACAATGCAGTACATCCTACAATGAGGGTTAAATGAGCGTGAGTTATAACTAAGTATTAAATTTTAAAGCGAATATAACCTTCACAATGATGTAAAAATTTCATAACCTTAACATACATATTTAATGGTAGCTTTTAAAAGAAGACTTGCCTCCACTGAGACATGAAAATATGACGCATGTCCTTTAATTTTATCACCCTTTAGAGCTTTACCCTCAGTCAAATGAGGCAGATGACAAATGCTTTGGTAAGACCAGAGAAGCCTTTGCAGAATGTAAATAAAGCAGTCAATGTAAATTCCATTGTAACCTATGTGGTACAGACTGCCTGCTTTATTATTGTGTGTATATATACTATATAATGTAGCACACAGGTACAATAATTTTACTCTGATTATTAGCAGTGGTACTAGAACTAGTGAAGCATGAGTAGTATTGGTAACAAAATGTCAGTGGCATTCATTAAACAACCTGGAATAAAGAAGCACATGTCCCAGACATGCTAATATTGGTGTATATTTCACGAAGAGCAGTTCTGTGCAGCATTGACTGCAGTGATTCCGATTTGCACAGCTCCCATAATCGCCAAAGCCTCAATTAATACGAGAGAACGAGAGATGGCCATCATCCATTGGGATTAAATATTTTACATGGATGTTTCTCATTTTTCATGGATTTCCTGCCGCTTTTATTTTTCTATAGATGACAGTTCGGAAGCTGACAGGTAATTACTTTAATTTATATTACTTGACAGATTAATTCTTGCCTGTTTGTTTAGATCATTTTAATCCCCCTGGACCCCCGAGAATAAATATCGTCTTAAAGCCGTGAATTGGTGTTAGAATACGAAACGTGGCTGTGCAATCATTATAAGTCAATGAATTACTTTATTTCTGGGGTCTCTCTGTCAGTGTTTTTTACTATGAAACATCCATCCATCTTTTAACAGGATGATAGGGGGGTATTCAGGATGACAGTCGGCACTGGGAGGCACCCTGAATGAGAGGTAAGTTCATGACGGTGTCTTTATATGCACACGCATAGTCAATTTAGTGCCCGCATTAAGCCTAACTGCATCTCTCCGAGCGATGAGATCAGCCAATCAGCTGAGGTAGCGATCTCGACTCACACGCATCCTCAGCAGACACGGGCTTAGAGCCCAAAACCTTGTGAGGCAGCGGTGACATCACACCAAAAAGCAAACCTTAGCTTATACACGTCACAAACACACAGTATATATGCACAGATATCCGCATACCAAGTAAAGCAGGTCTTTATCCCAGAGTGTCCTCCTACTGAAGTTAATTAGTTTTGCCAGTCATCTGTCTCAAATTGGATTACAACGTCTTTTTGGAAGGAATGGAAAGTGCGAGCGCATTAGCGGCTAGCGGGAGCCTGGTGGAAGACAATATGGAAACATTACAGGGTCTTAAAGGAATCTAAAAATCACTCTGCCCCATTCCTGCTTGTTTCCCCTCAGTTTCCAATTCTTGCACGAATGTTTCAGTCATTAGCAGTTCATTCTAATTAGCCTATATAGCCTGTTACACGATTTACTTATTTTTTCAGATCGCAGTAAAACCAATGATAACTGAAAGTACTGTATTTTGTGTCTGATCACAGATGCTTTAATCTGACTTTGAGGTCTTGCAGCTAGTATTTCACCTGTAAATAGTGCATGAGTGTGAGACAATGATGACCGTTGTGCCTTGGAAATTGCACCAATGTTACTGAAATGTTACTCAAACGTTTTTAGTACAGAGTTATCTGGTATAAAAAAATGGAATTAAAACAGATTTAGTGGTACCTCAATCACAGCAGCCATCACTAAAGGAAATCTCAACCTTTGAAGAACGTAACCCAACTCGGTGTGCGTGGTGGGACAAAGGCATGCTGCTTTTGCCTAAACTTTAGCACATGTCGCAGCTTTAGGTGGCGACGGTGAGGCGAGACGAAAGGCCCGGCGTGAGAATATACGGCTGGTGCTTAGCGCCAAAAGCGATGTGTTATCTGTGGAGGCAGCGCAATAAAATAAAAATCATTTGCTTAGAGCAAGGAGGTAACAGGAGAAAGCAGCCTTATCCGGTGGTAGAAACGGTGTTGAGACAATACGCTGTGATTTATGGCCACCATTACGGTGAAGGGCGGACAAACACGACTTCTCAGTCCTGCTATAAGAAATGGGGAGAAAGAAGATAGATGATACTGAGCTTGCTAGTGTAAACAGGAAGTGATGTCGGAGCTTCCTGCCGCGCCTGTTATGCTGAGAGTGCCCGAAAGAGACAGGCCAAGCATATTAATATGACTTGCGAAAAAAAAAAAAAACATCGCTTAACGCTGCTTTTTTTTTTTGCATACGTAAATTTATGCTTGAGTAGCGATCTGGTTTCGTTTATTTAATCAATTATCCTATGACACTTCTTGCAACTTGCAAGCCATTCCAGCTGTTTTTAAATGTTAAACTCAAACCCGGGTGAAAAAGGACGAATGTTTTGCATAGGGCTAGCTAACAAGCTAATGTATAGTGCCTCAGTTCCTGATAGAGCCATCGGACACAGGGGCTCGTGTTGTCTGCCACCTGGCAAGCCCTACCGTCTAATCGCCAAAGTAAGATGACTAAGAAACAGTCAGCGCTATGACCTTGCGGCAGATACAGAGATATTGGCTCTAGCTGAAGGCGGCAGTAGGGAAAGGCTCAAGACAGTGACGTCTGGAGAGGCTTTGCTGATGGCCTGCAGTATGCACCTGAATGGGTAGAAGGCGTTACTAGTGGCCAGTAGTGTATAAAACATACAGTCCTGTGCAAAAATCATAGGCAGTCAAAGAAAATGTACAAGACTATGTATGTGGGTATAAAGTGTATAATACCTCAGAAATTTATAATTAGAATATATGCAAACTAACAGTAACCCAATTCAAAATAAGCACGAATCTCTTCTGTTCTCCAGAAAGTTGTGGATATCATGTGGGACGGTTCTGGTTCCCTTAACCTCTCCTGAGAAGCACCTCAGCCGTTCCACGTATTTGCTAGATTTCACCACCTGCTGAGCTCTGAGCTACTGATTAGCCAAACAAGGTGTGCTGGTGGTCAAGTCAGAACAAGTCGTGGGTATGTTGGATGGTTACTGCAGATGTACTTCAGGAGAGGTTTTGAAATGGCCTCCACAATTATTGGCGCGCATCTTAAAGGTTTTTAAAATGGGTTAAGACAAAATGCACATTTTACTGAAGTAGCTTCATCTCACACTGAAAATATCAGAAAAATCCAACCTGAAATTCATTTATACGTGTGGCATGATTATGGGCGGCTTTGTAAATTATGTTGAGCACAATGTAACTGAAGCATGTTTCCCATGTGAATTGTACATCTTTGAGTTGATTGAAGTGTGTAGGAACCTTCGAGCTGTAATCCATGACTTCCTGATTAACTGGGGTACAAACATGAGGTGACACCGAGCTCAAATTCCCTTAGTCATCCATCAACATGGGAAAGATAAGAGAACAGACAGACCAAATGAGGGAGAAGTGTGCTGACCTTCATAAATCTGGGAATGAATATTAAAAAATAGCTACTCGCCTGAACATACCCAATTCTACTGTTAGGGCGATAATAAAAAGTGGACGTCAACTGGACCTGTTACAAACCCATTTGGAAGAGGGACCCAAGTACAATGCGGAGGATCGTAAGAGAGACAAAAAGTCCCCTAGGATCACTGTTGGTGTTTTACAAGACAATTTGTTTTTCTTTCAATATATTTATTTTAATGAAAAGTTAGATATTTATAATTTTCCCAGTGTAATATGAAACTACTTCACCAAAAAGTGGGCTTTTTCTTACCCTTTTTCCGAATCTTTACAAGAGGTGCCAATAATTGTGGAGATCGCTGTAATACCATAGTTTTACATGGATATGAAGACCATTTAAACACCATCATCTTGACTTTGGCACAGTACTGTAGCATCACAAAACTCACGTGCCCAGATAAAGGCACACACAAAAGTTTTAAAAGGTTTTAAGAAACCTGTTTTCATTTCATACCTAGTAATATATTTAGATTTACTAAAACGATGCGTAAGCGTAAGCATCTTGTCAAGATTTTGTTAATATTCTGGGGAGCATAATAAGCCAATAAAAATGAAATGTATGCGTCCGCCAAGCGACACACACCAGGCGACTGAATCATTTTGATATATTCTTACTTTCAGAGTCCATCTCCTCCTCGTTTTTCTTTAAGACACTTGTGTCTTTTTTTTAAACTATGTAATACATTAATTATGGTGGCTCAGTGCCTCATATCTCCAGGAGGCTCAGTGCCTCATATCTCCAGGAGGCTCAGTGCCTCATATCTCCAGG
>JAABNX020000057.1:7294196-7304753 GCA_015163995.2 Mormyrus lacerda
TGAGCGGAGTAAAGAACGCCGCACATCACCGAGTGCGATGCTGAGTGGAGTAAAGCACGCCGCACATCACCGAGTGCAATGCCAAGTGAGTGGAGTAAAGAACGCCGCACATCACTGAGTGCGATGCCGAGTGGAGTAAAGAACGCCGCACATCACCGAGTGCGATGCCAAGTGAGCGGAGTAAAGAACGCCGCACATCACCGAGTGCGATGCTGAGTGGAGTAAAGCACGCCGCACATCACCGAGTGCGATGCCAAGTGAGCGGAGTAAAGCACGCCGCACATCACCGAGTGCGATGACGAGTGGAGCGGAGTAAAGCATGCCACCACTCGATTGGAGGTGTGGAAATGTGTGCTGTGGAGCTTCTTAGTCCGGCAGTCTGATGGACGAGTCTGGGTCTGGGAGATGCCAGGAGAACGTTACCTGCCTGACTGCTTTGTGCCGACTGTAAAGTTTGGTGGAGGAGGGATAATGGTATGGGCTGTTTTTCAGGGGTAGGCGTAGGCCCTCAGTTCAAGTGAAGGGAACTCTTAATGCTTTAGCATACTGAGACATTTCGGACAATTCTGTGCTTCCAACTTTGTAGGAAAGGTTTGGGGAAGGTCCTTCTCTGTTCCAGCATGACTGTGCCCCAGTGCACAAAGCAAGGTCCATAAAAACATGCTTGGGGAAGTTTGTTGTAGAAAAACTTGACTGGCCCACACAGAGCCCCGACCCCATTGAATACCTTTCGGATGAACTAGGTCGGAGATTGTGAACCAGGCCAACAAGTTCCTGTAGGTGCAATGGCCAGGTGTCCCAGTATTTTTGTCCATATAGTGTAAACTCTACTTAATACTAATGCACCTAGTGATGGGACCACTAATTCTATTCAGAATGGCTTATTTATTTGAATTTGGCATCAGGTGCAGATTACCTGTAATTACAACTTCAGTTATTATATCAACACAATACCTCACACTTGTTGAAATTAATGTTCTTTAAAATATAATTACTTATAGTCAATGTTTAATACAGTAATAATTGCTTACAATTTGTACAGCATGACAGACAGTTGGCATTCTGGATTATATAATAATTTCTAAAACTATGTTTTTGGCATTTAGATTGCAACACAAAACATCTGCACATATTAATCTTTGTGAAGACTGTCGTATTTTATAACGTTTTGAAATGTGTTTTGATTATTTTTAGCTTCTCCCGGCTAAGACTTATGGCAGCAGTCAAACTAAAGCATTTATCTGATCCTAGTTATATAAATTCTTTCACGTCATTATGACAGGTAAAAGTCACCCTCTGCCATTGCTGATAATGCAAATAAAATATTCTACTGGAAAATAGTTGACTAAAAATATGATGCTAACAGACAATTATCTAAAGTGATATTTGTTCCCTTTTATAAATGCCTTGCCCTGCTCTTTAAAGCTTTACGGTTGCAGTTTTCATTTTCATCTAACTGTGGCCTGGTGAAATATCAATAGCGTTGACATAGCACACATCCCACGGTTTGCTTTTATGCTGTGAGGCGTAAACATTGCATTTTACATCTCAGCAGAACATGAAAGGCCCTAGTACAGTAATTGAAAACATAACTAAGAGCTGTCTTAACGAACAATCAGCGCCAGCACTATCTGGTAGTTTAAGATTACCTAATATTAGAAACAATACAGCTCTTTTGTGTTGAAGTTGCTTTCTTTCCGAGAAAAAAAAAAAAGGTAATTTAGAGTCTTTGCACAGGATTTGACCTCACATTACAAGAGCTGAGTGTAAGAACTACTCTATATTCTAGCAGCAAATTAATGGCTATTAAAGGTATCAAATCAAATGACTGTGATGAATGCTGCGTATTGGTCAGCAGCTTATAAAAGACGGATGATTAATGGGCACTAAAATAATGCAAATTGCACTCATCTGTACAAATTAATACATTAAACAATCGCTTCAGCTGCAGGGACCCTAAAGCTGAATGTGGGAGATCACCGTGGCAACAGCAGATTGACCTGTTGTGAAATTAATTTAAGACCGTTTTACGAGGCACAAATATAATAGGATTTCCCTTATAAAGATGACTGGAATTAGGTTTGCCTTTATTTCTAATGATATTGTCTTTATAAGTGTATCATGTTAATTAGCTTTGTGCGGTCTCTCGTTTCTGTTCCCATTACTGGCCGGCGCTATCGGCATTACCCAGTCAGTTTTTTTTTTATATTGCCCCTTGACACTTAGCTGACACTTAACACCGGCTGCTTATGAGCACGGAGCGGCTCAGCGGAGGCGACCGGCTGGGTGTCAACGGCGCAACAGTAATCCCTATGTGGAGAAGCTGTGCTGTTTTATAGCGGAGGACAAAGTGAGCGAGAGGATGAATGCGCATTATTTACACTGGCTCGTCACCTTAGGTTACAAGTACCCTTATGTTTTTAGTAAAAGACATGTGAAAGACAGTTAGCATGGCTAAAAATGATCATTATTATTATTTTTATTATTGTTGTTGTTTGTTAGTAATAATAATTATAATATACATCTTATACATTCTTTGGTTTTTAACAAGATAATATTGAACAATATAGTTAATATTAACACAATGGACGAGATAATGAAATAATATTATTAATGAAAACTGTGTAAGCAGATGCACCGCAACCAATCCGTTTAATTTGATCACATGTTCTGAACAAAAGCATAAAAATTAATGTTGTGCGCAGTTTTAATAACTGCCTTAGGTACTCTGGAACGACTGCACACTCTAATTTACTCATTAATTTGTAGGACAATTTCACCCTTTATCTTATAACTGCAAGGAATTTGACAGAATGTAACATGCATACGTAATGGAAGTGTGAGGTTGTGCCAACTGAGGAAATATCCGAATGACCTGTACACCCTTCAGAGGTAACTTTGCGTAATATTAAATGAATTATGATCTGTGTATAAACTAAGTCTTCTGTTCGTCTCACTACTGCCAGAAATCCCCACGCCGTAACCCAGTTACCTGCGCCCTCTGCCTGCTGGCATCTTGTTTTCCCCTTAGCATCAGAGGCGTATATAGGGGCGGGGCTGCAGGGGCACTTGGTCCAACTTGAAATCTGATTGGTCCCCAGAGTGCCCCTTCCCCTGTCACTCACTGACTCATATCATTGGCTAATGATAAGGTTGGCCCCACTGTATGAATTATACCTCCTCTTGTATTCTCTACTGTGAATAATCCAAGACTGTCCCCTGCTTTGCATGACCCCTGAACCAAACTAGAGCAGCTGTCTGGCGTTTTTTTTTTTCTCCCCACCCTGTTTGTAAAGAACATTCCCCATGTGTGCCTCCACCTTTGCGGCACACAAATCTGGTCGTCATTGCAAAACTGCACACTTATTAAGTGAGGTGACCCTTGCGTGCTATCTCACGTACATATGCCGTATATATACTGACTTCATACTGTATATGTGTTGGAATTGAATTGTAAGTGTAAAATGCAGAGGGCAGAAAATAAATCTCAATATCGGTTGCCAGATTCCACATATACTGTATCATGAATGGCTTTCATGCATGTCATACCCTCGGTAAATCTAAATGCATATTACCCATCCACACCACGGCAAGGGGCACCACAGGAGTGGATGAAAAAGGTCCACTTCATATCTGTCACTGTCACTCAGTGTCCTCATTCACCTAGGAAGTAAACGGAAAATAATAAAAGAGCCCAAATATCGAAATACACCCCCCCCCCATATATATATATATGTGTGTGTGTGTGTGTGTGCCTGACATTGTCCCATGAAACATCTGACCAGATTCCATTGTGGGAAATCGAAGTGAATTTCAGTTATCAGATAAACCGTAGACCTGTGGCTGTAAGGCAGTAGTGACTGAAAGAACCTTCAGGATTAATGAAAAGAAGTGGGTACAGAAAGTAGATAGATAGATAGAGCTCTGAGATATACTGATCATCTAAATAAAAATGCTTATATGGCAAGAATTTAAATAGCTTGTGTAGTTGTCTTTTTTTAGCTTGGTATAAGGGGGGGGATGTTATTTTAAATTAACCAGAAACTCCTTACATCAGCAGACTGGCGACACGGACCCAAAGTAATCTACGATTCCAGTGTTATTTCCACATAGCATCACGGAGGTCTCCCCCCGTAGACCCGGATTTTGTCACGTGTTCACTCTGTAAAACAATTCGTACTTTAATGAAATAACAGCAAGTTAAATACTTTACTCCTTTCAATCTTTCACTTTACAGGGAGGAACAAAAAAGAGAAAAGCCCGCCGTATAAGATAAGAAGTCGGGCAGGAGAGAGAGTATTGATTGTTCCATTTACAAGAATATGTGGCTTGCTGCTTCAGTAGTTTAAAGAACATGCACTGCGCCAAAGGACATTTTATATTCTGCGTTAGCTGCTGGTGATGTGGAATTTGATCTTCTTCCCGGGTAACGGGGCGATGCTGTGGCTTCGCGGTGAGACGCCGATGTACGCCCCGAGAGTGACGGACCCTCTGAGAGACGCTGCCCGACCTCCCTGATACAGTACACCTTGCATGCTGCCTTTTTAATTACTAAGTGCCGTTTATAACGTTGGCAGGAGCCCAGGTTTTCGTAGCGGCGTGTGGCGGCCGTCCTGAAATTACTGTGGGGTGCATTGTTCGATTTCCTTTGTGTCTCTTCCTGGGGTGGTTATTAAGTTGCTTTTTTTTTTTTTTTTTTTTTTTTAACAGTCCGCAGTGGCAATTGATATAGCAGTCAAGACGATAGCAGGCAGCAATGGGGGAAAAAGCAGATGAATACACACTTTGTTCTTTATTTCCCTACGACAGACCTGTCACCTACTGGTCTGTAAAATATCCAGATACATTTTGGTGACGCTCTTCTTTTTGGCAAATTTTAAATTATCCATCCATCCATATCAACTTTCTGTAACCACCTTCCTGCGCAGGGTAATCCTAAATTTGATTTTTGAATGGATATACAGTACAATTATATTCAGTTTGACACAATATGTTGCAGTTTTAGGTAAAATTAATATTTTCGAATTGCTGATTGGAGATGCTTGGGAAGCTGAGTGCAGTTTGGAATCTTGTGATTTCTAAACGGACCAGAAATGTTTGAATAAGGTGTGACTGGGGCAACAGAGGACCTTCACCCTACCCAACCTCATCAGAACGGAGGTAAAAAAGAAAACAGCACACGAACAATGACCTGACAGCTCTGGGAGCCTCTGGTCTGGTTTACTTGCAAGCAAAACTGAGCCCCCAGAGGTATACACCACCTGGGGAGTGTGACTCACTCGGAAGAAACAAACAAAAACACCTCTGGTCACCTGATCCCCTCCTGCACCCCCTGACCCTTACAGTACCTCATATCCTGTTTATCGCCATGAGTGACAGTCCTCTGGAAATCCCTACTTGTTTACCACCGTATCATATTTCACATTCATTTGCAAGTTTACTTTGCGTAGGTGTGCCAATTTACACAATTCCTTAAAATTAAATAACCTTTCTTCCTCTTGCTAGCTAAATCGAGTGCAAACGCTAGCCAGTGAATGGTATTCGAACCTCAGAAGGCACATTGTGATGTAATGTAGTTCTTGATCATGAAGACTGAAATCTCTTGGGGTGGAGCCAAGTCACTGTGTGTTTGCTCAAGAGCATCCTGGTATTTACACACCCTCATCTTCAAAGTGCTCAATAATTCAGAAGGACTAGGACATGCCTCGCTCCCTCCCTCACTCCAGAAACATCGTTACTTGCTCTTTATTCCCATCGGCATGGCGACGCTTGATGACATCACGCTGTCGGGGTTAGCCCCGCGAGGCGATAATGACGTATCCCAGGTTAACGGCGGCATGCAAATAGCTTGCCACTGCATATATTTATATTTGTGAGCATAGTTCGTATTTAAATTTATGTGAAACCGCTCAGCTATTCTAGACGGGCCGATGGCAGTCCATTACGAAATATGACAAAGTTGTGAAAATGGATTTAATTTAGTAGCTACAAGTCATTCCAATTCATAAAGCAACACCAGGAGCCCTAGTTAATTACAGTGACTCATTTTTTAATAAATAAGATTGTAATCTTTGCAGAGACCATACAGACTGTTACACCACTTGTATCTAGTGAGTAGTGACACCTTCACTGGCGTAATTATATATGTATATATATATATATATATTTACATTTTTTTAATATACATATAGGATTTAATTGCTTTATTTAAACTATCATTGGGTAGGTCAATGCAAAGTATTATTACTATTATTATTATTATATTATTTAAGCAGGTTTTACACATGCTTTGTGTTTGGGAAGTAGCTTTCTAGAATAATCTTTCATTGTTCACCAGTCTAGAAGCTGTCAGTTTCATCAATATGCTTTTTGAATATATTGGAATTGTTGTTGTTTTGTGGTGTTTTTTGCATGCCAGCACAACTTTTTAAGGATAATGCATTCACTGACCTAGTAACATCAGGAAAGGAGCACTGGAAAAAGGATGGATGGATGGATGGATGGAGGAATCAGAAGTCAGAAAAATAGAAAATCCCCAATTCTGTACACACAATTCACAGTTGTGTCTGCAGTACAGTCCACAAAAGTAGTGATTAATGACAGTTGTGTTTGTTTGTTTGTTTTTATTTTAGGTGCCAAAACATCATCTCATTGTAAACAGCCATTTCGAAGGTGATGGTAGTTTGATTATCTCCTCTTTGCATCCACATCTTCTCTCACTTCAGTGCTTCCAGGAAATTGACTCCCATTTCTTCCTTATAATTTATTTTCCTCTTGAGAAAAATCTGCATGGTGATGTTGACTCCAAAAATGAACTAAATGCTGCGTTTTGATTTTCCATTCACAGAACTTCACTCAAGACACATATGTTCATTTAACACCAGTTCAGGCCATTTTCCATTCTATTTCAAAATAATCAAGGAAACGTACTGCTCTGGGTCTATAAAAGGGGCTGAAGTAGTGATATGTACCATTTATTTTTTTATATTTTACTTTACCCCCATGATAATTAATGTCATCGTATTATAATGTATAACTAGCTACTCTATATTTCCCATGAACCTTATGAATAATTACAGGCTGAACCAGAGAGATTACGCTTAACGTATTACTGATAGAGATTAACGATAACAGTGTAGCTGCTCTATGTACGACGTTAGCTTGCCACCACGTGTATTTATTTTTGTGAACATAGTCCGCGTTTTAATTCATCTGAAACCAATCGGCTATTCTCGACGGCCTGATGGCAGTCCCTAACAGAATACAACACGTTCGCGAACATGGATTTATTTTGAAAGCTCTGAGTTATTCCGATTCACAAAGCGCCATCAGGAGGCATAGTAAACCGTTAAGGGGGGGCCATTTTGAATAAGCAGCACTGCCGTCTTTACAGAGACTGTACAGACTGTTATAGCACTTAGATGTGGTGAGTAGTGGCATTTTCACTCACAGAATTATTTCCCTACATGTACATTATGTTTTGATAATGATGTGGCTGGTCCATGTCTGATGTTGAGGGTATAGGGTCTAGGTTAAGCAATATAAGTGCCCCCCCCCCTTTTCTCTGCAATAAACCCGATGTTATTTCTATAAATCCTTTAATTAGGCAAGGATTGTGGACATGTGCAAACGTGAAGTGTAGTGACAGGACCAGTCTGCAGTAAGTCCCTCTCTCCTTTAGGTTGACTCATGTGTGTTTTAAATAAGACATAGAATTTTCCAGTTAGTGGCACTTGGGCTATGCTGTAGGGCTGTCAGGCCCTAAGCAGGAGGAACGCAGAACAATGGAGAACGGCAGGCATAACTCCCGAATAGCAGGAACCCACAAGACAGCAAGCAGTGTGGTACTATCTGTTAGACTACAGTCTCTTCTTCCAGATGCAGAATTACAAGCTATCACGAGTTCCTCTTTTCTGCCAGCAAAAACATACATAGCAGAAATGCACTGAAATAATTTAAAGATTTTATTTATTTAAATATCTCTTCTTGCTTGATGTAAAAAGTGCCACTCTTCATTGTAATTGCATTTCATTGGAGCACATTTTTTATGTATTCAGGATTCCGTATTCAGAATGCCCCACTAGCCTTGGCAATAGCTGCAATATAAAGCTTACGAATATAGACACAATCGATACATTAAAACCTACATACAAATGAATGATAAATGGACAATAGATGATAGTGACAGTGCAGGGAAAAGTACTGCATAGACAAGTAATGCAGATGCAAGTAATATTGCAGCAGTAGCCCAGCTTGAGCTACTGATGGTGCAGACAGCTTGGCTCATGAATCTGGTCGTCAGTGTCTTGATGCTTTGACACCTCCTAGAAGACACCAGAGGTGAGAACAGCTCATGGCTGGGCTGTTTCGGATCATGTAACATACTTTTTGCTTTGTTGCGGTTCCAGTAAGGTTACATCTGTTCAACAGATAATGATTCGGCCCCTATGATTGTCTGGGCTGACCTCAAAACCCTACATATAGCTCTTCTGTCCTGTGGCTCCAGTGAATCCTTTGAGCGGGACTGAGGTAGAAGCTTGTAAATCTGGTTTTACTCATCCTCAGATTTTTTTTTCGGAACCTCGGGAAGTGAAGGTGCTGTGACAGGCTTTCATGTGGTTTGATCCGGTTTCCTCTAGAGGAACCTGAAGGTGCTGATGGTTCACGTTGGGAACTTTGCTTGTCTGTTCTGTAGTTTGAGCCTTAAACTTTGGATAAAAGTTATTCTGCTCATCAGGTAGCATGATATCTGAAGCTGTAATCTGCCATCTGCGCGCTTTGTAGCTGGGGACAGACTGCAGACCGTTCCACCCACATTCCACACCGTGATTTCAGGATTCTATGGTTTTGCTCAGTATGTCTTCAATTAAAATGAGAGATTTTGCACTTTGCTAAAATAGATATCAATATCTAGTGTTATGAGTAAGAGGAATTAGGCTGTCACGTGATGTGGGTAAGCTATCTATAATTGTGTCGTGCCCTGCTAGTCTGATCCTCCCGTGTGCCACGCCCCCTCATCTACCCCGTGTGGAATCCCCTAATTAGTCTGGTGTATTTAATTCCACGTTAAAGTATGTTTCCCCAGTCTGCTCATTAACGTCATTGTGTCATTTCTGCTTGTTCCGTGTTTCCCCGACTCCTTGACTCCTCCCCATATTTCCCCCACTCTGTGACCTATGACTATGTGACAAATTGTAGGAGACAGCAACAGTCAGTTTGTTGTTTCCGGGACCCCACTCAAAAAGTCCCTGTGGGGCCCCTAATTCCACCTACCATTTCAGACATTTAAAAAACTTTGTAACTAGTGAGTAGAGTAGCATAGAGTAGAGTAGAGAAGATTGTAGCTATATAGTTAGATGATTAGCAAAACTACAGGATCCGCTAATTAAGAAATACATTTATTTATCCTTTGGTGTAGTGACTGTTTGTGGCCAACAAGGGGCTCCCAAACCTCAGGGGCCCCCACCAAAATTAGTTGTTTGAGTGGTGATAAACATCTGTTCTGGCAGGACACCTGATTGAGATAAATATTCAGTTAAAATATGCTACACATTGCTAACATAATACTCTTTGAATTATCAGATCTGCAAAATAGATTTGCAAACATCAATATTTAATTTTCTGGTATCAGTCTCAGCTCTACAACGCTTAATTTAAATAAACTATTGCATGATACACTATAAACTGAGGCATGCATGTGTTTGGTTAGATTCAGCAAAAACAATGTGAATCATAAGTGTTGCAAAGGCAAAGGAAGACAAAAAAAAAAAATGTCACAGAACTTTACCGGATGACCTAAAGACTGGCATGGAGTGCTGCGATTCGAAATGCCTCTTGGTAAGCGACATCATGGTTCTCAGCAATTAAGAAGTGTGATGACAAGCACTCAGGTAACAAGTCTGTACTGTGTGTCTAAGAAGAGCGGTTTTTTTTTTTTCCAGCCTTTCATTTCATTGTTTTCGGTGGATGTGAAGTATGCAAATGGTAGCTGTGAGAGAGACCCTGCCTCTGCGGGTTCATTACTGTACCTCTTAACAATAAATGATAAGTCTTTAACAATGTCAAGACTGAAAGTTTCGTCCTTTTAAAAATTTAATAAATGTGCATGAATATTTCAAACATGAGCACTTGACTCCAGAGAATGCACCACGTTTAATTTTATGAACAATGAAGTAGGCATTAGCCTTAACTTTTTATTTTTTCCCCCTAAACAAGAACAGAACGATTAAGCTGTGGGGGTCATAAAAATGGATGTTTCAGTCAGATACACCTGGCCTTAAATGAACAGTACATAAGACCTGACTTTTCTGCACTGATTGCGTCTGTTGTGTCACGGTCCGCGGACTCCGGTTGCTCATTTTGTCATCCACCTGTTTGTCTTCCCTCGTTTATCTTTATTGTTTCTGGTTGCCCATCTGCATCTTGTTTCTCTTGCCCTATTTAAACTTGTCCTATCCAGTCATTCTGTCGCGATCTGTTCCGGCTGGCAGGCGAGCGGCGAAGGAGGCGAGCAGAGTCGGAACGTCAGGGAATCGGGGTTTATTGGATGACGGACAG
>JAABNX020000057.1:7304853-7319981 GCA_015163995.2 Mormyrus lacerda
AAAACAGTCGGGCAGGAACACAAGGTAATGAGGTGGGCGTGGCACACGGGAGGATCGGACGGCGTGGATCATGACACATTCCTTGTTTTATCCTGCATCTCAGCAGATTTTCTAGTCCTGCCTTGTTGACTTTTTGACGCCGGCTTTGCCTTCGTGCTTCCGAATCCGTCGAGCCCGCTTGTCTTTCACTGTTGCCTGTTTATGACTGTGTGTGTCTTGTTCTTTCGTATCATTGCCGCCTACCTTTCAGCTAGGACCCTCGCCTGTTTTTTGATCACTCTCCCGTATTTCCCTTCCTTATTCCAGCTTCGGTTCACGGCATCTAACCTTTTTTGCATCCTGTGAGTAGTCTATCCTTTTCTGCCCGTGATAGGTTGGTGATATGCTAGTTTAAAATAGTAAAGGATATCAAAAATATAATGGGGAGGAGCAATGGGGGATGTCTGACATCAGCACAGGGAAGAGATACCCACACAGAGAGCAGAGCCTGGCATCAGCACAGGGAAGAGATACCCACACAGAGAGCAGGGTTTGGCATCCGCACAGGGAAGAGATACCCACACAGAGAGCAGGGTTTGGCATCCGCACAGGGAAGAGATACCCACACAGAGAGCAGAGTTTGGCATCAACACAGGGAAGAGAGACCCACACAGAGAGCAGAGTTTGGCATCAACACAGGGAAGAGATACCCACACAGAGAGGAGGGTTTGGCATCCGCACAGGGAAGAGATGCCCACACAGAGAGCAGGGTTTGGCATCCGCACAGGGAAGAGATTAGATTAGGTTAGATTAGATTAGATTAGATGAACCTTTATTAGTCCCACAAGTGGGAAATTCACAATTGTAACGGCAGAAGTGGACAGTACAAAGAAAGAGCAGCGAAATATTGACAAAAATAGAATATAATAGGATAAAAAACTATACCAACAGTAAGAATATAAAATATACAACAAAATGGAAACATATAAATATGATACCCACACAGAGAGCAGAGCCTGGCATCAGCACAGGGAAGAGATACCCACACAGAGAGCAGAGCCTGGCAATAGCACAGGGTAGAGATACCCACACAGAGAGCAGAGCCTGACAATAGCACAGGGAAGAGATACCCACACAGAGAGCAGAGCCTGGCATCAGCACAGGGAAGAGATACCCACACAGAGAGCAGAGCCTGGCATCATTTCCTGTCCAACTTTGGGACATCTACTCCCCCTCCTTCATAGACAGACTTCCAGGTAATGCTAGTGTTACTTAGTGGAATACAGATGAATCAATGCTATGCAGATACAGTCATCCACTTCAGGCATAGCTCATCCCAAAATAAATCCCTGTAGACTGGATAACCTTTGCTCTGAAGGTCTACAGACCGCTTCTGTATCCCTCAATAATGAACAGTTGGTTGCCAGTGATGCTAGTCTTGGGTGTGGCTATATCATCAGTTTACCACTTATCCTGGGTAACATTCTTGGCCTCATAATCAAATCCGCTGAGTCTATCGGCACAACCAAGCCTACCACTCTCTCACAAGTAAGTCAAAAGTCGATGAGCGTCAAACAGGGAAGCATGGCTTCTTACAAGTGAACCGTTTGTCACCAGGGTATCCTACTGCAGCAGCTGCATCCATTCAGAGGCTCTCACGTCGTGCGATGTAGGGCGCTGTGGCAGTGTGCTGGGAACAGTGACTCAGAGAGCATAAGAGAATGCAGGGAGTTTCCACGGTTACCGCTCTGTGGAGGCTTGCGACTGACCATTTTATGTAGCCATAGCATGTCACTCCACGCGACGTCATAATGACAAGCCACCGTGTTCCCTGTGTGTGTGCTGTAAGTCAGATGAAACAGCAAGCATCCGCTGCTCCGGCTCCCACCTCTCTGCCGGGAGCCGTGACAAGTATCACTGAAGTAGCTGGGAGAGTTAAAAGTCACAAGCGCCTCAGCTATAGGCTGCGAAGGAAGCTTTTGTCAACAAACCTGGACACATCAGACATAACAAATCATTAAATGACAGAGGACTTGCTGAGATGTTAGCTATATTAATAGAATCTGTTGATTACAGTTAATACCTCTGGGGAATATTTAGTTGTTCGGCAAATAAATTGTAAAGATACATCTGGATTTGTCTAAGAGTGCAAAAATAGAGACATCCACGAAGAGGGCTTGAGTGGTTCAGTGCTTGATATTGTAGTCTCTCCGTTCTAGGTTTCATTCTCGCCCCCATGGCATTCTCGGCTCCCACTGGTGTTTGTGTGAGTTTTCTCTTGCAGTTCAAGAAAAGCGCCATTAGGCCAATCAGTGTAGCTATACGGCCTACAGTGTGTATTTTCTGCGATGAACTAGCATCTCACATGGGGTATCCCCCTGCCTCATGCTTCTCAGAATAACCCATAGTGTAACAGTCACGCAGTACAGGAGGAGACTTATTTTATTGTCGATGTTTATTTTAAGACCGTGTCGCTGTTCAGGCCGTCGCTGTTCAGGCCGTCGCTGTTCAGGCTGTGCCGCTGATTGGGCCGTCGCTGATCGGGCTGTGCCGCTGTTCGGGCCGTCGCTGATCGGGCTGTGTCACTGATCGGGCCGTCGTTGATTGGGCTGTGTCGCTGATCGGGCCGTCGTTGATCAGGCTGTGTCGCTGATCGGGCTGTGTCGCTGATCGGGCCGTCGTTGATCAGGCTGTTCCGCTGTTCAGGCCATCGCTGATCGGGCTGTGCCGCTGATCGCAGGCAAAGCCTAATTGTCACAGGGAAGCACCATTTTCTAAAAAGATGGTTATGGGTTCATAGGTAAAATATAGGGTTTCGCTGTCTGGGAAGTGCTTGTTTGTGTTATTATTCCTCCAGTGCAGCAGGGGCCGCCAGGTACACCCTACCTGATGTATGACCTAATCTGAAAGAATTGCCAGCTAACAAGTAAATATCTTCTGCTCATATAAACAGTCCAAGTGCAAATATTGGCGCTTGATCTTGTTACTCTCTACCTCTCAGTCTCAGACCTGAGACTGGGTTTCTGATTGGTTGGTTTTTGCCACTTTGCTGAGTCCTACACTATGCTTTTGTTGACCTGCTGTTTCTTGATCTCGGGTCCTTAGCCTGACTGCCGGTCTCCCAATTCGCCATTGCCATTTCGTCATGGTTCAGTATTTGGGTTCAGCTGTACACGTTCAGACATGCATAAGATCTCACACACAGGGTGTCCACAGCGTCGCTTGGGATGCCATGTGCCAGTTCAATGTATGAGTTTTAGGACAATTTTCTGCTTCAGTGAAAAACTGCTAGAAAATGTTTGTTTCAGCCAAAAAATGCCCATGACACGTGTTCTGTTTTCTTTTTTATTTACTTATTTTTTTCAGAAGGCTGTTGGGAATTGGATCGTGTGCTTTTTTACTGTCTATTTATATTCTGCTTTTTATTTTGTTTCTGATTTATTTTGCGTGTCACATATGACTAGTCCCTGAAGATGAAATTGTCCCTGGTAGCATCGCAGTCATTCTTATGTAGTCATAGGAGTGAATTTGTCTTCTTATGGAATATTTACTTTGTACTGCAGCTTCTATGCAGAGATGACGGCCGACTTACTTTTGCCATAAGGGGGACAACCTAAGGGAACAAAAGGAGAATGTCAGCTGCCTACTCGTGCTATATAAAAATGACTAGGAATTAGTTAAATCATACTTACTTGTCTCTTGAGTCGTGTGCAGAGTGACTGGGGAACTGTGGGTTTTGGGAGGGCGGATCTTACGATTACAAGGCAAGATTTTACAGTTATGGCAAGAGTGACGCCTTTGTCTATGAGAGCAAAGACATGCATGCATCTCATCAGAAAGCCAGTGCTCCAGTGCAACATCAAGCACATTCCCTCTTAGCCAGTGCTCCAGTGGAATATCAAGCACGTTCTATCTTACCCAGTACACCAGTGTAGCATCATGCGCATTCCCTCTTAGCCAGTACTCCAGTGAAACATCAAGTGTATTACCTCTTAGCCAGTGCTCTATTGCAACATCAAGCACATTCCCTCGTAGCCAGTGCAACATCAAGCACGTTCCCACTTAGCCAGTGCCCCAGTGCAACATCAAGCACGTTCCCACTTAGCCAGTGCCCCAGTGCAACATCAAGCACATTCCCTCTTAGCCAGTGTTCCAGTGCAACATCAAGCACATTCCCTCGTAGCCAGTGTTCCAGTGCAACATCAAGCACGTTCCCACTTAGCCAGTGCCCCAGTGCAACATCAAGCACATTCCCTCTTAGCCAGTGTTCCAGTGCAACATCAAGCACATTCCTTCTTCACATGACTGTGACACTAAAAGAAGATAAATGGCCTACATGGAGCAAACAGAAAGGGCATGTTTATGGCCTTTATGCCGATTCCACAATGCAGCCCTTGTTCTAACTCTACAAGAAAAACACTTTTTTGAAACATCTAAAGCAATGAGTGTAAAGGAGGAGTTTGGAACAGTGTGGATTCAAACACTGTTGTGAGTGTGACAAAGGAGAAGAGAAAATATTAATTAAAATGAATTTGTCTTTGTTGTCAACTCTGACAGCATTTATCTGTGACAAAAGCATGCATAATAAAAAAAAGGTTTTAAAATCATGAATAATTAATCCATTATTTACTCATCAATACACCTTAAACATACATTTTTGAAGAATGCCAGTAGTCTGAGGCCTGTATCTAAAACTCTTTAAATACTCTTTGGTGTCCTCAACACGTATTTCAGCTTTCAGCCTGTCTACCCTCCTGTTTCTTTCCTAAATGTTTGCACATAAATGGGAAATTGCTGTTAAGCAGAGCATGTAAACACTGATTTAAAATTCACTTGCAGTGATTACCATTAAATACCTTTAAAATGGTTTCTCTTCTTGAAGCGGGTAGAGATGATGCACGAGTATGATAAAATATGGCAGGCAAATAAGCAAAAACAAAGAAAAATAGCTATTTTTGAAGCCCTATGTCTGGATTGTCTTATATCTGAAGCATAGAAATCACAGGAAATTAATTTCTTTTCTGAAAGCAGAACCGTTTCTAGAGCACAGCTTTAGAATGCAAATCTGCGCAGATCAGTAATATGCAAATGAACACTCTGCAGGTCACTATAAAATTTTACAGAAAAAAAATATGGATGTCACTTAGGATACTCATGACATTGAAAATATACCTTGTTCAAATATATGAAAGTCAACAAAAATGGGGTCTTTAATTTTTGGGAATAAAATTACAAGTGGTGAGTAAGTGATGTAGACTTGATTGTCTTTCGTGAGTCAAGATCGCATTGAACCTGGAAGTCCTTTGTACTTGCAATCTTCCCCTGAGTGGTTGCAGAATTTGTTAGTGAGCTCATAGGTAATAGATTTATGTATAAAATCCAAACGAAGGCAACTGTCGCCGCAGGTTTTGTTGCATGCATGCTAGCTATAATCTGAAATGCCTTTACGCGTCTAACATTGGCTCCACAGAATAAACATGGTTGCTAAGCAAATATACAACGGCTGTAGGGATATTTGAGTAAGCTTCATTTTAATGGACGTCGTCTGCATTTCTACTAAGCTAACAAATATCCAAAGCGATTTACTTCATCATGCTAGAGAGCGGCTATAATGTTTGTGGAGTAGTTATCTAACAATGCTACACCTACAGTATTTATAAATTCAGAAGTTACGTTATTACAGTATGCTTTCATCGTTATAATAGTGTGTGTGGCCTATCAGGGAGTTGCCTTCTACGTCAGGGGTTACATGTATGGTATCAGTAGCGTTTCTACTCTTTACAGACTCTTTCTGGCTTCCCATAATACTCGTAGGTCAAGCAGTTATAACTTGTGTTTAGCGTATTTGTGTGTCTGTCTGCGCGCGCAGACAGCACAAGATGCCAGTGATAGGGCAGTAACATTCTTGTCCAGATTGCACCCCGTCAAATCCCACGTGCTTTCTGCCGTCCGCGATCCCGAAAACGATAATGTTATGATGTCATGCTTGCGATACGAGTCATGCAGAATGTAAACCTGCGCTAAGACAAAGTGTCCTATTTTGTAGAATTTGATGGTGTAACACTCAGCTCAGATTGCTTCATATCCACAGTTTACAGAGTATCCAACTCTGCACACACTTCAGGGGGCAATTTGCCATGTGCTACAATCAAGGTCATTATAAAAGTAAAATATACAAACAAAGAAGAAGAAGAAAAAAATATATATATATATAGCTATGAGAACCATAATGACATGCTATCAGAAGACACTTATTTGTATAATAATAATTAGAATAGCAATTTGGAAGTATCTTCTGATTTTAAAAAATGATTTCCACTTCTGACTGCGAGGGAATATTTATTCAGATTAACTTCATCAAGAAAACTTTTCATAATGGATTTTAAATAGTTGTTTTTAATATTTGAACTGATTGAGTTCATTTCGCTTTCCCTCCATTGGATGCCACTATGCACAGAAGTGGCTTGGTACAGGACAAAGGGGAGCTAATTATATCGGCCGTAGTGAAACACAAACATGTCTGCTGTGGATTTATCTTGAGACGTAAGTAGGCCTCTGGCAGGGGCTGGATATTTATCATTATGGGTCAAATTGAGGGGGATATTTTAGTTTAGCTACTTTTATTTAATCTATTTATATGTATTATATCACTAATATATTGCATATCATTCAGTTAGACATAATGTTTCTGCGTGTTCGTGTGTAGTTAAATGTTTCGTAAACAAAACAGAAAAACTAAAACACGAGTTTGGAGTTAAAAGCTGACGAGAAACAGTTGCTTGCTTTGCTATGCGGGGTATGATTATTTGGAAATGAAATTCATTAAAATATTCTGCCACTTTAAATTAAACCGTCGTGTTCAAGACAATTCAGAGCGCTGGATGCATATAGTTTAAAAAAAAAAAGTTTTTAAAAAGGCTTGACAGGCAGGCAGAGGCGCTAAAAACGCTGTTTACATTGCATGTTAGCCTGCACCGCTACACATGTTATGTTTTTTTTTTTTGCTTCTCTTTCATGCCTTGGTTTTCTGCCTCTTTTGTTTATCGTTTATTGTCGATGCTAATTGCTGGAAGTGTCGCTGCTTCTTCTACGACGATGCCGTCCCTCCAGAATGATCCATTTTACAAAGTTACAAAAAGTAACAGAAAACTCAACACAAATAAAAAGCAATATGCAACTTTCATCGTTCCTCAATTGATTCGGCGTAATGTACGTTTTGTTGATTTACTTACTGAAGTTGTATACTCAATTGGATACTCATTTCTCCAGAGAGCATAAAATTGTACAGATTATATTTCATTTTCTAATGTGAGGCTTGTAATGCTCGGCGGAAAGGACGAGTGTCCAAACCGACCAGGGAGAAAATGTAATCTGAGCGTTCTCTGCAATACCTTCATGGGTCCAGCATTGTCAAAAATGATTAGATCCACTTCTTAGCACAGAAAGTCTGAGATTTCTGACATCCCGAAATTGTGTGTGGTGATTTCAGTATCTGATTGTCAGCTCCTATTGTCAGAGGACTGAAATACAGGCATGACATTTACAATTAGTCCAGCTTTCCGTGTCTAATGCCGGCGGCCTACCGAAACAATGCTGAAATACCACATTTGATATCAAGACCAAAACCAAATTCTTAGCCAATGAATGATGAATAGAAAAAAATAAAACTCCGGACCGGAGCCAAATGAGGCTCCAGGTCTATAGATCTTTAGAGAATTGTTTTATTGCAAAGTCCATAGAGTCTCTCAGGTTTCAGTAATTAGATTCTTTTTTTATTCATTGATCCCTACCATAAAAGTTTTCTAGCCGTTCGTTTTTTTTCTTTTTTTTCACCCTCAAACTCCAAAGCACTGCAGCCAGCTTTTATTGAGTTCAGAATCATCTGCATTCTTGCCTGTCGCTTCATTGCGG
Organism: Mormyrus lacerda; assembly: GCA_015163995.2. Lineage (NCBI taxonomy): Eukaryota > Metazoa > Chordata > Actinopteri > Osteoglossiformes > Mormyridae > Mormyrus > Mormyrus lacerda. The sequence continues at coordinate 7,312,744 of JAABNX020000057.1, forward strand.
CGGCAGTCGGAGTCTGGCAAAGTCTGGACGGCGGAATGAAACTTACTTTTTTTGATTAAGTAGATTGTGCTCACAGGGATGTTGAGAGACCTCACTATATTGTTTTTGTTTATTTATTCTCTGATCCGGCTCCCGATACCATTGGTTTCCAATTACTTACTTAATAAGCCTTCTGTTTTTCATAGTTGAGGTTTTGTAATAATTCATTTCCTTACCTTGGGCCCTCACCATGACAGGTGATTTAATTTTGAAATAATGAAAAATGCTATTATTGCAAACACAGAGAGGCTACTCAACTAATTTTGTATTACCTTTTTTTTGTACCTGGATTAATTTAGCTACTTTGTTCCCTGATTTATTATTCATCATCTGTTCACTTTGTGTTAAATGAGAAGCTTACATTATACATATAACATGTAAACAGTCACAGATGCCATTTCGATGTTTCACGGGTGAAAGTTTCAGGAAATAAATTTAGTCATCATATCAACACAACTAGTGGTGACACAGGGAAACACCATTAGACAGGTACACCAAGGAGTGCTGATGGACACACGAAGTCCCGTTTATAATGTGTGTCTATTCTTCCCTTCACTCTTTCCATTGCAGACGAAAACAAACAAAAATAAAACAACTTTATAACGACAAGCAGCAACAGTAATTGCATTTGTTTCTAAATATGACACGATTGACACTGCAGGAAAACGCTCTTCTGAGATCAAGCAAAACTCAAAGCAACACTCTAAAACTGTGTCAGTTTTATATAACTACTAATTGCTCTTTGACTGTGTATCGATCATGAGTTTTGTATAACGGTGATAGTACCGTGCTGTTAATGCTGGGAGGGAAAACATCTCTGTCTCGTATCTGCTGACTGAATGCATTCTTTTTGACTTGTTAAGTAGGCTGTTCCGGCTTAAACTTTTTGGGCTCGTATGCGTAATCAGTGCCCTTGCTTATCGAGTGCTGCTGTGGCTGACAGGCATGAACCAGGCAGGATGCTCCCTCAGGGCACTGACAAACAAAAGGCAGGCACCTTCATCTGAATCTGAGCTATGCTGAACCGAGTAAAATGCTGATTACACATCTGCCTGTCATGTCGGCTACTCCTTTTTTTTTCTTCCCCCCAACAAATACCCATTTTCATTTTCCACTATGCAGTTGAAAGAACCATTATTTTTATAATGAAAGTCTGATAAGGTTTTCTTTAGTGTGGATGACATTTTAAATAAAATGTAACTGATGGTATTAGGCGCTGTAACAATAGTATGTTAGTATGTTAATAAACTATGTCGTACTGCATCCTGAGAACATTGTATTGGATAAATACAAAAAGGATACAGAATAGAGGACAGTAAGACGCACTGGAATTAAATTTTAAAAATTAAAAAATTAACAACAAAACTTAACTGACCAATTGAATCTGTCACAAACCTTTTTTGTTCAAGATGTTTAATGATGAATATATTGAGAATAAACGGATGATATACTGACTATTCAAACTGGGTGATATATTTAATGCTGGCATTGCACAAAGAAACACTTTTTAAATCTTTTTCTCTTATTAAATAAATCAAAGCTTGAATAGCTGGCACAAAGTCGATGTAAAAAATGTAAAGTTCTCATTTATAACTGGCTCTTTATTATCCCCACAGATAAGATTCTAAAATCATCAAAAACAATGTTCAAATGAGAAGAGCAGTAAAAGAGATGATTGGAAGATGAAAACCACTCTGTCTGACCCTTATTTTGATGAATGTGGCACCGACTGTCTGAATGTGACCCCCAAATGACCCCAGTCATGCGTGCAAACAGGGTAGCGGTGAGCTGCAGGCTCTTCAGAGTGCGAGATAAAGAGATGTGTTCTTCATTGGTTTCTTTGAACCACTTGCTTTTGTCTAAGGAGCAACCAATAATTCAGAGAGAAGCGAGGAGGTGATTAAGGAAGAATGGGCAGTAAACAGAAAAAGCAGGAAAATGTTTTATGGCTGAATAAGGTCATTATAGAGCTCTGAAAAGGGAATTTTAAAGTTATATTAATCGAAGAGAAAACTGTTAATCATGGCTGGAAATCGCATAGAGGAAGTGATTTTTTTTTTATTCCGCTGATTCAAGAACAAAGGTGAGACCACTCGACATTAGACTGAGGCAGACTCAGAGACAGGCGTTCTTTTTGTTCAGCGAAGTAAGCAATTTGTCTGGATACAAGGTTCAGAAGAGGTGTCATCACTCTTGCAGTCTAACTGTTATTTCTGTCAATCTGTCAGCCTCTGGATCCAGAATCCAATCCACATTTCCAGTTAATTAAATGCACCTGTTTACCATCTATCATAAATGCCGTCCTTGTCTGTTGTTACGTTACGAGGTATTCTGAGTTGTCCATACTGAGCATTCTTCCCAATGTGATTTCAGACGTGAACTTCGGATGTCTTCCATTTATTGCTAGTGAGTTTTTAGTTATACAACCACTGAGTTTCGTTTATTTTCTGATTTCATCATGACACCTGCCCGTTTTTGTTTCCAGTTTTGATTCGTTGATCGTATTTTTGCTCTGCTCTGATCGGTAAACCGACCTCGTTCCTGCCCATGGATGCAGATCCAGTTCATCAAAGATCGCCAGTTCGAGTCCCTGGATGGAATATTCTGTGCTACCCTTAAGTGTAACCAGAATTGGTACAATTACATATATAATGAGCTCTGAACACTATTTACTGGAGAATTAGCTATTTGCTGTATATTGTAACTGATGTAGGCTAAAACTGTGCAGAAGTTACTTTGGTAAGTTGTAAGAATTACTTATTTGAGGAATGAAAAAAAAAAAAATGAATAACCTTTATTTAACCCTATGAAAGGCTCTGTGAAGGCAGCTTGGTATAACACTAATATCTCAGTGATGGCTTAATGTATAATTCATACTTAATTCCAGATTTAATTAACACTTTATTTAAGGCTTGCCTGACAGCTCCATTCCTGCTGATTATTGAAGTTCTTGTATTTTGAATTTGTTTAAGCTGTTCCTGGGTTACAGCCGTTTGTATTTTTTCTGCATAACGCAGGAAAGAAGACAAACTTGAAGCATGTAGCTGCCACTCCTTGAACTTTCCTTGAAATTATTTTTGGAAAATAATGTTCTTTACTAGGAACTAGTACACCATTTAAGCAAATCATCTATCCATGAATATGCTGAAAATGTTACTTATTAAATGGAGATGAGCGTTGCGTTAAAGTGTATATTCTTGCACTAAATATAAAACCTCAGTTTTGAAGAAATTCACATTAACGCAAACTCCATAGCACAGACCTGTTCATTGCAGCATATTTTAAGTTATCGGGGGCAAACTAGAGGATGCAGAGGGAAATGAAAGAGATGGAAAATATGCACCTTCCGCTAAATTTGACCTGAACGAACTCCTGCAGCTAGTGAAGCTTCACGGTGAGGATGGGACCGGTTGAGCCACTTTAATACTCACGTTTTTCATTCCCTGTAATCGTTAGCTTGTGCCCTGTAATTACAGGGGTGGTACAGTAATACTCATAGACAGATCCCCATTTGTGGACTTTACCGCAGGAAAATCGGCCAGCTGACTTGTATTACTCTGAAGGAAATCATCAGACTTTTTGAGGGAATGCAAAAGGACGGTATAGGTTAGCCAGCCAGTGATTTCAGGAAATGTGCTGCTACCATTTTATTTAGAAATGGTAACACCATCCATCCATCCATCCATCCATCCATCCATCCATCGCTTTTCTATACCTGCTTGTCCAAAGCTAAACTACAGTAAAATGGCAGGTCATCCCTGTCATCGGTGATTATTATTTTCTTAATATTATTTTTAAGTCCAAACAGTCTTGCTGCTGCCTTCTTATTGGTTTAAAAATAATGATAATGATGATAATTATTATTAATAGTAGTATTAATTATATATATATATATATATAATATATTACATGCAGTTTTAATAACTCACAGATTGTGAACCTCATAGTCAGATAACTGCACAAAAGTTATTAGTCAGACTGTGAGTATCTGCTCCATCTCAGATAAGCCCTGTCGTTTATTGTGCTGCGTTGTGCAAAGGTGCTGCGTGCATGCGGGGGGGAGGCGGGGTGGGGGTGCGGGGGGCTGCTTTAACATCTGTCCGCCCTCCCACGCCCCCCCATCGACAGTGCAAGCATAGCACTCCAGATTCAGTCTCTGACTCTCAAAGCTTTCAACGCGGCTAAAGCCAGTTTACGCCCTAGAGTGCGACGTCAGGCTTAGTGCAGTGCAGAGCCGTGCAGTGCAGGTAATGCAGTGCTGGCGGTTAAGAGAAGGAGGCGAGTTTCATTGTAGAGTGACTTATGGGCCGGGCCATTTGTCAACTAATAACAAGCTGCCAGACTCAATTCTGTTATTATTATTATTATTATTATTATTATTATTATTATTATTATTATTATTCATTAAAATCCCAGGAGAGGTGTTTCTTACTCATTTACATGCGGTGCTCTGTGTGCTGTTTTTCTTTCATTATTTTCCCAAATTAGCTTCGGCAAGCTGGGTGATAATCGGTCCTCGTGAGGGTGTCACTCTCCTTCCGCTCTCCGCTCCCTTGAATAGGCTAAAGATTCAACGCAGCCCGTATCGAAAAGCTACGTGGAAAGAAAAAAAAAAAAAAAGGAATATATTTACGGGTGGACAAAATTCAACGGCATGCTTCTGTTCGGGTGATCTGTCAGGTTCATTATGAATACAGTTGAATAGGAAACAATGCCTGAAACAGTCATCCATCTTCCAACTTCTCATACCGGACAGGGTCACCGCAGGGCTGGACTCTGTTCTGGGCGTCGAGCGGCACAGAGAGGCTGCATTCTGCAGCAAGGTGCCTCACAGATTACAGGAAAACGGTGCAAATCATTTGTCACATCCAAGTATTTAAGTGTTTTTGAGTTTAATGTTTTGCAAGTCCTCAGATCACCTGAGTCAGAAGACTATCATGCAAACGTATCTTGTGCGAAATGAAATGAACAAAATTAAATTGAAATAACAACTGACTAATTATTTTAGGCACTGATAACACTGATTTTTTCCTTAACATTTAATATTTCTTTTGAATGTTGAGCCAAGACACCAGTGCTAGCTTCCGAATGTTATATTGCTGTAATACATTAATATCCGGTGCACTGCCTCTGACAACAAAAGGTCCACTGGAATCCAGAAAACAAAACTATATTTAATTTACTTGGAGCTGAATGAATATTGTTACACATTCACAAGCGACGGAACCTAAATGTTAAGTTAAGGTATCCTGTTTTTTTTTGTGGAATGTAAAATGTATGTTTTTCCTGCAAAATATTTACTAAGCAGTTTACTTAAGGTCAGACCAGGAAAAACACACAACAGTGTGGATCTCAAAGAGCAGTGAACATGTTACGGCTGGCCCCGGTTTCATTTTTTCCTTTCTGATTTCACTGTGGGATTATTAAAAGTGAGAGGCTTCAGATGTAAATATTTTCTGTTGCATCACAGAACATCTGTTACGGTGGCCTCCTTTACCAAAATCTTTCTTCAGTTCCCCAGTTCCTTCATTTAATTTGTCCCACTTTCTAAGAAGCTTCTGTCCATACATGATACGCAGATAATCACAGCAAAGGTTCCTTCATTTGGCTAAAGCATAAGAAAATGGAAACTGTCTACAGTACATTGAACTTTACAGAGTTGTTCTCACATTAGAACCATGGTTTTATTTTCATGACAATCAGGAAAAGAAGGATTGTGGGAGTTTTACTTACACGAAAATGTGGGCAGAAAAAAAACCGATTTCTTCAAAGCGATAACCAATCAGACTGTAGACAACGTGAGCCCAAGCAACTAGAGGAGGTGGGACCAAGACATGTGACGTCTGGTTGGTCCTGCAACCTCTACTTACTTAAACCCACCTCCTCTACAATCTGATTGGTTATCTGTCTGAATCGTTCTGCCCTCAGAAAATTTTCAAGTACGTAAAACTCCCATGAGTGGAAAAAAGCACAGTTCAGAAACATAACTATTTAACTATAGACCGCGCAGTTTAATATGTTATTATGGTTTTGTAGTTATATATTTTCATGCAGATAAACACTATAATCATAAAATAACAAATAGTGCACACCACATAATGTTACATTTATACATAAATATAATTGCTATATATACATTTAATACTTCCCTAATGGGAGCTGCCTGCCGTATATGTTACAGTATATAAACAATTAACATTTGTAGCAACGAAAGTGTTAGGATTACCTAATATGCACTTACCCATATATCTATTTATGTTTTTAAAAAATCACAACTGTTTAATGTCCTAAGGTGCAGTAGGTAGGGTTTTTTTTCTCTCATCAGCTTAAAATTGTTAATTAAGGATATAGTACAGTTTGGAGAAACTATTTTTTTTTAGGTTTGTCTCAGAAACTTCATATGCCTTTATTTTGCTGTTGGAATTACTTCAGTTGGGCTGAGGTCCAGCTGAGGCAAGCAAAACAGTTACTTTTCACATAGCAGCAATGGCTGCTGCTGTAAGCCTTATATCACACGTCCTTTCGAATGCACATTTTAACCATTTGCTCAGTTCAGCGTCTCCCCTCTTACCTTTGGAGGTATGTATTAATTAGTAATTGTATTTGAAACAGTCAAGGGTATTTTCATTATTCCGGCCGTATGGTTCTGTTGGACGGTTATTGTTCTGGCAGAGACTAAGGTCCCGCCCTTATCCCCACTCGTGGTTTGCTAAATCTTTTTTTTCTTTCTTTTACCTTTGAAAAATGACTGTAACCTATTTTTTGACAAGCTGCTTATTACATTTCAGGCCTGTCTGTGTTTTTGTCTTTCTACATCACAAAAGTTCAAAAGCATAATTTCCAAATGTATTAACCATATACCAATAGCTTTTCAGTATTTCTAACCATTCTGTATAAACAATACCAATGCAATCTTTCAGCCAAACTTTAACTGATAATAATGTCATGAATCTAGTACTCAGTGCCCTCTATCAGGCATGAATTTTAAACCACATCTGCGACTGACTCCGTCCTAATCAATTTATTTTATTTTAAACATTAGTACTCAAAAGTCTGTACACACCTAGTGAAAATTGTTTGTTTTTCCACAAAATAAAGACCCTAAGCACACCTCAAGGTTATGTAAATACTGTATTTTCTTGTGAACAAGGAAAGAGATGCAGCACTCTGACAAATGACCTGCCCCCCCCCCCCCGACA
>JAABNX020000057.1:7321311-7335208 GCA_015163995.2 Mormyrus lacerda
AGACTGCTGCGTACCCGGAGTGCAGCACGGGGTGGATCAGTGACGGTTTGGGCTGCAATACCACGGCAGTCCTTAGGCCCGCTACTCGTTCTCGATGGGCACGTCATTGCGAAGGACTGCCGAACCATTCTGGAGAACCATGGTCACCCAGTGGTTCTAACATAGTACCCTGAAGGTGGTGCCGTGTATCAGAATATTAATACACCGATACAATCAGCAAGACCGGTGCCGGAGTGGTGTGATGAACAAGCAAGTGGAGCTGAACATCTCCCACGGCGTGTGCAGTCACCTGATCTGAGTATTACTCAGCTGCTTTGTGGTGTTTCAGGAAATGCTTTCGCACATAGTGACCTGGCTACTGTTCTCTAAGAGCGACGGCTCGAAATCCCTCTGGCCACCGTGCTGGACTTTTATCTATAACTCCCCAGGTGACCTGATGCTGTGCTGGCCGCAGAAGGAGCCTCTCTATCATACTAATAAGTTATTGTGGTTTAAAGCCAGGTGTCTCAGTTTCACACACACACACCCACACAGGTTTGTAATTATATCTTTGTGGGGACTCTCCATTCATTTCTATGCGGAAATCTCTAATCCCAGCATGAAAACCTTAACCCCTACCCAGCCCTTCCTTTTTGCTTAAGCTTTCAGACCGCCAGTCCTTTCTAGGACATTTCCAACTTACTCAGAGACACCACCAAAATAGCTTTAAATCTCTCCAACAATAGATGCAAAATGAGGGGATCAAGCTCTGTCTGTCGGAAGCTTCCCTTTGCACCAGAATAGTACTTGACCACAACCTATCGATTCTTTTCTTTTTTTTTTTTTGCATAAAATTTTTCCCTGTCATCTGCAGTCAAAAATATCAGAGGAACTGTCAATTTTATAAAAACAACAGCCGTCATACCTACTGGCAGTCCCCAGGTTACGAGAGAAATACCATCCTTAAGTCTGTCTTTAAGTCGGGTCTGTAGGTAAGACGGAAAATGAATGACACCGCTCAAAGAAGTTATAGTAATTATAGAGTAATGATGAAAGTAACTACATACGGTACTGAGCTTTACTTCGAGCCGACGAACGGCTGAAACCATGCGATGTTTTCATGAGTGTCATAAAGCAGTGAGCGCGTTCATTTATTACAGGACGTCGTATTTCACCTGTATGAGTATGAGTTGTCCGCAATCTGGGTGTTCTTAACCCGAGGACTGCCTTAATTGGTAGCAATGTTTATCTAGATGATTGTGTGGACAGCAACACTATGTTTTTATGCCTTTGTATGATATATTCGATGGGATGTTGTACCACAGAACATGAAAAGGATACACTCATAAACGGCGTGGATGCACAGTGAGATCAGCATCCAGTGAGTCCACTGCACGAGCAGGGGGGAGGGGGAGGGGCATTACCGAGTGAAAGAGGAGTCAGGGAGCCCCGTAATCCATTATAGAAGTGCTAAACTCTTAGGAAACTTTGGGGTTTGAATGGCCTGTCTCCTCAGACCGTTCCGTTACTCACCCATGAGGTGCGAGCATGCTGAGGAAGCTCTCCAAACAGACAGGCTCTGGCTGCAGTGCCCCTCCTGGACCCGCAAATGGGCATTGCGAGGTGTCCTCTGCATTTATAAAGGTGTGATGATGTCTTGTCCAACTACTCCTTCCTCGGTTGAGATATTCCTTTCTGCCCCTTTTGATTACGCTGCGGACCCAGGACCTGGAGAGCTTTATTGCGCCTTACAGGCCATTCATCTGCCGGCAGTGCCCTGATGCGCCCCCTCATTCCCAATAAAATAACCTGACATTTCCACTTATATATGCTCCTCAGATGAAGATGCCCCTTTTTGACTTTTCACTTTTTTGTTCTCCCATATTTTTCAGTGAATCGGAAATTTTTGTGTGCCTTATAATTAATGATTAATCTGTTCCCACTTTTTGCGTGTCTGTTTGCCTTCTTTTGTAAAACTATGTTTTAATTTTAATAACTGTTTAATCACTATATATATATATATATATATATAAATAATATTATGTGTGTGTGTGAGCGGGTATATCTTACCTTATGGGGACACAATGTGATGAATACCTGTTTTTTTTCCCTTATTGGGACCAGTTTCCCAGTCCCCATAAGGGAAATATCAATTTAACACAAATCTGTGTCTGTATTGAAAAAGCTAAAAATGCAAAAACTTGTTTGGTTAGTTATGGTTATGGTTAGGGCTGGGTAGCGGTTAAGGTTGTCACAGTTAGCATTAGCCTTTTTCCCATAGAAATGAATGAGCGGTCCCCATAAGGATATGGTTACACAACAGTGTGTGTGTGTGTATTTTTATATATATACATATATACACAATAATCTCTATCAATCATCCTGCATCAAGTTCATCCCTGTTAGTGGGTCTATATTAAAGCCGTCTGTCAGTCCTCATAAAACTGTTAAGGGAAAGAATGTCCTGCCTCATGATGTAATACCCCCCGTCCTGGTCGGCATGGGTCTACATCACCTGAGCAATTTACGGGGCACTGTCTGTCGTTTGCGTCAGTGTGTGACTGGCCCACCTTGAGTGTGACAGACGCACTCATCCACGAAGCTTGAGGCGAAAACATGCAAAACCAAAAACAACACGCTCGGTGGCCTAATGGTTGCATGTTTGTGATCGAAAGGCTCTTGGTTCAGATCCCTGGTGCTGAATAATAGCTGCTAGCTGCTGTGACATCTGGGTTAAATGCAAAGGACGCATTTTGTTATGGTGTCAACAATGACACCTAATCGCATTCAATTTAAATGTTCTTGAATAAAAGAAAAGAGATATGATTCAGTGCTTAAGTCCCGAACTGTGAAAGGCTTGTTTCACAGTCCATTTACTTTCTGAAAACTTTGATATCTCGAATGGCCCTTCAAGTAGCTTGCCCTTTCTGGATAATTTCCAGCCGATATAGAATGCGATTCGTAAATCACAGACTGCATACGCGGCAATCGAGAGCTCCATGCAAGGGTAACCCTTGGCTTCATAAACCTGCTGGGGCAGAATTTATCTAAGGCTCAATTTACACATAATTGCTCACATAGAAACTGTTTTTACAGGAAATAATTATGCATTTCTCACAGACAGCCAATCCACTGAAACTTCCCTGTTTTAACGGATGTCCCACTTTGATTACTATGTATCATCCCAATAAGTAAACAAACAAATGAAATGAACAAATCGCAGTTCTACATTATAAAATATGATCATTGCTAATGATGCACAGATATTGAGGATAGAGATTCAATGAACAATTGAAATTTATGTTTGTCAGAATTCAGCGCGGTGTCCGCAGCCTGGCAACCGTTGGGGAATATTACCTTGTTTCGAACTGCAGCTAAAGAACTTTGTGAATTTGGAAATGCCGGTAGAAAAGGTAAAGGCGTACACACGACACGGAATATGTTTGACGGATCGAAGACCGCATTATACGAAGGCTCTTTTCTACTTGCATTTCATAACCCCTTAGTCCACTTCTGGGCGTCAAAGCTGTGGTCGAGTGCTAATTCACTGCTCTAGACGCCGTCCTTGAAAGACCACTTCTGACCCTCCGACGGTCAGGGGGTTTGGATGGTTGGTGTGGGTGGACCGTGCTGACTTGATGAGATCGACCCTTGCAAATGCCATGAATGACATCCCCGCCTCTAGGGCTCAGTGGTTCGGGAAGAGGTGAGGATAAAGGGCAGTTTGAACACGTCCACAGTCGTGTCGAGGCTCTGAGGGCACCGGCGCGGGATGCGACTCTTATCATATGGGGAAACCGCTTTCATGCTCTGCATTTGCAGAGGTCCTGAGACGGCAAGACACTGTGATAATGCTGTGAGTCTGTCAATTCCAAAGAGAACTAGAGGTTCAACATTTATGTAAACAGACAAACATGTTTGTATTCAGATCTTTGTGGGGACTCTCCATTCATTTCTATGGGCAAAACCCTAATCCCAAGAATGTCAACCTTAACCCCCACCCAGCCCTAACCTTAACCATAAGAAATCAAATAAAATACGAGACTTTCTGCATTTTTAGCTTGTTGATTGCAGGCACAGATTTATATAAAACTGAGTTTCTCCTTGTGGGCACTGAAAAGAAGGTTCCCACAGTGTGAAAAATAACAGGTTTTCATCACATTTTGGGGAGATTTGGTCCCCACTCAACAATATATACTATACATAACCCCGAGACACCCCCACCCCCCCCCAACACACACACACACAGTTCTTACAGTACGACATTATTACTATATAGAACAAAATAAGCCAAATACACTTTATGATTTCCTGCAGATAAAATATCCAAAAATGTATTTGCTATGCTCTTGTAAATAATAACTAATTAAATAATTAAAATCAGATAGGTTCTCTTTAGCATGCATAATATTTTATCAGTTTTTTTATTGTTATTATTATTGAAAGTGCAAGCAGTGTTTCAAATCAGAATTTTTTAAAAGAGGCAGTTAATTAAAAAAATATTTTATATCCAGACTTCTGGTGAAGGTCACATCAAAGTGTTTACGTATAAATTAAAATGCTGTCAGAAGATGCTTAAACACGGATTCTTAGTTTTCTCGTCTAATTTCAAGGTGTGTTTCTGGAATGATCCCTGGCTTTTTGTCTCCTACATGCGCCCTGTACTTTTCAGAAGTCCCTATATCACCTGCATTCTTTTTTTACCAGCTTCAGTTCAGAATGTACATTAAACAGGCAATGTTTATTTAATTTCCACATTTTTTTCATCAGAATATGTAACCTGCCACCAAGAGTTTGAACACGTCATCGCCCAGTATATGCCGATCATCTCCTATCCATAATAAAATGTTATTTCATTGCTGTCATCTTCCTTTCATTTTTAATCATCGCACTCAGCCTTTTAAATTTCAGATGGAATATAATGCATGCACATGTTTAATTATGTAGTGAAGGAAATCAAATGCCCTACTTTACACACGTTCCGTTATCGTCCTCCAGTGTGATAATCTGCAGGAGTGTGTGTCAGCTGGGAAAACAAAATGACACAACAGAAGTCCCCCATGGCCGGCCTCCACACCACAATCTCTCGGGTAATGCCGCAATTTTATTTCCGGAACATTTTCTGTGTAGACAGAGAAATCTGATGCTTTATTTCATTCATTTTACTTCAGACTTCCATTAATCTTTGTTCTGTATTCACCGCACGACTCTATGTGAAAATGTCTCTCGGATTAGATGCCAACAATCTGTTTAAGGGGTCCCTGATATGATAGGGGGTGTTTGTGGTCATCTACCTTAGAGGTTTTTTTTTTTTTTTTTTTTTCATTATTAAATGCTTGCGCGGAGAACAGATGCATTGAAACCATGTAGCTGAATCTAATCTAAGTAAAAAGGCCGACGGAGACGAGGGGATCCTTTCCAGGTAATGCATTACTGCAATTCAGTTTGATCACCAAGCATGTTTTTTCATTTTATTAGTGGGCTTCGAAATCATTATTCAGGGAGCAACACGTCGCAATGCAATTGACGTGATTTCTTTCCGAGGCACACGAGGTGGAGTAAAAATAACACAAGGCTACGTTAATGATCATTTTTCAATGAATATGTATTTGGGCAGCATGCAAGGCTTTTCATGATTTCCGCTACAGATGTCAACGGCGCAGAAACATGTTTTAAACCTTACAAGCTACTCCTCCGAGCCATTACTCATTGGTTAAGGTTAACGTACATGAAATTGCTGCGTCGTGCAGCCGGGTTGGCGGTTAGGCTGCGCCCATGTGCGCGTTTCCCGTGATAAGACTCCATCAGCCACACGTTCCATCGCACCTTCGTTCCATAGCTGTTCTGCCTCAGACAGGCGAGTGATGAAGTGCGAATCAAGCGTAAGGAAGTGACTATTACTTAAAACCGTGCACATGGCATGAAGATTAATGATAACGAAATGGAGAAAGTTAAGACGTGTCAAAATGGTAAGCCGATTTTATAATTGTTAGACAGTATTACTCTTTGAAAAGTACGTCACCGATATAAATAGCATGCATAAACCATAACACTGAAGACAATAATAATAATAATAATAATAGTGATGTTAATCAGTGCACATCTGCCGTGTCACTTTGAAAAGGACATTTATCAAGGCATTATTTATACATGTCAGTGACATCTTCAGACTTCATAAAGGAAAGCAGGTTCATTGAGGCCTGAACGGTTTTACTTTTTTCTCACAGTAACTTAACCTCTTGCTCTTCTCACTTGCGTTCCCCTTGATTTTGGCACCAAATAATTGACACGGTGAAAGTTAATGTAAGCTTTAACAAGAACTCATTTGCATGAAACTCAGGAATCCCATTAAAACTTTAAGATATATAGCTTGCATTCGACCTAGATCAAAAATACCATTCCATAATTATTCAGTTTGAAACTAGCAAAGAATACGTTTAATCGTTTTTGCTATACATCTTTTTAAGTAATCTGATAGCTGTGCAATATAGAAAATAAGATTAGAAGAGATAATAATGAAATAGATAGATAGATAGATAGATAGATAGATAGATAATCACTTTAAATTATGTTTAGTGAGGATCAGGAATTAGCTAAGTCAATTATTACTTAGTAAAGTGTATTAAAATTCAGGTCAGAATGGGTCATGTAATCATAACTGATGTGGATGAAAAGTAAGAATTCTCCCCATGTTTCCATCATCGCCATCTCTAAAATGGAAGCAGGGAATCCTGACAAAAAGATATCACGTGCATCGTGTGTTGCAGGAGTTCAAGCCCTTGGATCCAGCTATACATTCATTTGAAGTGCAAGAAATTCAGTCACATATAAAATGGCGTGAAAATAACTCCATTGATCGGAGTATCATAAGCGAGCCACTATACCCGTGAAAAAAGTAAACCTGCCTACTATTACAAACCAGCCTTGCGTCTTCTGAATATGGGCACCGCAGGAAATTAACGTAGCACAAACACACAGGTAAGAGGCACACTGACATTTGTGCAATGCGGAGATCTCTGAAATGTAGCCTGAAAATTGTAATAACTAAAGGAAGGGCCATTTTGCAGGTGGTTGCTATACTGCAGCTATTCCTACAGAAAGGAGAGACTGAAATTACATTGCTTCAGCAATATTATAACTAACACTGAGTACACTCAGTTTGTGTAATCAGACCATGTAACCTTGAATTCCACACACTGCCTTCTGTTCTGGGGTATGATGTTTATTAATAATAATAATAATAATAAAATTGTGAATCTGTATTTATAGAATTACACAGAAAGATACTGTTAAAGCCCATTCTTATCCAATCATGCGCCTCCATGTTGAAATGTATAACTCAAGACTAAGCGTAAAAGCCGGACCGAGCCGATTAACAAACTTTTGTGGTTTTTAGATGAATATTACAAGCTATGCTTCTTCATAAAGAACATTTAAAAATCCCAAACTTTTAGCAGTGGCCCAGACTTTTTAAATTGCTACTAAACAAACACAGCATTTTAATTCTCGGACGTTCAGACATTCACTGACATTAAGAGTAGGCTCACTGGTCCTCAGGGATTGTTATTTTATTACCTCGGTGTCAACACCAGGTTCTTTTTTCATATGAAATGTTTTTAGTTAGAAGTTTAACTAGATCGATTCAGACACAATTATCCACTGAAACCTTATTGGACCATTTTGTCACATGGTCTCCCATTAAAGACTGCAAAGCGCTTATTAGTGCATAACCAACATCAAGGCATTACATGACCACAGATTCAGAAGACAACCAACCTTTTCCCAGGTGACACAGAGAGAATGCCCTTATGTAATTTTTAGTGCATAAACAAGCATAATCAGATACATCAGAATTTATTCTAGCGAATATCCACAACTTTGTTGCCCAAAGTTCAAGTCCTTCTAGACAGCCGTGTGATAAAGTAAGATGCTACTTCGAGTTCAAAGAACCAATTCGACCAGTAATGCATCCACACGTAATACAAGGCTCATTATTTGGAATCTGTAATAAAGAATAAAAAAAAATAAGATTAAGCGTTGGCCCCTTTCACATACAACCTGGCTTGTCTGGCAGGTCGTGTGCTTTCATGTCAGACGATGACAGGCATAACTAACTGGCAACAATAATTGTGTAAAATGAGACGCAAACATTTATTTCCCTAAATAAGTAGCATGTATATCTTTTTTTCCTAAACCTAATTGTAGTTTTAGGCTTCATGGATACAAAGACAGTACAATATAAATGTAATTAGCAAGAGCAGGGGAAATATCATTATGGGCTTAGGAAGAGATATAGGACGTGCTGATAAATGGACTGCATTTATATAGCGCTTTACAACACATGCCTCACATTCACCCATTCACACACAGAGGCTGCCATGTAAGGTGCCAACCTGCTCACCGGGAGCAATTGGGGGTTCAGTGTCTTGCTCAAGGACACTTTGATGGGGTCGGGAGGAATCAGGGCTTGAACCTGTAACCCGCCGGTTGCCAAACGATAGCACTACCTCCTGCGCCACCATCTTCCCCCTGGAAGGTGGCAGGACTTGCTGATGCATAATATTATACCAACAATACACTCCTTCATTTTGCTAGCGGGTTTCCAGGAGGCGTGAAAACATCTATGGTCAGATTGGTCAGAAAAAAATCCAACAGGGGTTACAGTTCAGAGTTAGTTCACTGGTTAGAGTCGCTGGTTAGAGTCAGAGTGACTGGTTAGAGTCAGTGGAGCTTGTTCTAACTTGATCTCCTACGATAAGATAAGATAGGATAAGTGATGTTGATCCCTCAAATGTGTTGCGCACCTACATGTGTTGACAATTGAATATTTTAAAAAGTAATTTATTCATTATTGTTTGTTTGATTTAGTGTTTTAACAAGATGGATATTAACATGAATCGCCTCCTGTCTGGCAAATTTGTCATCAGCTGAAGCGTGATCCTCTCGCGAGCCGTTGCAGTGTTATTTCCGAATGAGTGACACTCAAAGCCCCCTTTTTTTTTTTTACACCCTTCCAGATCGAATTGCCCCCCTAATGAGCAACCAGTCACAGAATCCTCTTTGATCCCCTGTCAACACAGATGTTTTGCGTGTCAGTGCTGTTTTTGTGACTTTGTGAAAATAATCACAACAGCATACAGTATATGCCATTCAGCACAGAAGAGAGAGCATCCACAGAGGACGATTGCTCTGTTTACCTTCCTGGATAAATGCTTATGGAAGGGAGATGGATGGATGGATAACCACATTTATATTCAAGAAGCATTTTCAACTTAACATTTCCTTTTCTGTTTCGTTGGGCAGCATCTACAACTAATAACACGTAGCGACATCTGTTCTGGGAATATTAAATTTAAACCGAACACGTTTAGAATCATTTAGTATTAATCTGCCGTTTGCCTCGTTGACTTTACAATCATTTTTACGTTTGCTGCCATGCTACCAAAAACAGCTGGAATGGAACATTTTTTGTGCCTGCGGGAGTCTGGACGTCTCTGTCTCTTTCCACGGGTACCCTGAGAACAATGCCAGGCGTCGAAGCCCTCCGCGCGATCGATGGGGACCCCGTCAGCCCTGGGACCATCACGCTCCTCACGCAAGGGAGCCTTACAATAGGAAACTCTCCAGTCTCAATTCACCAGTGCCCCTTGCAACCCTATTATCCCAGAGATGCCCTGGCTCAAGCACCGTAACCCAGTCATTGATTGGGACTTTGGAGACTTTGTTTCCTGGAGTCAGTGGTGCTTGTTCCACCTTGATTTCCGCCATGAGAATACAGACACTCCCTGATGTGGAAATACATAAAATCCCAGGGCGGCACATGGATCCTTGCAAAGCTCTTCAGAAAGGTCCAGGCGACTGTACTGCCCCTTCAATGCAATAATGATTATGGCATGAGCTTCCCAGCATTGCTACAACTGCCTGCTGCTTATCCCAGGAATTTGAGGCAACCAATCCCATCCTTAGTCTCCATTCTTATATTAATTGTTGTGAGCAGAATATTATGAATCATCAGGACCCACCACTCCTCCCTTCCGCTAAACATGGCCGACAACAGGTGGTTTATATTCATGTCCGGGTGGTGATGTGGAGGTAGATGGGACCTGGGACATAACAGGATCCATGTTCTCTCTCCAAACAAGGCTTGCAGATGGATGCTAAGAAGGTAAAGACTTTACTGGCTCCATCCTGCTTCCAGGAAAGATCGACGCTGTTTCTTAGGATGGGCGCATTATCTATTGCTGCTTTATTAGATTAGTTAATCCATCGCCGTGTCAGTTATCATTATTTTGAAGGGGGCACCACAACATATAAGATGGTCTCCAGTGACTCAGATTATATTTGAGGAGTTCTAAACTTCTGCTCCCATTGCCAAGCATCCTGACCTTTTTCAGCTATTTATAGTGGAAATTCATGCCATACTGTAGTCATCTCCCAGCCAGAGGAGAACCTCCCTACAATTATAATAATGATACTGATAAATGAGAACAGCTAGCTGTTAAGGTTTCCCTGGCAGAACGGCGACACTGGCTGGAAATGACCAGGTACCCTTTCCAAGTTCTCATTGATGATAGGAATTTGCAGTATCTGCAAAATGCAAAATGCCTCAACCCTCGTCAAACTTCTTTGACCCTGCTCATTGCAGAGCTTCACTTTAATATTTCACACAGACCAGGTTCCAGAAATACCAAGCCAGATATCTTATTCCACAGATGGGAGGAGAACACTGCGTCAATAACTACTCAGGAAGAAGATACTATACTGTATATAGTAAATGTTTTGCTGCTTGAGCAGATGCACAGTATCAAATAGGCTAACTTGTCCCATAATCCACCTAATGTGCCGCCATACATTTATTTTTGGAGCAGGTCAAGATTTTCCCTTCAAGTGGTCGAATGTCTTTCTGCTTCCTGCGCATCTTTGAGTATTACGTATCCAACAGTTAGTCTGAGACCGGTTCTAGTCTCTTGAGTGGCATAAGGACACTAAAGCATCTGTTATGGCTTGCTCGCTCCTCACCAGCTATTGACTGGAACCTTGCGTCTTTTGCGGATGCCTTTCCATGGACCCACCTTGCATTTCATTTTATTTTCAATGGTCCCACATTGCATCTCCCTTCATCTCAGAACTTCCTCCCTCAGAAGGTCATACACGGATCCTTAATATCACTGATAGTTTTTCTATGGCTTGAAGACAACAAAGGTCAACAATGTATGAAACACCAATCAGACCATGTAACTTCATGGCTCAACTCTCTACTTGCAGGTTTATCTGCTTGTGCTGTCAGAGTGCTGAATGTGATTCAAAATATTGTACCATGGTTGTTAGCCAAACAGCACAAACGCTCTCATGTCACACCCCTCCTTGTCTCTCTCCATCGGCTCCCTATAGGTGCTTCTCCGAAGTTCAAGGTCTTGGTTCTGGCCTTCAGATCCATTAATGGATAGGCACCCATCTCCTTCAAGAGGCTCCTTGAGATCTTTGTGCCATCTCACGCTCTTCAGTAAACAAGTCAATGCCACTTGGAGATCCCTGCACCACACGAGAGGTGTCGCTCCAGATGTCCCTCATGTGTGCTTCCCCAGTGGTAGAAGGAACTTCCCAACCACATTTTGTCATCAGATTCCCTCTCCACCTTCAAGACTCATCTACTAGAGTAATGCCTCTCTGTGGTTCCTGAATGTTCTTAATGTTGCTCTATCTGCTCATTGAATAGTAGGCTTTCCGGGTTCTTGCTTTGTTAGTTGTGTAGCTCCTGCTCCTGTACAATTTACACTTGTATGTGGGTATTTACAGGAAGCTTGGCCTATCCAGACTAATGCTTCAGACTCTCTTATAGCTGAGTGTTTGTAATGTGTTTTTTGTCTCACTTGTAAGTCGCCATGTTAAAACAGCTTACAGGCAGGTCTCCAGTTCCTCTCAGGATAATCGATGGTAGCCCTGCTTATGTTCAGTTACCCGTTTGATTCCCATTGGGTCTGATCTTCCCAACAGTGCTTGAACTTCTTTTTTTTTCCAAATAGAGAAGAATGGCAAAATCCCTAAAGTTCCTAGTCGATATTTCCTTTATGCATAAAGCTTGGCTTAGGAGCATGGTAAGGAACTCGCCTGAACTATTGATTGGGGGTCAACTGAGATGAATGAGAGAAACTGGACGGACTTGAGGATGTATGTGAAAGTTCATGTGACATTTCTGATTGGGTGAGAAAGTCGAAGCAAGAAAGTTCATTGAAACCATCACTATACTGCTTAATGACATTTGGATGACATTCAGTTACTGAAAAATATCTGAAAACAAAGAATCAGAGATGAAAAAATATTGAAACCATAAACCAGGGCACCAAGAAACAGATAATAAGGAACAGTGCTGAACCTCAACTTCCCCCTGCAGCATCACAGATAACATGAGAAAATACAGTTACTGAAAAAAATCAAATTAAAACATTTAAAAACACAATTGAAAGAAAAAGTTGACAAAGTACAAAAATATCAATAAAACACATTTTTTTTTCGTCTTTTCTTGACCATTTTTTTTCTTCCTGTGCTCTTTTTTACACTTCAGGATGACAGTATTGAACAGATTTCTCTGCCACTTTTTATCATAAAGTTGCATACTCAACAAAATAATTTTGTGGCGTTGCATTCTGGAAGCCAGGTGGAACCTACCTCTGGCAACTGGAGTTCCAGGTGGGAACACAATCTGGAAACACCAGGAAATGCCAGAAGCTATATAAATAGCCAGGCAATGGTTGCTGATCGGTCTTGTTTAAATTTCTAGGCTAGGTGTAGTGTGGTGTTTTAGAGCAGGGCATGATCATCTGTATCAGGTGTGTTAAATTAGGGCTATACCTATACGCTTTGCAGGGTGGAAGATCTACAGGAGCAGGGTTGGGCAGCCCTTGCTTTAGAGGTCTGTCTTGGGGTGCTTTGCGCATGTTTTTTCCCTTGTTTGGTGGTTGCTATAGTTGTTGATTTTGGTCCTCATATTCTTTTGGGTTCTTGCATTTTACACAGTTATATTTTGCCTCTGGATTTCTGTTTGGGAGGCCTTATTCCTGCATGTCAAGCGGGAGAAACCGCCCCCCCCCCCCTTCCCGTCGGCAGCCCAAATC
The DNA here is from genome assembly GCA_015163995.2 of Mormyrus lacerda. Classification (NCBI taxonomy): domain Eukaryota; kingdom Metazoa; phylum Chordata; class Actinopteri; order Osteoglossiformes; family Mormyridae; genus Mormyrus; species Mormyrus lacerda. The sequence goes on from JAABNX020000057.1 coordinate 7,334,403, forward strand.
CCATCAGCACCAAGTGCCTGTGAACCATTTTGGGGGAGGTGTCTGCTTTGGGCAGACCTGGCGTTTTTGGCAGGTGTTGACCTGGCTTGAGGCTCTTCTCTTTTGTTTTCCCCAACTCGTTTGTGCCTTTTAAGTTAGCGCACTGTTTGCCCTTTTGGGGTAAAATACTTCTGTTTTCTTCCTTAATCGTTCTGAAATTCTTGTTAACAAAATGATTGGACCTCAAGATGAGCAGGTTTAATGAGCGTGAATTTGAGTTAACGATAAATAAATTAAAAGGCAAAGGGAATGATTTTTCTGAACATTACAATAATTAAAAAGTGGGGTGGGGGCTCCCGGACCTTAATAAACATAAAATGTGGAGCATCGGAGTATGTGAGGCGGTGGAGTGATGCTGACCTGAGGCGTGCCGCACGGCCGTATTTCACGGAAGGGTGGGGTTACTGGGCATGCAGTTTACTTCTTATGGAGAAGTGGAATCTGGGGAAGGGCAGGATCAATACGACATGAACCGTAAACACAGAAAATAAGCGTCAAGAAAAGTAAAAAAAAAAAAATATAGCATTGGTTTGTGTTACAGATCCTTAGACTGTCTGTTGTGCAGCTTTACAGCGGTGAAACAATGGAGAACGCAGCGATTTATATGTGATGAGGGGAAGGAGATGGAGGTGATAATGAATATGTAAGCCCCCAGTTACCTGGCTATCCCTCACAAGGCAGTCACTGTATTAAAGGGGCAGAGCATATACGGCTACCTGGCTATCCCTCACAAGGCAGTCACTGTATTAAAGGGGCAGAGCATATAC
>JAABNX020000057.1:7335308-7358573 GCA_015163995.2 Mormyrus lacerda
GCAGTCACTGTATTAAAGGGGCAGAGCATATACAGCATAACTAAATAGTAACTACAATGATTCAGCATGGGATACCGCCTTCTTCCACTAAAGCACGGAGATGCGGGGTGATTAGAATAATTGTTCTTGCTAAAAGGCTAAAGATGTTCCTGGGGTATTTCATTTGAAGACCTAGCGGTTACACTTTACATTAAATACACCTTTATAATGCATTTGTAAAAAGTTCAGTGCACCTTCATAATGCATTCATAGAACATTTATAATATACATTAATGTATATTAAGAACAAACATTATACGATCATGAATAGAATGTTTGTTATAATATTTGTTATTAAGGTATAACAAGGTACACTTTCATGCTGCTTATGAATGTTCTACGAATGCATTATAATGGCGCTATGAAGGTGCAGTTAATGTAAAGCGTCGCCCAAGTGGATAATTCTCAGGAAGACAATCTCACACACAGGGACAAGAATCTGCCAAGAAGCATCCTGTACCATCTTGATTGATTCCAACTGAATCATTTGCCTAATCAATGAATGCAGATCCAATCCATTTTGGGTCAGGGAGGACAGTGAATTGGAACCAAATTGTTGAAAGTGAAGCCCTTATCATGTGCCAACTTAGCGCATAGCTTTATAGTGTCAAATCTCAAAAGGTTGCGGGTTCAGTCTGCGCCTCCGGAGTTGTGTATGTGAGGTTCGCGTGATCTCCCCGTGTTTACGGGAGTTTTCCCCTGCGGTCCACAAACAGACAGTGAGGTGAGGTTGTATCTCGAAGTCGTCCATTGTGTGTAATTATATACCTTGCTGTGGCCTTTGAGTCCTGTGTTTTCTTGGATATGCCGTAGGCTCTAAGTGACCCTGAACTGGATAAGTGTTTGTGGTAAATAGATGGATAAACCCTCCTAACGTAGAGCAAAAAAGAGTCCTTTTTAACGCAAAATGCCTTGAACCAAATTGGCTTTCCGTATTCATCTGGTATTCTGAACAATTGTGTTCCAGATGCCGCCACTTTGATGAGAATGCAGGAGGTTATGCAGAGCCAAGAAGTTGACTCTTTTTTTTTTGATTTATACTTTGAAAGGGTGGCCTTGAGTGGTATTGAGTGCAATATGGTGCAGCCCAGAAATATGTAGACATAGTAAATGCTGTTTCTGATTTATGGTTGCCACAACTCAGATTTATTATAGTCACACTTGTGGATGCGCATCGAAAATCGTGGCTCACAGGGGGGAAAAAAAAAAACCGTCTGACGATAACATCAAAATGCATTGACTAATAAAGAAGGGAATTTCACGGCTCAGATGATTTTCGTCTCTCTGAAGATGACAGGGGCTCTTTTGGGCATTTTGTGTCTCTTTGTGGTTTCGAGAAAAGGCAGATAGGACTGAAGAACTTTAATTATTCAATCAATGTTCTAACAACAACAACTGTGCCCAAACTTTCTGAGAGAACCCATCTTTGAAGATGCATGCATCATAACAATAACAAATAATAATAATACGAATAATAATAATCAATAAGTTTCCTGCTGCTAACGCTGCTTGGACCCCAAATGATGATGATGATGATGATGGTGATACCTTTTGTTATATAATCTAAATGTTACTGCTCAGACGGGACATTTATATACAAACTCAGTGATGTTGAATCATATAAGGATCAGACTTGAAGCTTGCAGTTTAGGCAGTTCTGGAGACTGTCGGTGCTTGCCGTGTTTAATCACTGACATTAACATCGTGCCTATCTTCGCTCACTGTGCACGGGGTTTGCATGTCGTCCTCTTGTCACGTTTCCTCTGGGCACTCCTGTGTCCTCTAGCTGCCCAGAGACAAGCACTTAGGCCAACTTCAGATTGCCCTTAGTGTGCGAGTGTGTATATATGTCTGCTGCTCTGGCCTTAAACTTGACCCGCGGCCTTGTGCTCTAGGCTGACAGGGATGGACTGCCTTTACTCAGATTCATTTTAATTTCTCGTCCTGCTGCGAAAACGGCTGTTACTTTAGCTGAGCACGCGCTCAACGTGTCTCTTGATGCCAACACAGTCCACCGTCCATGTTTTCAACGTTTCTTGTCTTCTTCCTTGAATGAATGACAGTTGCATTCATATAGCACTTTTCAAGACACCCAAAGAGCTTCGTAGAACAATTGGGGGCCACTTCAACCACCCCCACTGTGTAGCCCCCACCTGGATGATGCGACGGCAGCCATTTTGCGCCAGTGCGCTCTCCTCACAGTAGCAGAGGTGGTGAAGGGGCAGGAGAGGATTCAGCAGTTAGATATAGGGGAGGATTAGGAGGCCAGATCTGAAAGGGCCACAGTGGGCGATTTAGCCAGGACACCAGGGTGCCCCCTACTGTTTCTATAGATGCTCAGGGGTCTTTCATGACCTCAGAGAGTTAGGACCTGAGTTAGACATCTCGTCCAAAGGATGGCACCGTTTTCACACTCAACATTTTGGTAAGAACCACGCAGATCATCACATTAAGAACAGTAACCTTGCCTACTAAGGGCAGACGTTTAAACAAGCCTGGGGCTCATATGAAAGCGTGCGGGATAAATCTCGCCACCAAAGCCTCTCTGTTGCTCATTTATTAATTTGCTCCTTTCATCTTGCCTTATGTCTCTTCATCTCCTATTTCCTTTGGTTTCACTGCCGACTGGTTTCCGCAGATTTTTCCTCAATAGTGCTGAGAGTGTTTCATTTCACCAAAAGCTTCCTCTTTTTAAATTGGTGCTCGCAGTGACAACACCGCAAACGTGTGGGTACAGTAAGCAACACTTTCAAGAGACTGTTTTATTCCTTTTATACGTTTTTTAAAGGTTAGGTGTCATTCAGTTAGGTATCTCTATTTCAGTTACGTTCAAGACTCATTTCATCAGATTGGAAACATTTACTTACATGTTGCAAAGGTCTTAGATGTTAAACTTCGTTGTATAGTTGAGTAGAAAGGTTAATTAATATTGCCTTGCCTCTTTTAATTTCAAATTAAATCCTGCACATCTATGGTAACAGCACCATGATATCTCAGCTCTGTTGTATGTCATTTATCTCTAGATCACATAAATTAGTCAATATCTTTTTTACAGGAGCTCACTATACGGCCATTCCATGTTGAAAAAATAACAAATGACTAGCCGGATGCTTAACACGTAACTTGATTTCTTTGCATGTGCTCAGGAGTGAATAGATACGGTACTGCTTGAGTGCAGCTGATTACCTTCGCTGTGTATATGAGTGGTGTGTTGTGCAGCTTCTCAGAGTGAAGGTCAAGTAACGGGGCTATGGGAAATGAAAGTCCATTGTAAGGAATGACAAGTGTAATTCCTTTGAAGCTTACAGTTTAATGCAGCTGTACCAGACAATGCTCACTTTGAGCAAGAATATTCATAGTAAAAACAGAATGAAAAGTTTCACTTTTTTCCTGCAGGGGTTATGTGGTCTTAGATGACACCTGAGTCCTTTTCATTCTGGCTATTTTTTATGCCGTAAATGTATGTAACTTTGTTACTGGAAAAACAGCATTGGAGTTTAATCGATTTTAATTGACTTCATGACTGTATGCTGACAACAACCTGATTTACAAACAGGTATGTATAGTATGTTTGTATGTATGTATGTATGTATGCATATGTGTGTGTGCATATATGCATAATTTTATAAAAAAGCAGAATATGCAGCGTGCGACTCTGTGAAAAAGAGAATTATTGTATGTATCCCACAGCCACATAACCAGTGAGTTCCTCCACTGATATTTGCTCATTTTTATAATGTCAAGGTCAATGGGCATAATGCAATATATCTCCCACCTACCCAGCAGGTTGCCAAGGGGCGGCGGGGGGGGTGGAGTGAGGAGAGGGGGGTGGTTGGTGTTTCAATTGGAAGGAAGGTGGATAAAGTAAAAATGAAGTTTGCAGTGTCTTTTGAGCTATGAAAGCTGCCATCTGGGAGGGGCACTATGCGGGTGCCTGGGCACCTCTGCGATGCGCATGCATAAATTAACGTGAGGTGCCACCTCAGCCGTAATACACTTCTTACAGATTTCTACGGCTTTGAGGGTTTTAATCTATAAACAGTGCCGTCGTTGCTGTGATGTGGATGATTTTTATACACGGTGAAATCCCCTGTCGGAAAAAAGCCTGAGAACAATGATAGAATACCAGTTATTGAACTTGACTCAGTCTGATGAATAAGGATACCGTGCACAGTAGCCGAGTTTCTTCAGTTTAGTTAATTGAACGAGGCGACAGCGTAGCTATATTCCGGTCTCTCAAACGACGAGCAATTTATTAGCAAGGTTACAGAAGATGACATATACTGTAAGCTCCTATCTGGCTGCTAAGAAACTGGAGAGGGTTGGCCAATAGAATCATGTAAAAGACAATGAAAGACAGAACAGAACAGTGCAGAGCAGACACTGTACATACAATGCTTTCTCCCTTTATATCACCCTGACGATTGATATTGACACATGTTCCGGAGAGTATCTACGGCTCAGCTGAATAGCTGATAATTAAACGGCACATAAGCTGTGGCATTGTGCAGCTCCTGAATCCTGCCCCCGGGTAATTTATTGACCCAGCGGTCAAGATGATATAACGAGGTGGCATTGGCTCTCAAACCAGGCCGTAAGTGACCCGGCTCTGGCTGGTATTACATGAATGTCCCGATCGAGATCGCCTCGTAGACCCTCAGTGGTACCGTCGGGACCAAACCACAAAGGTCACATATTGTCTCCTTTTTCATACACAGGGAGATTATTTGGATTGACCCTGGCAGGTCTACTGTCATACGGTATTACGGCATCCTGTAGGCTAAAATAGTGCTTCACCTGCTTCAGAGACATGGAAGAATTAGGGAAGCCTTCCTCTCTATATACTGTAATGCGTGTTCAACTCTTGAAGGTGTAATCGAAAAAGCCAACAGCTAAATATGGAAATGTAAACAATACTCTAATTCTTCCAATTAAAGGGAGACGACAAAAAATCAGAAACTGACATATATAAACATATTTAAGCATAATTATTTGTACGCTGTCAGAAAAAAAAAAAGAATTTGTACCTTTGTAACTGCGGCTGTACCCTCAGGAGTCTGCCAGCTGTATCCTTAGGTGTAAGTACTTTTAAGGTATAGTAATGGATTATGAGAGACACTGGAGGTATAGTAATGTTCTTTGTACCTTGGCGTTGCTCCTCAGAGTCCATTTTTGTACCCTAGATTAGGCTAAAAGGTACAATTACCTACAGCTAAGGTACATTTGGCAGACCATTGAGGGTATAGCCCTAGTGACAAGCGAGGTGACATCCCAAATAGGTACTTATTTTCTGATGGGGTGTGTGCTTTCTGGGCTGGGTCACTTGTACATTATACACCCACAATCACAGTGATTGTTCTTGTACTTATGTCTCAATAAAATAGTCGCAAACAAACAACTTCCCACTGAAAGAGTCAGACTGACAGGGCTACAGGCAAACCATACAATCCACAGTGCTCCGTTGGTACAAACTGACTTCACAGCAGTCGTTTTATTCTATGCTCCAGGCAAAACCCAAAACTGACTTCGACTCCATATACAGTACTGTGTAAATGAAGAACTGGCCAAGGGCAAAATTTATTCAAACTCAAGAACATTAGAAAGTTTTAGAAGGGAGAACAAGCCCTCTGGCTACTCAGAGTCTGTCATATTGCTTCAAAACAATTGATTTTAGTCTCATCTCCATCATTTCGGAAAGGCTTTGGTGAGTCACCAGAACGCCAGGCTAATGGATGCTGAACTATTCAGCAGTTTTTAGGTGGAAAGGTATTAGCTCAAACTACTAATTTACTCGGGGACTGGGGAGATTTTAAGACACGTCTTCCTACATTCTTCATACAGTTTTCATATAGGAATCTAGAGAGTAGTTTGTAGTATTAATAACCACATTTCAGCAATGGCACGGCGCCATATTGGTCTTCCAGATGTCATCATGGTGCTGTTTTTTTTTTTTTTTTCCTGGCAACAACACACTAGTTTGTTGACTAATTTTCCCTTGACACAGAGTGACTGATTAAAAAAAGAAGAAAAAAATAAACAGCCACAAAGCGGAGATGATGAAGGATGTACTGTAGCAGGTGTGTCATGCGGGCCGGTGCATGGTATAAGCCTTCCTTTTAAGCAGGCAGGCGAAGCAGATGTTTTGGGGAAGCGTTTATGGGGAGAGTCAAAACGGATCCATTGACCTTAAATAATCTGTTGCCTTCATGGTGTTTTAGACTGCCAGCCAGTTGAAGGCACTTTCCTCTTGTAATAGCTTAACTTATTAAAATAGCTATTCAATAATAGCCATTCAATTGATAGATTTACAAAATAGCAATATAAATATTATTCTAGATAGAATGTAAAAATGGTGCTTGCTTATTGTAGTTCAAGCACTTTAATGGCATTGAATAACACATTGAAATAACTTTTATTACAACCCTAAATGTGCATTAATAAATACAAAATGAAAGCTAAGAATAACATAATCGTACAAAATATGTTCAAATGTATTTGCAAATAAAGCATATGAAGTGTTAGAAGTTTGAATAAGCAAAACAGATTATACAGTAACATAGATTATTATTGCACCTATAAGTAAACAGTGTATTGCACATTTTCTCTTTGTACATGTATGCATTGATCTATAACGCTGTCTTGATGGGAGAAGCTTAGACAGCGTATGTCCAGGGTGAGCGACGACCTTAATGACGTTTTTGGCATTTTTCACGCAGAGTGTCTTGCGCAGATGGTCGACGGTGGCCTGTGCTGTTCTTATGACCGGATGTAAGGCTCTTACCGGCCCTGCTGCAGCTCCTGAACCACGCTGTCATGCAGTTAGTCAAGATGCTCTCCGTAGCGCATCTACAGAAGTTAACCAGCAGCCTCTGAGAGAGGTTAGCCTTCCTCAGCCTACTCGGGGAATAGAGGCGCTGTTCTGCTTCACCTGCTGCCACAGAGGCATCGCCAGCCCAGGAGAAGTCCTCTCCGATGGTGGCTTCCAGAAACTTGAAGCTGGAGACTCCCCCCACAGCCCCTGCTTTGATTGTTATTGGGCTGTGATGGCTCTTTTCAGTAGTCCTGAAGTCCACAATAACTTCATTGGTCGTTTTGGCGATTAAAGCTCTTGGTCTCTCACCACGCTGTCAGGTTCTGAACCTCATGATTGTATGATATGAGTCCAATGATAGCCATATCATCTACAACGAACAAATAAATCCTTCTAGAAGATTATTTTGTGGTTTATACTTTATGAAAAGAAACATTAAATAAATATTTTGTCCTACTGAGAAACATCCTGATTTTCTGTCCTGCTAGCTAAAGCTTTCCATCAGTAGGTGCTAGAAAATTACAAGCAATATAATATAACACTATGACCACAACTGATTAAAGTTTGTATTAGTTCAGTCTTTCCCCTGTTGCCTGCAGCCCGTAGGGAATGTAGCTGAAATTTGAGGTAATTCCAGAATAAAGAAAAGTAGTGGGCAAGATGTCAAAGGATTGACAATTCCCACATCAAATTGACTTAAAACCACAATATTATGACTTCAGTCACAGGTCAGAAGTATTAACAAACTGCATGCTTTGTAAATGTCTAATCTCTACATGGTGTATAATAAAATGTAGTTCAGGAAAACCGAAATGTAAATCAAGTAAAATGGAAATTAATATCAAATTAGGTAATTAAGGCACCCGAGCCGGATATGCTAATTAGTGACAATAACAGTGTGTCACTGAAAATACAAAATGATCAGATAAATGATTTTGGCTCTGTTTACGCATTTCGCTGTAGGTCAAAGAATAGCGGCTCATGGATGAATGACAAGGGTATATTTTCTGCTGACGCAAATTAGAATCAGTTGAAAGGTCCCTTCATTAATCATGACGGGACGTAAAAGTGACTCTTAATTACAGCTCTTATTTTGCCTTCATCAGCTGTTTCCAAAGGTGGAAGGGCTTCTCATCAATATGGTAAAATATCTGCTTTCCACCTGCTTATCCAGTATGGTCATGGAGGCCTTGCATATACATCCATATGATTTTAAAGAAATATGACATGTAAAGATCAATCTCATCCATCCATCCATCCATCCATCATCCATCCATCCATCCATTCATTTTGCTTTATCCTAATCAGGGTTAATGGACAGCTGATTCCTGTTCACAGCTGTACGGGGCACCTGGCAGGAGTACAATTTGAGTAAAATAATTATTGTAATAATATGCTATGAATATTATTATAATTAATATAACTGGAGCTGATGGATGGATGGATGGAAGGAATGATTATCTTCCAGTCTAAATAAATGCTAATAATGCAGTAGCAACATGTATTGTAAATTACACTACGAAATATCTGCATAAAATAAAACAAAAAAAAAAAACGAAACACAAACTAGCATGAGACAAATCCAAAATAAAGTAAACAGGTACATTAAAAACAAGTAAATATATTTTTTGCTTTAACGCAATGAGCTTCTTTATGCAGAGACAATGAAAAATAAGATTAATTTGATTAATTCAGAGATTAAAAATACCACACAGAATGAAACTGTTTATTTTGCTTCCGTGGTTCTTTCACAAATTCATTTCAGACTTTAATGAAATCCCGTTGGGGATGGTCATTTTCGTTTCTGTCTTACAGATAAATAACTCAAAATCACACTAAAATTAGAGTTAGTAATTGGGTTATCTAATCCTGACTCTGAATCGATTAACCTTCAGGTTGATATAAACTTTTTTTGTTCAGTGTTATTGTAACTGCTGCACCTAATCAATTTGTTTCATTTGTTGAGCATCTAGGCCTTGTAACCAATATTTGATCAAATTTAAGATGGCAGTTCCAGTGTAGCCAACACCTATATTTATGGGTTTCCTTTCAAAAACCAGTAAAAAGATATTTAGAGAACTCTACATGCAATGTGGACTCTTCCTGGCACTTCAGGGATTCTGGGTCACCGAGTCACGTGTCATATGACTTTCGGAGGACAAATGAGCATAGAGGTTAAAGCAGTGTGAACGGAGAGATGTCATACTGTAAGCACTTACAGAAGTCAGAGACATGAAGCGACAGCACACAGTACATTACTAAATATGCTAATCTCTGGCTGGACATCTAGCGTTCATTTTTCAGCCGCAGCTAACATTTTACCTGAGCGGGCATAATTCAGCAATACACTTTTACTATATGTATTAATTAACCAGTAACTAAGTGTTAGTTACGTACTGATCCCACGCTCGTCCATCGTTAAACAGTCATGGCAGTTCATGTATTTTATGCGTTGACTATATTTGCTCAAGTAATAATTGAGTTACAAAGGTACTTATGCCCCCTCAAGTAGTGTTACCCAGTTGCATTTCACACATGTATCTGCTAATAGTTGACTACTGATGACGAAGAAGGAAGTTATTTTTCTCTGTGTAATAAGAGAGGATTTTAGGCTTTTAGTAAATTCTGTTCCACACTTTGCAATTTCTGCGCAAAGAAACATTGTATCTAAACAGAGGTAGATAGTTCAGGTTCAGAAAGTAATATTCTAGACCAGATTTTTTATTTTTCAGTCAACCAATTGAGTAGAGTACTCTGTGACTGTGACTCTTCATAATCAAGCGGCTGGTTGAAACAGAATCCTGGTCTGGATTTTTAACTTTCTGGACTTGAACAATCTACCTCTGTCTTGAACAATGATGCAACTTTTTATGACTTTCAAATCATTGGCATTTGTAAGCTACAACCTAGTTGTCTAGTGGTTTTGTGGGCAAATGAAGCTGAATGGCATCAGTAAAGCAAACGTACTTAGTCCATCTTTGTATATAAAGAACATGTTCCTGTATGTAATATCATAAATTGGTCTTTCAGTGTCACTCTCTAATATTTTTCAGCAATGATCACTTACAAAAAAGACATCCTTCAAGCAGAATATAGAAAAGTTTAAGTATAATACACAAAGTTCTTGAGTGAATATACTGTATCAATAAATAATATGCTGGTGATTTGCTGGGTACGATATTTTCAGTCAATACTGCACAGAACCACATCCTGAAATGATTGAATTCTCGCAGTGTCATGAAGGGATTGAGGTTTTGCTTCGACTTTCGTTTAATGACTTTGTACCATCAGCTGCCACAACATCAGGATGGTTTTCATTTGCACATTTTCCAGTTTTTGTTTTGTTTCTTTGTTCTGACTTTGTTTAACAATGTTGCCCTACAAGTATGTTTGAGATAATCCTAGAATATCTCAAGATGAGCAATATTTCTTGGGGTAAAAACTTACTGGAATATCAGAGCCTTTGAAATAGTGTTTTAACTTTTCAAAAACAGGCATCAAGAACTGCAGCGTTTTAGAATATCTTTTGATCGTGGCCTTATGTCTCTATAGAAACTGTTTTTCTCACTCTGATGATAAGGGCCCGAGTTAGTCGATTTCTGTTAGGCCGATCTGGCACAAATCCAGCCACATTGTTCACCAAAATATTCTCACAGCTGCTATTTCTTCTGGGTTCAACTCAGGGAAATAACATTTTGACACCTGAAGATTGCATCGCTGATTGCCTTTCAGACTAAACTGAAACACCAAACATCCTTTTTTTTTTTTGTACGTCACTGCTGGGGCCCTGCAACTCCGCCATACCCAAAAAATCTCACTAACGTCAATAAGAGAAAAACTCCAAAAAATGCTGACCGTTTGAACAGGTGAAAAATCCTTTTGAAGATGTGGATTTATTTTGGAAGTTTTTCCAAGCGCATATAACTGCACGCTAAATTTATAACTGAAAACAGAAGTGCAGAACTGGGATATGTCTAATTTATCTTGCTGTGACATATACCGTTAAACATGCATTAGCAAAATGTGAGAAATATAAAAATACCACTATTAATACAGTAAGGTGATTACAGTTGCTTGACTAACACGTTACATTGCATCACCTCCTATACTCTGCTTTGGGAAAAACTGATCCTCTTTTAGTCATATAGCTTTGGCTGTCTAATCACTCGCTTCGCAGAAACCAGCGTTACGTGGTCTAACCTAAAATACCTTCGCAATCAGGAGTTTACTCTACCCCTGACACATGCTGTCATGTGACTCCAGCGGCAATAGTATTTGACAGTGTGTTTGTTTGTGTGTGTTTGTATTTATATATGCATATATGAATGTGCATATGTCCGTGTGTGTGTATCCCTTGCAAAATCAGATTGACATGAAGCCTGGCATCGCACACCAGAACTTGCAGTAAATAGGTTACAAAGCTAAAAAAATGTTTGTGGTGAAACCTTCTGTACTGCAATAGACATGCAACTGACCTCCTATAGCAGAATATTTAATGTAGTCACAGTCTGACAGCCATACTGTATAGACGTCCTGTAGAAGCATGAGCCGTCCTACAGCATGGCAATATGGTGGGAGAGCGAGATTATGGGGATAGAGGTCTACATGCCTGATTTAGGTAATTCCGTGACCCTGTCATAAAATGAGACCACTGGGGCAAGGTAAAATCTGCAGTTCACTATTAAACAGGGACCCCGGAACGGGTCACGCAAACCTCCGATGGGCTACTTGGGTTAATCAGAGCATCCAGGAGAGAACCATTATTCTGGGTCAGCCACGGACAGCGGATGCGGACGTCTCAAATCACACAGGCGGCTGCGCAGGCTTAGAGGAAAGTGTAACATCTGCTCTGCGGTGCGACGTGCCATTGCATGCGATTCAAGAGGGACGAAAATGTACCTAGAAATAAGTCTGTCTGGAACGGCAGTACTGAGATCTTACATTTCAGCTACGCCACGTGTCTCTGACAATTATTCCAGGAGGGCGACCTGATACATTTCAAAGGGTGCGACCGAGTTAATGCCACAGCTTAATTAACCGGCAGTAAGCTCATTAACATGGCCGTCAAACGCCGGACAGGGGAAGGCTTCTTCTTTAAGCTCACCCACATCGTCAGAACCGCCAGTTATTCTATGGTAGGACCAATGGGTGGAAATAGAGTTCTGCTGCTGAGAATCCTCCAGGATCCACGGGGGGGGGGTCGATGTAAGATGCTGGAAGGAAGAATCTGATTCCGTTCCCATTTCTGGAAGTTGGACAATGGGCTGGAGCCACAGAGAGAGAAAGTTGTCCAGGAAACCCAGATGAGAAGGAAACAGGACACCTCCTCAGGTTCTGGCCCTGTTAAGGTTCTGGTCAGGTAGTATCTCCTCAAGTATTCCTAACCTAGATAAAAAGCTGAAATAAAAGCAGATACGCTCCATTTGTAGAGAGGTCAGCCAATACTGTTCCTCATAATACAACCTCAGATCCAGAGGATGCTCCTGTACCTCGGTGACCCCGAGACAATATGCTGCATTGGAGCCTCTGGGCTGGAACTAATAGGGGCAGCTCATGGCATGAAACTGGCAGATCAAACTGTATCGGCGACCCTGTAATCTGACCCTGAGAGTGTCTGGTCAATACAGGTTGGCATGTTACGCCAAGATGCACGAGATTCCACAATATGCCCCTCAGACTAGCACTTGGCTGAAGAGTAAGAACTCCCTGGGTGCCTGTCGCCTCAGAACAGTTATCTTACTTTATAGGGCCATGGATTCCTTAGCAGGACCGGACACACCTGGTAAGGCAGAACGTGAGCATTTAGAGCTGTATGATATGGTAGTGCGAGGCGTCTCAGTGTGACACGGAATTCAGAACGTATGACCTGTTTATTTTTGGAATTTTTCACTTAAGTACAGTGCAGAACATTACAATATTTTTGAAACCACGGTTACCGAATCAGCGGATATCGCGGTTCCACTGTATTATATTAAATGTATTACTTAGGCGGTGAATTTCCAATACATACCCCGCCCCCCCACTTCCAAAAAAAAAAAAAAACTGTACCATAGGGTGACAAAAGAAACAACAGTTAAAACTAATCTAGGTTAATCCCTGAAAGCACCTTCATATTGGTACCATAACCCATTTCCTGTTTAACCTTATTTACCCTATTGCTTGTATCCTTAGTCTTGACATTAATAAACAGACACACTCATCGATGATCAAGCAAGTTAAAAACACATTTGCTGTAAAGTGTAGGCCACTGATATACTGACTTGTGATCACCGGCTTTGGCTGGGCTACTTGGTAGGATCTGGAAGGGGCGAAGGAATAATCCAAGACTGGAAGCTGTTACTTTTCAGTAACACTTTGTATGAAAGTCATGTATATAAGGATCTATGAACACATCCATAACACATTATAATGCATTATATGCATGTTTATATAAAGGCATAACACATTATAACCATGTTTAATATATAGTACAAATGCTTTATGAAGCTCTATATTACACTATAAGTACCTTTATAATGCAGTACAAAGCATACTTAATGCTTATACGGACCATTAAAATGTATTATGAAGGTATCTATAGTGCCAGGATTGCCAAGTCTCACGCATCTGCCGTGACACTCATGCTTTCAGTTTCTATCTTATGACAGACATGTTATTCTCTAGTAAACCTAAAATTAGCTACATCAAAAGTTTTAGGCATTTTTCAAATGCTACAGATTATTTACAAGGTAAAAACTGTTGCATACATGTAAATGCATTTGCATCTGTGGGCAGACTTGCCTTGGACTGAAAAGCTCGCACCATCCAGCTGACCAAAGTTGGTAACTATAGTGTATTACAGGTAAGAGCTTCATTGGAGCTTATGAAGTATTATAATCGACACTATAATACCTCATGACTGTCAATAGGAGATGCTGTAATGCTTTATTAATTCTTATAAATTCAACCATTATAATGCATTATGAAGGTATCTGTAATGCACTATAGATGACAGCTTTAAGTAAAGTGTTACCAATTTTTCTAATAATGGTATAGTGTGAGCATGATCTGTGGGGTTCAAAGAGCAGGAATTATCTGATATTGCTCTGTTTCGCTATGAAAATATCCAGGTTCAGTTGCAGTCAATCAAAGATCAGAAAGGGATCACGATTCAAATGCTTTTGACTTATTATCATGGAAAGCTACAGATAACATTGCGATCAGTTTCCTTATTCTTTAGAGGAAATGAGAAATCCAGTCGCTGCGGTTTGACTGCGAAATAGTATGAATTTCCCCATTCCATAAGGAAAACGTTTCATTTCAATAGCTTTGGCTGATGCTTCTAAATGCATCTAATGACTCCCTAAGAGAGACAAGAATGGTTATTTACCAAGAGTGTCCATTTAATTAATTCTCTTCTGACTCAATGTTTATGCAAAAACTTGTTATTTTATGGCTGTTTTAGAAAGCAAGAGATCACAACAATTACATATTTGAATTGTCAGTTTTAAATCCAAATGAAATCTAACTGTTCAGTTAATGTTGAGTCAATGCAACTGTTGCATTTGGTTTACATAAGTTTCACCAGACAGAAGTGGCTGACGTTCCTACATTTAAATGAAGGTTTCTGGGATATATTACTAGGTGGCACAGAATAGCTATACCTTAATAACTGCAAACATAACAGAAACAGTTTATATAAAATGACATGTGAAGAGAAACCAAATTTCCCCTGATGTACAGAGTCTGCATTAAATGATTGTTTTGGTCTTTACCCCAAAGCCAGATTAAATCTTGTCTTCTTCTATAAACATGTAGTATAGGATATACAGAGAAATATTTCTGCTTCTTCCATATTCCTCGCTTCCCGCTATTATCATACCTGTTGTTTCCCACATTTCTGCTGATTAATTGGATTGGCAGCCCTCTGCTCCAGGAATTCCCATCCAGCCTCCTGTTTTCTATTCAAGCTATAGGATAAAAGCCGATTAGCCACTATCACAACATTGTTTCATTTGATTTGCTCATGTTGTCATGGCGATCATCATCTTTGTCACTACTGCTACAGAATGTTCCTATCAGTAATTAAACTCAATAACAGGCAGAATGTCAGGCTTAAATTAGAATTAGCAAAAGAATTATCTGTCCTACTGACACAATGGAGACAGACCGCTCGATTATTTACCGCCACAATTGACGAAGTACAAAGAATACATCAAACCGGACGATCGCCGCAATAGGCTTCGCCGAGTGGCGCTTGCGTCCTTCCAATAGCCAACAGAATTTGGGACCTCTGACCGGGCAGGGTGCTGGCGTATGAGGTGTCCAAAATAGCAGGTCTGAATTTTGGTGTTTCATGACAGCAGAACCACATTATACATTATGCATGATGCAACAAGCAAAACATGACTGAGAAAAAAAAAAAAACATTCAGGGCTTAAGCCTCATTATCCCAACCCTGGTGCCACAACCGGAAAACCAGGAAAAGGGAACGGGACACATAAACAACAGCAAGGACGATGCAAGCATAACAAATTCGGCTCCAGCAAACCAACAGCGCAGCTCGACTTTCAGTACAACTCAAAGATAAGATGCAGGCACCTACGCTGCAAGACTCAGCTAACCTTGTCAGATCCCATAACCAACGACTATCAATAATCATGCTTGTGTAACAGTGATACTATACTATATAACTGTTTCTCTCCCATTGAATCTAGGAGACCCTCCTTATAAATTACTATATCTAGGCTATGAAAATGACTATACAGGAAAATATATTTAAAAAAAAAAACTTTAAACGTAACCATAAAAACACTTATCTACCAGACACAAATTGTTTCTACGTTGTCCCTTGTCATGATTTAGTAAGTTAGTGAACAGTGCCCTGCACTTCTCATCCATACATTTCCAAATGCTTTATGTAACCCGGAGGTCTATGTTTACTCTTAGATCAAAAGCTCTCGGTTGATGTGAAAGTAATGTTGACTTAGGTGGTATTTATTCTTAGGTGAGGTAATAACATAAAAGCCACTGGTAGCTTGCAGCGATGTCTGTTGATCCACCTTTGTTGACAGCAAATGTCACCATTCCTGGGTGCATTGAAGGTTTGTGTCATCTTCATATCAAAGACTGCTCAGTTCAGGGCTTTTCTCTCTCCTCTTTCCCACCTGTTATAAAGAGGTTCAAAAAAACTTTATCAGATCACAAGAAAGTCATCCAATGACATTGTGTGTTATAAGGAATTTCTGCACTTTGTTGTAATACAAAACTCTGTGACGTTGTAACTTTACTCAACCTTCATCAATGTTGCGTGGCCCAGTTTTCCACAGTAGCTGCGATATAGCAGCTGTCACACCTCTGCTACAAGGAGAATTCCTCCATCACGGTGGGAGTGAAAAGGCGAGCATTAAGTATCTAGTCATGCTTTGCTTTGCATGGATTAATTACAGGTGATGGAAAATGGCAGCTTGGTGGATAGTGCTGAAAGCACTCAGGTTATCTGCGCTGCGCGCTGGAATACATCTCCGGGTCTGTGTTCTCCTTACGCTTCAACCGATTCCTTTTGGGTACTCTGGTTTTCCCAAATGAACAATAGAATTTGGTTCTGCGAGTTCTGTCATTTCAATGTCCAGGCATGTGTAAGTGATTGTGTGTGTCTGCCAATCAGCATATGCCTTTGTGAAGTGATATTGTATATGGCAATGACATCTAATGGACTGGGAGTCGGGTGACCACATGTTGGGGTGGGGGGAGAGACATTATGAGCCACTTCAGCTTTTACAGACTTTAAACCTAAAAGGCTCCTGTGCTTCGCTAAGTAGTTCAGTTCCTCTTCTGCTTTGACTGGTTTGTTTCCTCAATTGAAAGACTCATCCGGTTGTGTCACATTAGCATTGGTGACACATGCGTGATCGGAGGAGACTGACCAATCAGCACGCAGCAAGAACGCAGTACTAAAGTGAATTCCGGGTCCTTCTGATTGAACTGGTAATTGGCAAACCCTGCCTGTCTCATAGTGCCCCCCTGACATTGATTAGGTAGTAAACTTAACTTGTAATCAGCCTTTACTGTACATTGCATTTCAGCCATTGTTCTTCACGGTTGGCTTTGGGATCACTAGGGCGCTGATTAGGATTGTCAGCAGCTGCGTGGAATCAGTGACTGTTACAATCATGCTGCTTTATGATCGCCCAGTGTATTACATTACATGTTTTATGAATGATGACATGATTGTTTTATAGTTTTTTGTTATATGATTATTTAATCTCTTTACTTTTCCCTGAACCCTTTTGCTCTCTCTGATGATGTTTAATGCATCACAACACATCCAAAGCCTTGGGATGTTTCTCTTGTGAAAGGCGCTATATCAAATTTATTGAATTGAATTGAATTGAATTGAATTTAATTGAATAACGATCAGGTTTTCCTGCCATGTTTGTTTTAGCTACAAAGGATAGAGTTGGAAATGTTTTGAAGAGCTGGGAGTTATAATCTCTGCATGTAACTTGGTAGGTAAGTAAGAGAAATCATTAAGAGCTGTTTTTCAGAAAAAAAACGTGAACAAACTTGGAATTTTGGCAGAGGAGAATATGGACTGATTGTGTTTCCAGGTTAAAAGCTTGTCATTTCCTTAAAGCCTGAGCCAGCAGACTGGAAAAGCAGCGAGAGGAGAGGAGATAAGGAGACCAACCAGGCAAGAAGCAGCGGAATTCCTTAATATTCCCTCCACTGGCTGCTTCTGCTCGTCTATGATCTGACATTTTACTCTTCCTTATCTGTCCGGCTGATTGGTCACAGTCAGGTTATGGCTTTGTTTCTTTATAATAAATCGCTTATCGCTTTTATGTTGTTACTTTACATAACGGCTTAAGATAAAACTGTCAAAGACAGTTAAAAAGAGAGCTAGCATTAACGATCAGGCCAAGGCTGGAAATAAGAACTGGTCTTGTTTAATAACCGAAGGCAACAAAGGTTTCTTGTTTTCCAGCTATTTCCGGTAGATGAAGCATTTCTGTAATATATATGTATATATATATATATGTTAGCCTCCGATTTTAATGTGCTGCTGATATAAAATTTCCAGAAACAGAATTCCAGCACATTCCTGGCCAGATATTTTACCCAAATTGTAACATCAGCAGAGTCTGACCTGTGTGCTTTCAGGAGGGTGAGATGAACTACCCTAAATTTATAATCGTCTAATGTAAAACTGGTCCAGTTAAGCATTTCGCGTAGCAACATACTCATCAGTTCATTCATTTTAGCTGTAAAATATATCGTACACTGCATGTCACCTGAGAGATGTTGCAGGAAGCTGATTAGTACAATATGACATTATTTGGTACTTAAAATGAAAATTTATCTGGAGTGTTTAGGGACAAAAGTGCACAAAAAGTGGAAACCCTGAAATATCATCGTAGCATGTTTGTCTCCTGTGTTTGATAAGTTGCTTCTTTGTTCGGTAAGTGAGACCAAAGTTCCTTCCTTCAGCACGCCGACGAGAAGCGGGTTGAGCAGTTTTGAGCTTGATACTCGATGTTTAATCTCCCGAAGTGGTTGTCATTCCATTAGCCTGAGTTTTATGCAGTTGAAAGTCAAAATAAAATGCTGCAAGGAATTACGTTTGACGTTGTGAGTAAAGAAAGCTGCAGCTTCAAGAGAAAAGTGTTGACTTAACTCTGATAAATTTGATTTGTTTGAGAGAAGGCAACATATATGCACATTAAAGTTAACATCAAGCTATGGACTTTACTCCCATAAATGTTTACATAATGCCAGTAAAGTTTACACGGTATAATAAAGCGTACCATTTATGGATTCATAATACTTCATTACTGACTGCAGCCATTATGACATTTACTCTTATTACTGGATTTCATAGCTTGTTCTCAGGTCTGCCAATGGCAGCGAAGAGCAGTATATGTGCAGCTGGCATATCGTAATAAATAACCAAACAAGATCATTTTAGCCGTGTCAAACATAATGCTTTATCGTATGAGAATTACCATTCTCTGGGTGAAGCCTTAAATCTGCTAATGTCATGACGTTTCATAAGCCTTGGCGAGTAATAACCTTAAAATCATCACTTTGTCGTCGCAACAGAAGTGTTTGCGTTTAATATTTACGCTATATTATATGGAAGCATAAATCAAGGCTAGATTAATTCTGCAAAATTGTTGCGATGACATAACCACCTAAAAAACAAACGCATGCGGCCCATCGTTACCGACCTTGCCGCGTTATTGCCGTTTATTTAAAGAAACCCTTAAGTGATCAACTGTGCACCATTTTCATAAGAAACCGAGAGCCAAAGTAAACAGAATGATTCCAGACAAGACGGCAAGACCTCTCGCACTTTTTGGTTGGCAGACTTCGCTGTTTTCATTGCATATTTAAGTGCTTCTGTGCTCGTTAATTGAAAAATATTGATTTTTCAGAAACCAAAATCAAAGCAAATTGACAAGTATGAAATGTCACATGCTTGTGTCTGTAGTAAATCCACCTGGCCTGTTTTCTGAAGTTGAATGTTGTCTTTCTTGAAACAAAATGTGACCATTATGGTAGCTGGAGTGACACTCGTTCCACGTCTGGGGTTTGGAGGTCAAATTCTGTTCTGGGGGGGGGGTGGGGTATCTTTCTGTGTAGTATATTTTATACCAGGCAACTCATCTAACAAATTCACAGCATAAAATGCATTTAAAATACACCTGTCATAGCATTACCTGTAGTACCGAAAAGTGCTATTTATCCGTCGAGTACTAATGATAATTGGTAAATGCTATACTCAACTGAATGAATATGCATGACACAAAATATGCAATTAACCTGAGCCAGGCATTCCATATTAATGGTAGATTTTAATAAGTCAAACAGTTACATGAAATGCGCATCCAGTTACAAAAGGGAAACACTTTTGTTGGAAACGGTAGCTTGAAATTGATTTCCGTGCTTTGATGAGCAGAGTTGCAGCCGTGCACAAAGAACTGTGGCTGAATTTAATAATTTAGTCTGAAACTAGCAGTACATCACTGTACAAGGTCCAGTAACACCTTCTGCAAATATTCTCCATATAATACATCATAAATGTTAAAACCTACTGTATAATAAAAACATGAACTGTACAGTACAAAATAAAACATGTGACTGCAATATCCAAAAACTTCCGTTTTCTGTTTCTTTTCAACTATTCTTTTAAAACAGAAAACCCAAAACATGGACACGGGTTCAAGGACAAGGGAGGAGACGGTAAACAAACTGGGGAACTTTCACGTTGGGGTCAAACAGGAGAGGCGACCACAAGGGACATGATTACTAGTTTTAGCACTGGAGTTTCCTGGCATCCAGGTTGCTATAGATGAACACAATTGGAACACACCAATTTATACACATCAAGGGAATAGGGGCAGGTGGAGCTAATCAATATGAGTAACGCTGCTGTCCACCTGTGTACCTCCAGCAGACAGTGGTCACACTCACCTTCTCCTATTTATTAAGAATATTAAAGGACATACATTCAATTTGTTAAGTAATTAGCTCGATGTTTTTCTAGAACAGCGTGGAGCATTAGGTAAGGGTGACATCGGCTGCATTATGCCACTGTGTACTTTTAAATTGTTCCCCCAGCTTTCTGATGGCCCATAATAAGGTCGCTCAAAGTAGCTTCTCCCTTCCTGTCTCTGACCAAGCTTTATTTACCAAAGGGGACAGAAAAGGGCAAAAGATATCAAATATTGCCTGATTGCGGCTGAGAATTAGGACACGATGAAATGTCCTGCCGTCAACGCGAATGTTCGATCAGACACATAAAACGCAGTGACATATACATACATATACGCACGTCGCCATATATTATGTGTGTATATAATGTTCCTCTTATCCGGTCACAATGATTCTGGGAATTCTACAGAGCACACGCACACACAAACCATGGAAATACCTCCCACCCACCCCCCGACTCCCCTGCTAGTGCAGCCCTGAGCCTTAATAATATTAATCAAAACTAATGCATTATCCAAAAATTGTCAAAACAATCATCCACCAGCCACAATTACAACAACACAAAGAGGGAGGATGAACAATCCCCTCAATCGATGCTGTCACCGGTAGACCTTCAGTAGGCCAGACTCTGTGGTCACAGCATGTCAAAGGGAAAAAAAGGAACAAAAATGATAGAACAAGTGTCATTAAAAAAGCAGTGACAATGAGCAGCAAGACACAGCAAATCACAAACGCATTCATACAGCACTTAATGTAAATCCATGTATTTAT
Organism: Mormyrus lacerda; assembly: GCA_015163995.2. Classification (NCBI taxonomy): domain Eukaryota; kingdom Metazoa; phylum Chordata; class Actinopteri; order Osteoglossiformes; family Mormyridae; genus Mormyrus; species Mormyrus lacerda. The sequence continues at coordinate 7,356,406 of JAABNX020000057.1, forward strand.
CAATAACTCATCTTCGTGAAAAGTGCAAAACTATCCAACTCTCATCTGTGCTCTAAATCACTTTAAGAGATCTCTCTCCTCTCCTCCGGGGAGACTTCTCTTCCTCATTGGCCGAAGCCTCCTGAGTCCTCCTTCGCTTGACTTACTGTATGAGTCTTCACGCAGGGATCATAGGGGCAACAGATGCTCAGTATCGCCCTCTATCTTAGCCCTCTTGTATCACATGTTTTGTGGGTCTTGGCCGCATGCTATTCTCCCCATATTTTAGAACCTCCTGGTGATGTATAGCCAACAGCTCATGGGAGTTTAACTTACTAGAAAAAGAAATGTTCTGAGGGCAGAAAGAGAAATAATCGGTTTGCACAGATAACCAATCAGACTGTAGAGGAGGTGGGTTCGAGGAGGTAGAGGAGCCAGGACCAACCAATCAGATGTCTTGGTCCTGCCTCCTCTAACTCCCAGGAGCTGGCCCATCCCCACACCAGGATACCACAGGCAGGGTCAGATACAGAGATTTTCTCCAGCACATTAGTAGTCACTGTTCTTTAAAAGTGCTCCGTTTTAAGATATCATCTTCACCTCACTGCCCACCAGTTTGTCCTTAGCATGACTGGCACAAATGGGCAGTGTCGGGGTTAACGCAGATAAAACTGACAGTGCCCTTGTCCTGCCTCGAGTAAAAGGGCTTCCTTTAACCTGCCTGCCTCTGCAGAGTTCCTGAATCCCTGATGTCCTCATTGTCCAGCAGCATGTTGAGATTTTCTTTCCTGAAAGATAACTCGGTCTAACTTAAAAGATCGAAAAGACAGAATCCAATGGTTCCGAAAAAAATCGCCCCATCCTACGCACCGGGCCCCCGTTTTGCAACAGGCTGCCATCGCTGAGATACTCCCAGAGAGCCTCTGCGTCCATTCAGCCGGATGTGCTTCGCGTTCTGCTGCAAAATCGCCCACAAAGCCTGGGGACAAAGACATTCTGTCAGCTAATGAAAAACACCACCTAGCCCGGGTCCCGCTAGCAGAAAGAGGGGGGTACGCTCGTTAATACAGCCTCCCAGTGTTCCACATCCCCGGTGCTCCAGGTCTTCTGAGCCTCTTTGAGGTAAACTGAGCTACAATTAGAAAATTAAAAAATAATAATTCTTTGGCCTGCAGGCACTGCAGCCTTGTACCTCAGCCACAAGCCTTGAAAATAAAAAAAATAAATAAAAAACACTGAAGCAGCTATCTCCCATGACAGCAGAGGTCTGCTACCTGTTAATCGTAAGATTGCACTCTTCTGCTGATTAAAATTCAAGCACAATAAAACTCTACTTATAGTTCCCCCAAAGGCTGTTGAGTGATGCTGATGATATAATAGCCAAACACCACCCCAGATCCCATGTAAGCTGTACACAGAGTACCTCCAACTCCCCAATCCTCCTCCTGTTGGGGTCTTAATTGTTAACCTAATTATAGCTCTAATGACCCAACAGGCGCACACTGTGATATACAGAAGCTTTCATACCCGGTGACAGACTAAGCTTCAGATTCATAACGACTGAGCAGGATGTTGTTCTAAATAGCTTGAATAGAAAAAAAAATATGATTATGTTCAAAGTTCACCCATCCCGTGGTCCAGTAAAGCATCAATTACGTAATGAGAAAGGTGATGTGGAATCAGATATCTTCCTTCTTGGGTAGCTACCGTTGGATAAATATAGCTTTATATTAGGCAAACATAGTGTGTTGTAATCTTGATACGATAATTTATTTTCTAGGAATATTGCAAAGGCAGCAAGTTTGTCTGCTTTGAAAACAGAAATTTGCTGGGTTTTTATTGGCTAATTTATTAGCCGAGTGTGACAGTACAGGGTCACTGAGGTGCTGGAGGCTATTCCAGGAAATGCGCAGCATAGGGTAGGGAAACACCCAGTATGGGACACCACTCTGTCATAGGGCACACACACACACATGCACACACACACGCACACACACATGCACACACACACGCACACACACGCACACACACACGCACGCACACACGCACACACACATGCACACACACACACACACGCACACACACACGCACACACACAAGCACACACACACGCACACACACACACTCACACACACACGCACACACACACACAAACACACACACACACACACACACACACACACACACAC
>JAABNX020000057.1:7372876-7398410 GCA_015163995.2 Mormyrus lacerda
AAAAATGTGGGCTGACTGACAGGGAGCCGGGAGGGAGCAAAAATGTGGACTGACTGACAGGGAGCTGGGAGGGAGAGAAAATATGGACCATCTGTGGGTCCCCGAAGACCAGATTGGAAAACACTGTGCTACAGGATTTCTCCCCACAAGCCAAAGACAAGCTGTTCAGGCAAATCAGGGACTTTGAACTGCACCTAGTGCTGCTGAATGTGTAAAAGTGACCTGTGTTGGCGTGACATGTCATCTATGCTGTGTTCTGCATCATGGGCAACAGTGTCAGATTACAGTGACTCTGACTGGGTGAGTTCTTTTTTTTATAAAAAGAGGCGGAAAGAATATTCCATTCATTTTTTAGTAACATCATTATTCACACTTTTTCCCATAAAGGCTGTATTTCTCTAAGACTGATATTATATTTGACATTTCCTATTCAATATTTTAGATCATTATTCTCCAAATGATTGGAACTAATTCAAATGATTGTTAAAGAGCTCCATGTAGAATAATTAATCAATCAAAGATACACATACAATTAGCTATGCCTGGATAAGAAAATATATTGTTCAGTCTTCCAGTATCAGAGAACAGCCCCTATACCTGTCACACTCAGTATTTGGCAGAAAATTATTTTCAAGATATTTGCTGATTGTGCAGAGTGATTATTAACACCAAGGATAAGCTGTTGACAGACAGGAAAAAGACAATGTATACTGAACATTGCGGATTAATGTACATTCCTTCATATATTGTTACGTTCTATATGTTTTGTATGCCCACCTATTCTGGGTCAGGGGCCAAAATAACAAGCAGAAATGTGTAAATACGGCATCGTTGTTAACTGAAACTGATTTCACATCTTTAGTCATTTCTGAGTTCCCGTTTGATTAAATTAATTGTGTATAAAGGTGACTCACGCCTGTCGTCTTTCACACATATAAACGAAGCAGGTAAATAACACATTAATAACTTAACTAACTACCGTCACGTTTCTACAATATTGATCTTTAACTGCTTGGCAATCTTGAGCCAGCTGAAGCACTGACCTTGTCTTCTTACAGTAATTAATTAAAATTTCACGCAGCAGTGACATGTGATAAATTGCTCCGTTGTTTACAGTTATTCCTGTGCTAATCATGCCGCCTGGTCCCTCGTGGCTCCGCTGCCAACACTGTTATCCAGGCGCTTTATTGTCATATCAGCACTAAAACCATTCAGCGACTAGAACCAAGCTCACTTCATTAAAATCACCCCTCTCCAGTTCCGTAACATACTTATATATTTTGGCGTGTGATAATGCAGAGTCCTCTTGTGCCCATAGCCTCTCGGATAGACTCCAGAGCTCCCGCAGCCTCGAATGGGACAATCGGTTAAAGAACATGCATGGATGGATGGATGGATGGATGGATAATATACAGGTTTTCAGATCAAGAATAAAAGTCAAAATCGTATTTTATTTTTCGGAAATTTTTGATGCTGAAATATTGCCACACCAATACTTCAACAACAGCGATATCTGCGGATATACTATCTTTTGTATTCCAGAACTCTTACAGCGCAACCTTGAACCAGTTAGCAATGGGCAATGGGATCTTAACAGCTGTTCCAAAAGCCAGCATTTGATCGTGAGAGAAGACTGACAGTCTTGACATTAACCCCAGGAATGGCGTGCCTTCTCATAAAGGGAAGACAATATGGTACCCTGAATACCCTGCGTTACACAGCTAAATCAACGTAGTACAACAACAAAAAGATTTTTTTTTTATTGTTTTTTAAGAGGTAGAAAATATTGTGTCCCTGCAACGTGTCACTGAATGTTACGACTTTTAGGAGGGATTCTCAAGTTGAACAGTCACACCAATACAAATACAAGCTGTGCCTTTTTTCTGAACGATGCAAACTGTTTTTTCAGATTTTTGCCCTGCTACTGAATTAGGCTGGACCAAAATACCCTTTGTGCCTGAAGGTAATCTGTGTGCTCCTTTTTCTCGCCAGGATGGTAGTCCTGTGTAACACTGTACAGGTCACGCAGAGCCGTTCAGCTAGCACTGGGCTGGCGTAGCGGCCCGCTTCGTAACTGCTGCCATCCGGCGAGCCGGCAGGTGCCCGACGGATCACTGGGAAGCGTTTATGTGGCGGCCAGCTGGGATATTGTCTTAGACCCATCCTTTCGTGGCAGAACCACGCCAATCACATTCTGCTATGGATGAACTGCCGGCCACGATCGATGGACACAATAGCTCAGAACCTGAACTGTGCACTGTGGAATTCAAAGAGCGCTCGGGGAGAGTGCCTTACCGTGGCGGGGAACCTGAAACGCCACTTAAAATGTGAATATTAAGCAGTAGAAAGCTTACAACTGTAAACGCGCTCAAGCCTGAAGCCCCTATGCGGAAGGCTGTTTTATTATCATTTTTTTCCTTGTGTAAGGAAATGATCAGATAAAATTGCTTTGAGAACGCAGTTGGGGGTCAGCTCAGTGGCTAGACCTGTGTTTTGGCTCACCCCTCTAGGGTGGGGGACCGTGAATGTCGTCCCTGCTCTGTGTGTGTGAAGCTCCTGTATTCTCCATGCTTGCTGTGCCCCCCCCCCATCACAGTCGGGGTTAACAGCTCATCTGTGTGTTTCGTGATGGACTGGCATCCCACCAGTGGTGGACCCCTACCCAGTGCCCTCTGCTGTCTGGCGTAGACTCCACCTCACCTCTGCATGATGCAGACCAGAATAAGAGGCAAGAAGATGGATAGAACCGTCCATCCATCCATGCATCCATTTTCAGAAACTGCTAACTCTATTCAGGGTCACAGGGGGTCTGGAGTGCAAGGCAGGGAATAACACAGGATGGGGCACCAACCCATCACAGGACACACTGTGGAGAACCTGTAGAAAACCCCATGATGATATAGCAAGAACATGCAAACTCCACGAGCCACAGCAGGGACTCGAACCCTGTTCCCAGAGGTGTGAGACAACAGTGCTAAACACTGCACTAAAGTCTCCCCCCACAGAACTACAGTTAGCGAACCATTACATTTGTATTTAAAAGCATGTAATATGTGCATTCGATCGATGTGTTTACCTTTTGTTTGTGTTTTTAAAGAGATACCAGCATCCTGTAAATGTTGAGCCCCGGCCTTAATGCTTTTCTGCTCTCATTATCTGCGTGCTTGCCTTGACAGATATGTACAGGTCACTGATTCCGCGTAAGAAATTTAACGGAAGAAAGCAAATGGCAATAGATCAGTATTCATTGGATTTATTCACTCAATCAAAACCACAGCATCTGCTTGATAGTCCGCAGCATTCGGATACATACTGCAATACGTACTTGAAAATGTCAATCGTCTTTTTTTGTTGATGTGAACAAAGAATATCTGTAAGCGCGGCACTCAGACAGACACCGCTCTGATGTTCTGGCCTGGCCTCAGCATAACGCTGTGTAAATAAGCAAAAGCAGGCGGGAGTCAGCAAGCTTCCCGGAAGACAATGGGCCAAGGATAGCAGAACCAGTGCACTGGTGCTAAACGCCTACCATGTAATGGAGCCGTGTCAAATCAGCATCTAAATACTCCATGCTTATTAAGAGCAGCAAAGGCCTGGCTGTTGGTGTAACGCGTCGGCGCACCATCCCGGGACTCCGGGACCTTCGAGTTTCATTTGCAAGCCGCTGGCCTCTGCAGATTTGAATGTGGTTTCACTGCGTGGTCTGCTGAGATCGCCATGATTTTCCGGCGGCCTGCAGAAAAGAAGAAGAGAAAAAACATTACAGTGGAAAAAGTTATATAATGTGTTACTGTACAAGGTGCTGCTGGAAAGATCACGAAAAGGAGGATGAACCTTTATCGACCGTCACCAGATTTTTCTAACGCAAATATGCCGATCGTGGTAAATTGCAAAGGGGTGATTTCAGGTCATCATGGAAAAACATAGGTGACCCTTTACACCTGCTTGTCGACGCACCATTTGTTTGTCAAAAGCCGTTTCCGGCCTCGTCTTGTAGCTTCCGCTAATTTTCCTCTCTGGTTTTATTTGCGTATTTAATTTCCCTAACAGCCAGGATCGTTCTCTGTCACATTGGGGACTGGACCCTTCCTCTATCCGGCGCCACGCAGCGAACCAGCACTCTGGCTTCCTCGTGCGCGCCGATCACCGGGGCCCCATGAAGCCGCCACGTCGCTCGCCGCATTCGGCATTTCTGCGTGTCTCCCGGAGCGGCGCAGAGGAAGGCTGGACCGTTCCTCTGGCAGTCTGACCGACGTGGCCTTGCTCGTGTGCCGACCACTCAATCAGTTTGCTTATCCAAGACAGATGCCAGTTCACTAATCATGTGAAGTAGGTGTGGCTACTTCAATCCTTGTAACAAAGCCCTCACCATAAATCATTTAGATTACAACGGCAGGCTGAGTAGCATGGAAATCATCCCTCTTCCACTTTTCATGTGAAGACGGACTCTGTATGAAAGCAACAAACGCAGAAATCGAACCTGAAGGGAAATGCAATGTACAACATATAGCAAACATATAAGATACAACTTGCATATAACATACACAGGAGCATATTTCTATGTTTAGGTACAGAAACATGGACAAATGATGTGCTCACGTCTCTGGTAAGTTTGCAACCCAGGTCCAAATTGGAATTCAGTATGATTTTATTCTAATAGCACAGGTGTTGTATTGCAAACCGATTAGTATCCCATTAAAAATTACTCAAATCCTCGAAGAAGTAGATGCTGATTTCACGTGGATAACCGCCCCACCCTGTTCTATCTCCGGAACATATTTCATATCTATTTATTGAATATTTGCAGTCTCACAGTTCGCTAGGGGGAGCTCTTGCACTCTTTGAATACCCATAACAGAGTTTCCGAACTGTTTATATGATATTTTAGAGGACGCGCATATACATGTATATTCTAGCACAAATATAATTCATGTACATTTGGAATATGTCATAATAAAATATTTTTATTTTAAGACGAGAAATAGTTTAGAACTGTAAGCCCAAAATGCAAGTCCATTCCATTATAATGAATATAAAACGCAGTATTTGTATTATAATATGTTTGTATTGTAATATCCTATTTGCAAGCAGTTGAATATTTTTCTCAGCCCAACATACATATATAGCGACTTATTTGTGTTTATAAATTAAATTGACTTCTATTAGGTGAATAGCCGCCGCACTTAATATTCTTCTAAGACAATGAGATTCTCACAGTTCCATGTTGACTAACGGTTAATTTTGGAAAACGGTGGTGTGTGAGCCGTCCATTTACTGCAAAAAGCTGCTCTTTCAAATTCGTTTTAACCTCGGTCCGCTATAACCTCTCACCTCCACTCCGGCTCAAGAAAGGGACCTAAACATGTCAAATTTCATCGATCTGAACGATTTTAATGTAAATAATGTGTCAAAAACATATATATGTGTCCAAAAATGCTTTGACTGTTCATCACTTGCGAAAGGCAAGTCGTGCTTATATTGACCGCTAGAGGGCATCTGTACCATATGATTGCAGAGGATGCTACAACACTACAGTATATTATGATAACGGTTATTTCCTAAGTATTGCAGAAAAAACAAACGTGAAGTGAAATTAAATGCAAAGGTTTATTTTAAAATAGGCATATTCTATAAAAATATTTAGGTTACTACTGACTATAGATTTTTTTTCCACAGGAAATAATTTCAAAAACAAATTTTGCCTGTGTGAGCAGAGGGTTCTATCAAGTTGAAGTTTTACATATCTGAATTCAGTAGCGTTAGTAAAATACCATGCATGTACGTCTATTTTTTTCCTAAGCGAATAATGCAACCAATACTATTAGGGTACCGGTTTGTGACTGTGTTATGGAGCTGTAACTATACCCCGCTGTCCAAAATGTGCCTATTTAATCTCCCGGAACTTCCTCTTCAACTACGCTGCCCACGCCTTACAAATAACAGGGACGCATTTATTCTATAATCATCTTTACATGTTTTGGACCGTGCAAATCTCAGCTGCGCGTGGGATGCTCCTCTAATGCAGGCAGTCCGTACGTTGGGGGGGGAGGGGGGATTTACTCATCGCCACTAAACAGACATGATGAAATAATGTTAGCAATCTTAAAACTTAAACAGGTGGCATCTGCCCATTTCTCAATAGGCAGATGTTTCACTGAGGCACACTTTGACTATCTCATATATTATATATGTCATACAATATACGGCGTATAATTCGATTTGCTTAATTAATGCCTTGATGCGCGTTACTTTATCCTGCCGTTGGCTCATCTTTCGCTTTTCTCTGCCCTGCTGAAGTTTTCCAACTAACTGTTTCATCAGACGTATAAATCAATTAATTTTACTCCGCGGAAAAAGGGAACCGAACCTGGTTCTTTTTAAGACCCGTGACTGGACCCGAGTTGGCGTTTTAATCCACCAATCGCATGCCACCTCTGTGGGTGTCCGTGATTCTTATTGGCTGGTAGGAGGGGCGCCGGATTAAAAAAAAAAAGAAAAGGAAAGTCGGGGACGGGGTGTTCGGAGGTCTGCGGCTGGGACAGGGAGTCTGCGCCGGGAGAAAGTACCGTTAAGCCTGTTTGCCTGCATCATTCCATGTTACAATGAGTCTGATCCGTCACCTTGCGTGAGTTGCGGACATATACTAAATGCACCTGCCTGCATCTCTTTCTTTGCGTGAATCTGTTTTTATTTTTATTTTTAAGGGATAAGTGTGGTCCCTTCTTTATTACGATCGCTTTGATACCAAAGCTCCCAGAACTCAGTACACCAAAATAACTGCTGACGATCCCAATGGCTGGTATCGATATCCAGAAAACGGGATGGTTTTCGGCTGACAAGACCAAAAGATGGAGCGCGTTTGATTCGGGAAATCGTACTCTTTTGGGGGTTTATACAGACTGAGGTGATGGGAAATTCATAATCAAGTTAGAAGGAAGAAACTACAAGTGCACTTCTGTGTTTTTTGTTTTTTTGGAAATGATTGTGTTATTGATATTTTTCTTTATCGTGGATGGAGTGGCTTCCCAGCTTCACTATTCTGTTCCCGAGGAGCAAGATCATGGGACGTTTGTGGGGAATATCGCGGAGGATTTGGGCTTGGACATAACAAAACTTTCATCCCGCAAATTCCAGATCGTGCCCAGCTCCAGGACTCCGTACCTGGAAGTGAATTTGGAAAACGGTGCGCTCTTTGTAAATGAGAAGATCGACCGGGAGCAGATCTGCAAGCAAAGTGCCACCTGCCTGCTGCACTTGGAGGTGTTTTTGGAAAACCCGCTGGAGCTTTTCCGTGTGGAGATCGAGGTAATGGATATCAATGACAATCCGCCCAGCTTTCCCGAAACAGACATTACGGTTGAGATCACGGAAAGTGCCACCCCTGGGACGCGCTTTCCCGTGGAGAGCGCCTTCGATCCGGACGTGGGCACCAACTCCCTCCGCTCCTACGACCTGACCACCAACAATTATTTTTACCTAGACGTGCAGACACAAGGGGACGGCAACAAATTCGCTGAGCTCGTACTGGAGAAGCCGCTGGATCGGGAGCAGCAGGCGGTGCACAGGTACGTGCTGACAGCGGTGGACGGTGGTCTCCCTCAGAGAACCGGGACCGCGCTGCTGCTGGTCAAAGTCCTCGACTCCAACGATAACGTGCCGGCCTTTGACCAGTCCGTGTATTCGGTCAGCATGCCCGAAAATGCACCGGTGGGCACGCTGGTGATCCAGTTAAACGCTACGGACCTGGATGAAGGGACGAACGGGGAGGTGGTATATTCTTTCAGTAGTCGTAATTCAGCCAGGGTGAGGGAACTCTTTAATATAGACCCTCGGACTGGAAGAATCGAGGTGATCGGGGAGATCGATTACGAGGAGAGCAATACGCATCAGATCTACGTGCAGGGGAAGGACCTGGGACCCAACGCCGTGCCCTCCCATTGCAAAGTGCTGGTCAAGCTGATAGACGTGAATGATAACGCCCCGGAGATCAGCTTCAGCACCGTGACCGAGTCGGTGAGCGAGCAGGCAGCCCCGGGCACCGTGATCGCGCTGCTCAGTGTCACCGACCGGGACTCGGCGGAGAATGGCCAGGTGCACTGCGAGATCCTCGGCGAGGTCCCGTTCAAGCTCAAGTCCTCCTTCAAGAACTATTACACCATAGTCACGGATGGAGCCCTGGACCGGGAAAACGCCGACTCCTACACCATCACCATCGTGGCCAAGGATAAGGGGGTCCCGTCTCTTGCCACCAGCAAGTCCATTAAAGTGCAGGTGTCAGATGAGAACGATAACGCCCCGAGGTTCCTGCAGCCTATTTACGACGTGTATGTCACGGAAAACAACGTGCCGGGGGCTTACATTTATGCTGTGAGCGCCGTAGACCCAGACATCGGACAAAATGCATATATATCATACTCCATATTGGAGTGCGACATCCAGGGTATGTCCGTCTTCACGTACGTGTCCATCAATTCGGAAAACGGCTACCTTTATGCTCTGAGGTCTTTTGATTACGAGCAGTTAAAGGACTTCAGCTTTATGGTACAGGCGCAGGACTCCGGCACCCCGGAGCTGACGTCCAACGCCACCGTCAATGTTATAATAGTGGACCAGAATGATAACGCCCCGTCCGTTATTGCCCCGGTGGGGAAAAACGGCACGGCTAGAGAGCATCTGCCCCGGTCCGCAGAGCCGGGTTTCCTGGTGACCCGAATCGTGGCCATGGATGCGGACGACGGCGAAAACGCACGCCTGTCCTACAGCATCCTGAAAGGGAACGAGCTGGGGATGTTCCGCATGGATTGGAGGACCGGAGAACTAAGGACCGCCAGGAGGGTATCCGGTAAAAGAGACCCGAACCACCCTTACAACTTGTTGATCGAAGTGAGGGACCACGGGCAGCCGCCCCTCTCATCCACAGCCAGCGTTATTGTAACCTTAGTCGACAGTATAGTGGAGGGTCACAGCGGGGAACGTGGTTCCTCCAAAGCCAAGGAAAACTCCCTTGATTTGACCCTGATCCTTATAATCGCGCTGGGATCAGTGTCTTTTATCTTCCTGCTGGCCATGATCGTGCTGGCCATCAGGTGTCAGAAGGACAAGAAGATGAACCTCCACACGTGTCTGAACAGCGACTGCTGCCTGTGCTGCAGGACCTGCTGTAGCAGGCAGGCGAGGGGCAGAAAGAAAAAGCTTAGCAAATCAGATATAATGCTGGTGCAGAGCACTAATGTCACCAGCACCGCGCAGGTCCCGGTCGAAGAATCGGGGAGCTTCAACTCCCACCATCAAAACCAGAACTATTGCTACCAGGTATGTCTTACACCGGAATCTGCCAAAACTGATCTTATGTTCTTAAAGCCCCGTAGTCCCGCTAGGAGCGCAGACACTGAACACAATCCCTGTGGAGCCGTAGTCTCAGGTTACACAGACCAGCAGCCCGACATCTTATCTAACGGCAGCATTTTATCCAACGAGGTAAGAATACTTAAATATATCGCTCCCTACCTGTATGCACTAAAGACATTGCAACGCTGCATTAAATTCTAATTACTCTTTTGGCATCTCTTTATACATATAAAATAGCAGTACACTGTCTTTAATGTATTTTTTTCTCTTAAAATTCTGTGTAAAAATGTGTGTGTGTGTAAGAATGGTGTAATATAAATTTGACATTTTATCTTTCCCTTACCGGTGGTCATTTAAATGCCATGTATGTGTGGGTGGGAAAAAATGCTAAAGGAGGAAAAAGAAAGTGTAGAAGGGTTCGATTAAATTGTATGTGCAGGATATTGGCCAGTGAAGATGTGAATTAAGCATGCCTGGCACGGCCCGGCAGAGTAACATTAGAACAAAGATTCGTCTATAACTGAAGCCTTTGGCTGAATTATCGCAGGACCCGATGATGTTACCCCTATACCAAGTCTGAGACCGAGAGACTGATGCTAAAATTCACTTTTTATATTTTATGCATGACAATTAAGTTTGCATGTGAGTTTCCGTATCGCCTCGTTTTTATGCAGTTGCATTCTGAGTTTTGTGATCAGCCTTATCGATTGTGTTTGTTCTAGACTAAACAGAGAGCTGAACTCAGTTACCTTGTCGACAGACCTCGGCGTGTAAACAGGTAAGGGGTGTCGGTGGCAGCTTCTGGCCGGCGATCGCGCATTAATTAGGGCGCAAGCAGACGCCGCACTTTACCAGAATAGCCACACTCACCATGCCAGTGGATCCGTGCCAAGTGCAACACCTTTAGCGACCATCTGATGGCGGAATAATGTTTGGTGAGGAAAAGTGTCCTCTCCCCCACTTTGCAGCTCTGCTTTCCAGGAAGCAGATATTGTAAGCTCAAAGGACAGTGGACACGGCGATAGTGAGCAGGGCGACAGTGATCACGACGCCACCAACCGAGCACATTCGTCCGGTAGGTAACGTTTAATCACAGTCACCGGCCGCAGGTATTTAAGACCTCCAGCGCCGGTTTTATATTGTGATTATGATATATATATATTTTTAAAAAACCTCCTGCTGTAATTAATTTTGGATGGCAGTGCTTTATTGCCGGAGAAATCTCAGGAAGGTGCTTTAGTCTCGCTTTGGCCGGAGTGTGGTGCTGATGGGACAGACTCAGGCGACACACTGGCTACACAAACACCCCGGCGAGATGGTTAAGGGCTCAACTCGCATAAACGCTGTCTGCATTTCACACATTTAGACGGTGGCATTGCCTTTGAAGACAACTGTAAAATTTTAGGATGTCTCTATAGCAATATTTTAAATTATAATTATATTACACCATTGATTTCGCAGTGATTTAGGTTTAGTTTTCTGCATATGTTTTTAAATTGTTTAAATATTATTATTTGCGAATCTAAAATTAACTATTAAAATATTATGTTATTAATTTAAATAAATATGAATGTTTTTTTCTCTTTAATGTGTTGCAAATACATGACGTGGGGTTACAGAACCTTTATCTGCTTTATTCTTCCTTGCATAAATATCAAGTCATTATTTTAGACGTAATTTTAAAATGATTATTAATCCAGTCATACATCTATCAATCCACCCTCCAACTGTCTTTAGAAAATAATGAAGAGAAAATAATGAAATTGCTAATTATTCAATGTGGTATTAATGTTATATGTGCAAAAGTTATTTTTATATGTTAGATTAATCTACAGAAAATGTATATCAGCAAAAATGCTTGTTGTATGCTTGTTTTTGATGGGGTTGTGTTGGAGATTTAACATAATCAATACAAAATCATTGCACAGTTGTTCAAAAATGTCATACATTCTGAGCCCTCTCTCTTTTTTTCTCAATTTACACACCCATAATAAATCACGTCCTCCATTCTGCTTCTTCTTATTAGTTGTTAATCAAATCACCAACTTCTTCCCAAGTAACCGAAGCAGTATCATATGACTCGCGCGATGATTCCGCTCCTGTCGTTTTAAATTCTCTGTACGTCACCATGACCCTGTTTAACATTCACCGAGCCTCCTGGTAATAGACAGAACTGAGATGGAAATTGCACCTTTTATGAAAAATGAAAAATCCACCGTTTATACATAGCAGGTTTAATGATTTGGCTGGATCCTGTGCCAGGATACCATCCCAATCTCTCTCAACAACCAATGTGACCTTTAATCATTTATACAGCTATTTGTGTGTTATTCCTTCTTAAATATGCCTGATCATGTGTGTCTCCCTCAAATCCAGGAGGCCAATGCGGGATGATTTAAGGAATGCAAACGCCCAGCAGGGCCCATAGTCTGTCTGCGCTTCACGTTAACACCCTGTTACAGCTCAGTGATCAGTAATTCATTTCAGACCTTTGCATACCAATTATGAAATGAAGGCTATTATCAAGGCCCAGGTTTGTAATACTCGGATTCGGTTTTGAATTCAAAAACAAATATGCCGTTTTCACGATTTATTTTATTTTTTTGACTATCCGTTCTCTTGAACCATGAAGTCCAGCGCTGTACCTGTTCATATGATTGCTGAGATGAGAACCGAACCATTTGCCAAAATGAACAAAAAAAAAAGTAAATTGTAGTATTTGAGTTTCTATAAGATTCTCTTAAGGTTTTTAATTGACTTCCATCATGAACCGCTTTCGATGCGCAAAAGCAGCTGTTAATGGGCAGTTAGCGTCTATACAAAGACGAATCGATCCGGTTCATTTCCATTATGACACGTTTCGAATAAACTGTTATACGATCGTGTCGTTTGCTATACTTACATTCGCCAAGCAGGATCACAAACTGTTTGGGGGTATCCTGGATGGAAATGGTGCCGAAAGCTTTTGCTTGATTATACCTTATATTATTGGACTCTTGGAAGTTAAATAACACGGGTAAAGTTAATAGCTTTGTACTTCGTTATTCTGAAGTCGGGTGCATGTTATTTTCTCTTGCACGAACTTAAACGGTTCCTGATACTCTGGTTTAAAAACCCTTTTGCTTGTTCAGCCCAAGTCTTCATTCGGCTTGATTTTGCTGCGTTGTTTCTTTGTGGTTGTCCTCTGACTAGGCTACTGACCTTTAAACAGGTTCATTCTCATGAAGTTTTTATTTCCTGTTTCTCTCTGTAATAATGGTTTGATTAATTTTACATTTCCTACCTTGCTTTTAAACCTGGAATGTATTATTCAGGAGTTTTAATCAGCCGGGCATCAAATAGAACACATTTAAGTGCCGTTAGATGTGAAGCCGCCGTCAGTGGTCTACAGATACAGAGACCTCACCCGCCGATAATTAGCGCTCGTCACCGCGCTGCTGTTCACGTGACTCTGTAACCGAGCGGTCTGGATCTCAGATGATTTAACAAGAGGTATCGCCGTGTTCTGTGGAGGTTGGGCAGATTTGTGCATATGCTGTTATTTCTGAGTCTGCCGGGGAGTGCACAGAAACAGCTGATTTTTGAAAACTTGATAGGCTACGTTAAATAAATTATATATATATTTTATATATAAGTCTGTAATATTCATTTCGGAAGGCCACCTACATATATGCTTTGCAGGTATTTTAGAACTGTTGCCAAGAGCAGGTGACCTCAGTAGTATGTGAGCGTTGTCCGTTTTCAGAATCTGCATACTTTAACACTGGACTCCTTTTTAACTAATTAGGTCACCCATTTTTTTTGGGTACACATGGTATTTCAAAGCTCTCATTCTCTCAGAAAGTTGGAAGGAAAGCAGTGAAATATATTCGAACTTAGAGAATAATTAGGATTCCATTGTGATAGCATGTGCTTCAGAAAGTCAAAGTAGTGAAACAGTTAATGTGTTGCATAATAAATATACTGTGTTTTTTCATTATATACTCACACAGACTGTTCATCTTAGACTTTTTATGGGACTTTGCAAGATGGACTAATACCATAAATCATAAGCCAAAATGATGTAGAATTGGATTTTTTCATCAATAGACAGATAGCTTGCGAAATGGATTGCAGAAGGCTGAAGTCCCCCCTCCCCCATTGATTTGGACATTTTCTTTTGTGTGTTTCTTTTGCAATTCTGGTTTTCTCCCACAGTCCAAATACATGTAGTTTTGATTAAATGATCCCACTAAACTCCCAAGTTTTTTTGTCGGTGAAAGTGTGGCTGGTTGTGTGGGTGGTCACGCGCGCGTGCGTGTGTGTGTCTGTGTGTGTGTGTGTGTGTGACCTTGCAGTGGGCTGGTGTCCTAGCAAAGCCAGTGCAGAGAAGGAAAAGTTACAAATTCCAATTTTTTTTATTTATTTTTTTGCATAATACGACTGTTGCACACAGGATTTGATAAGTGTGTGCTGTGGAAGTGAACAGGGCATGCATTTATTTTAGAATTTACCTGCGCTGCAAGTTGAGACACCATATGCCAGGGATGGTACGCTCAGCTCCTCCAGGGAAGGAGTCCTGCAGATTTCAGAGTTTGGGTTTCAATTAGCGGCTGATTTACAACCCAAACACCAGGTGACTTGACTTCCAGTCGAAATAACGACTTCAGCCGAACAATTAGGAGCCGGCGTCGAGTGAAAAGCGGCTGACCTCGCGGCCCCGGAGGATCGGTTGCCCATGTTCGCCATATGTGGCCCTCATTTTCATCAAATTAATAGCGGTAATTTGAATTCGCTTCATTAATTATTTCAGGAATTGCCCTGAGTGAGTTCCCTCACAGTCTGGGGATAATTCTGTTTGGCTCGAACTGTTTAGCACTCGCTATCTTGTTTTGCTGGGGAAAGCCATGGAAGGTGTCCTTCCGTGAGAACGATGAGAAATATCACCAAGAAAAGGAAGAAAAGTCTCACCGTCATAAAGCTAAACCACCCGCTGATGAAACTGAAACATAAATGCGGTGGAGCGATACCTCTGGCGAGGTCTTTCGGGGATTCGATTTAGTTCAGCCCAATGTATTCTGACAGATCCAACTCTCCAAGCTTCAGCTTAAAGTCGTTAAGCGTGAAGCAGCAGGTAGCCTGAACTTCTCCCCAAAGGACTTTGGAAAGACCGGTGTTCCTGTATTTTTACGAGCGCTACTTAGAA
Source organism: Mormyrus lacerda (assembly GCA_015163995.2). NCBI lineage: Eukaryota > Metazoa > Chordata > Actinopteri > Osteoglossiformes > Mormyridae > Mormyrus > Mormyrus lacerda. The sequence continues at coordinate 7,387,410 of JAABNX020000057.1, forward strand.
TTTGGTTGCTTTACAAAGCCATCGTGCCATTTACCAGCATTTCCCACCGTTCACGAGCGACGTCGAAAGGTTTCTCGCGCTAAACAGGGAGCACCTTCCTCTGATTGTGGGCGACGTGGTTTTACGAAAGACCGGCAGATGCTGCTTTGTATTTATTATGAAGTATGTCTGTCGCCGGGCTGATTATACCGGTAAATTCTCCCAGGGTCTTAGGTAATTTTGTTTCTGTGATTTTATTATTTTAATTTTGCTATTTACATTGGAAAGTTAATCTCCCCGTTGGGAATAATTAATTTCTATTAGATTCTATCCTAATCCATATCTTCTAACAGTAGAACTTTGAAAGCTAAACCAACGGAATTACGTGAGATGTCTGCTGAATCTCCCTTCGCTTCATTCCCCTGCTTGCCTTGTATTTCTACCAGTATTCAAATGCTTACGTGCCTCTTTAAGAGACATGAAAATGAAAACCTTAATCCCCAGAATTCTCCAAACTAGCTGTACAATTTCTCACAACTCTAATCACTTGTTTACAGTGTAGGCAGATAGGATTATTGGCTTGATTTTCAGGAGATATTACTCAAAGCAAAAGTTAATGCTGCCCTGTTAGCTGACTAAGATTGAAATAGTGTTAATTATAACATAAGTTGTGCTGAAATGTACAAATTCTAATAAAAAGGTGCTGGTATTTAGCATGAAAATTAGCGATGCTCGTGAACTTTAACCATGTTGCTTTATTTATAGGAGTTGGTATTTGTGGCTTTGCAAACAAAAGGAAGAAATTATACACAGCTGATTTGTTTGTGGAGTCTGGTAACTCACAGACACACAAATACCAGAAAATCAGTGGAACACTGCTGGGTGTTAAAATGAGGATCCACAACAGGAACCGAACCCATTAGATATTTAAAGGTTCTCTCACTCTTACACTGCTGGGTGTTAAAGTGAGGATATATTGCTGGTGTACGATTGTAGATACTTCATGGTCCGCAACAAGAACCGAACCCATTAGATATTTAAAGGTTCTCTCACTCTTATTTTTTTCTGAATATACTGAAGCACCATAACATGGGGTTACTCTTTTGCTTGTGTCTGTTAAGAGCAGAGATGTCGGCTTTTATTCTGTAAATCAGAATTCCTCTGTAGAACTATAGTCAAAGGTTTATCAGTGGGACATATTCGCCTAACTAGCTCCTTTGATCTTCTCGCGCCAAAGCTCCTGCCATGAAGGATTACAGATTAGAGATGTGTCTCCACATCACTCCCTTTGTAGCTCCACACGTGCTTTGATCAGGAGGCTTCAACGTTCTCCATCACTGTCCTTGTGCCTGAAACCCCAGACCCGGTCGGAAGATGATTAGGTTTTTCCTGGGAGGCTTAATTACACCACTGCCATCAACCTTTCCGTCATTCCATACCAGCTAATTAACTTAAACGTTTGACAGTTATTTTCATTTACAATTGCCCTGTCGTTCACGCGAACGGCACTTTCCTCGTGACAGCAGGTGCTGGAAAACCCCAAAGAAATGTCACGCGCGTTATCAAACGGGCAACCCGGCCTGACAAATCGCCACCGGAGATTTACAGTAGAACCGTTAAACGTCCATCGTTTACACCATAGTGGCCGTTCCTGCATCTTAAGTGGGTTTTTCGGTAATAAACACGGTTTAAACCTTGTGGATTTCACAAACTGTTACATGTGTATTCTATTTACCAGTACCACTAAAACCGTGTGTGAAACAATTGTGAATATTCTGAAATAGGAGCACAACCTCGGAAAGAAGGATGTTTTGCTAGTGATTGTAAAACTGTGCACTGCGGTCTGCCTGCACGATGTGGAAAATATGTGCACAAGCACTGGCGTCAAAGAATAAATTTCCAGGAAGTACCATCCGCTAATACACATCCTGTGTCGATTGTGTTTTTTTAGGTGCAGATCTCTTTTCAAACTGCACAGAGGAGTGCAAAGCCCTCGGGCACTCTGATCGATGTTGGATGCCCTCCTTCGTGTCACCGGACGGCCGTCAGGGGGCAGATTACCGTAGCAATCTGCATGTCCCGGGAATGGACTCTGTGCCTGACACTGAGGTATTTGACACTCAAGAGCAAACTGGAGATAGATCATTCTCCACCTTTGGCAAAGAGAAGTCACATCACGGCACCCTAGAGAGGAAAGAGTTTGATGCACTTCTGTCTAACACACGTGCGCCTTACAAACCCCCCCATTTGAGTGAGTATTTAGTTATCGACTTTGATCTGACTGAATTTAACTCGAGCTTCACAATGGCTGGAAGTGCCATTAAATTCTTTATAACGCCGTCTTTCCAATCTGTTTCTAAAACTAAATTCTTTGCTTTTCTTCTATCTATTTTCCGAGTCCTTCTGCTGTCTATTGACCCTTATTCTCTCCAGTGTTTATCAATGATGGTGATATATTTAAATTGGCTGTATCGTAGGCAATAGGACAGCAAGGTTTAACCCAGCAAAGTCTGTTGTGACTTTTCATTAAAATTAAATACCCCTGACATGCTCTTCAGTTACTTAAGAAAAGTATATATCATTAGCTAATGTAATGTCCTTTGTTCCAGAGATTATTTCGAATAAATGCGAGTGGTCGATACGCCCTACTTCTGAATGGGGATGAAAACATCACTGTTTTTTCAGAATGCGACCTGAAAATGGTAAAACTAAGACTCTCATCTGCCTCTCAGATGTGACGTTATGGGTACTGTGTTGTTCAGATGCTGTACTTTTGTGCAGTCTTGCCGTGAACGCCATTTACTACCGTGTACTATTTAGTACCGTGTACTACTGTGGAGCCAAGCACACATACTAGTTTTGGCCTTTTTCTCCATCACCCCACCCCAGTGTTAATGTTATTTCAAACACCTATAATCTTCACTTAATCTGATTCCATGTCTGGCAACCAAGCATTAGTTCACAGGTTATATTTCCTCATATATCGGGAACATTTCTCTGTTTGCATTCGTGTCTGGTTTGCTCCATTCCCATCAACTCCTGAAAAGAAGAAAGCAATAACCAAGCCGTCCGTCATATCCCCCCCCCCATCCCCCTTCACTCAAACCCTCACACCGCTCTGGCTTTCTTACAATACTACACCACAGTTGAAGAAAATTTACACATTGAGACATCGTCAACTGCATGAGGCGAAGACTGGGAGAGCCAGTGTGAAGTCTGGTGATAGGAACGTGTCAGGAGGTCAGAAGTGCGGCGTGGAAAACTTTAATTCCGCCGCGTTTGCCGTTCAGCTACGTACAGCCAAATTAAACGACTGCCCAGAACCGTGTCAAAGAGCCCCCGCTTTCTGTGTTGCTTTGTGTTTCAATGTTGCCTGAATTAATGGACAGAGCGAAGCAGCGTCTTCATTAATCTCGTTCCCACCGGATAATAATCACGGTGATATTGTTCCTCGTGATATTTGACAAATTTACACTGTTCCTCGTGTAACGTATCTTTGTGAAATACAACTAATTACACGAATTTCCTTCCAGGAAGTATCTGAATACGCCTGTGTGTGTTTCTGTCCTTAAATTTCACTCTAATGGGCTCCTATCTGTTGACTTCACTTTGTTTAACAAGCGTCTTCTCTGCTTACAGCGCGGAAAAGGATTTGCTAGTTCATTCTGTGTGGACATACCCAAGACAGCGTGAATTTGCACAATGCCCAAGCAACAAAAGCATCAAGATTCCAACTTCATTACCTTGGCCACCCGGCTGTACGTTTACCTTTTGGATTTTTTTGCCATGGGGGACAAACGGAAACAATGGCTACTGGTGGAACTTTACCGCTCTCAGCAGGCCTGAGAAATGAGCTGACTTTGGACCACAAAGGAAAAACAACAAAAACAAAACAAAAAACAAACAAAATCTCTTCTCTGATCTGTGTGTGCCTGTTTACAGCACTATGTATATCTTCAGAAGTCTCTGAGCCCTTTAGATGTTTGTACTCACACCAAGAAGCCAATTGTACAGGATAAATATTTGTGCATTATAAATGCAATATCTCAATTTTAGACTTGACTGTTTTATATTATTTTGTGTGGTCAAGTGGTCCCAAATCTACTCCAACTTTGTAAGGAAAATTGTGATCATGCTTTTAGTTCAAATTTAATTTTCTTATTATTTTAATTTTTATTTTTCCCAACTGCATTTCCCTAACATAATCAGATACATTGAGTGGTTTCTATCATGTGTGCAAAGTGTTTACTGTACTATTTTAAAGCTTCTAAATGGATACAAATTACATATATAAATATATAAATATATATATATATATATATATACTTTTTTCTGAAAGTGTGATATTCATTGGTTAGTTTCTTATTTGACATACAATCCCATAAAATGGCATTAAGTGAAACAAAAGCCTTGTTGTATTACAGGGTTTTACAAAATGGGCCTTTTTTAAATTCTACAAATTATTTTGTTGTTTATTTTATTTTTTCACTTTAGATATTAAAATTTATCTTGTCTATAATGAAAGGAAATAATTCTTTAGATTTCAAATCATGGTGATCTGTGTTGTACAAAATTGGCGGTTAAAGGAATAACCTAAATATTAACTCTTAAAATCACACACACGGACACACACACACACACACACACCGAGGTGATTAATAAAATATAAAATGCATAACACTTTGACTTGTGTTATTATTATTTATTACTAACGGCACAGAATACATATCCCATGTTTCGACCTGATTTAATTTCAATATTTAAATTCCACATAGAGTTAGAACACATACTATTCTACTTAGTTATATGAGTTTCATTTTAAGTATATTTTCTTGTCATATTTTGTTGTGCATAATAATAGTTCTGTCAATATGACTTTTATTATTGCCAAATATTGGGAATCTTAAATACATTGATACACAGCCTGACTTCAGTAATGGGGTTCAGGTTTGGATGCAGTGCAGGAGATGTTCTCAACCGCCCATCTTTAGGTTTTAAAAATAAAGATTTGGGAATCACGTCCAGTGTTTCCCTGGTCACCATCGGTCAATTACAAAGCGAAAAATCACATTATTTAAAATAGGACTTAAAATTTTAGTCATTTACACATATTTGCACAGCTGGTTGGAGAGATGACAGTTTAATTATACAGGACATAAGGCTGAACTTTGGAGGATTAATTATTTAGAACTTGCAGAAAATATTTGCACTCAAATATATTTTGTAAGAGTAGGATTGTTGAGTAACCTTTTGAGTCCCTGACTATTGCCCCATTGTAGGAATCAAAATATAGAGTGATGTGAACATGTGAGCGTCAGAGGAGGCCTGTGGCATAGCGTGCGCTAATGAAATGAGGGAGCGTCCAGTTGGTTAGTGGTCACCGTCAAAGTCCAGCATCTTCTGGGTTTATGGTCTCATTCCTTGTTCCAGCTCTGTGTGTGTTTGACATTTGTACCATAAACATTCGGTTTGGTGGATCTGTGTCTTCTGAAACACACTAGCATCCCATCCAGAGTTTTCCCAGTCTTGTTATAATCTATAATTTATAATCCCACACCGACAGTGTTAATACTTTTAAGTAGATATATATTTTTTTAAATGTAGCACATCAACAGAAAGCTCTCGTTTGATGCACATCTTGAGCAGAAGGTCCAGATTGCTCCACAGGGTTCGGGAATTGTAGAGCATTGAATCAAGAGCTCACCGAGGGCGCTGCATGGACTTTACATGTGGTAGGATGACTTGGTCTGGCAGGTGGATGATGTCATCCCGCATGCTGTTGCCAGTCGTGTTGTCTGACAGTACCTAGAGCTGCAATGAATTTCGGGAAACCATCCAATGTCAAAAAAATGTCATCCTGCATTTCTGTCATGATGACAAGGAGCGCGTGTCAAAATAGAGTTCCCAATGACATTTTTTATATACTGTAGTGTCATCACCAAAATTTAAGTATGTGCAGTTTTGTGCATGAAGACTAAACTCCATGTGACATTCTATATGGGCATGTTTTTAGAGAAAAAAAAATTAACACCTTTTGTGAAACAAGCTATTCACCTGCTGGAGAACAAACAAGAACCGCAAATTGACGAGTGATCGTTACATTTCAAAGGCCACCCTTTTTTGTCAGGGTGACAGCATTAAACCATGCTAGCAGTGACAATAGCACTTAACAGCAATCGCCGCACGTGTTTTAGGGGTTTGTTACCGTGGCACAAACGCGAGACAAGGGAGGCCTGAATCTCGCGAAGTTTCTGCTGCCGATTCCATGTTCGTTAGCCTTTGTAATTTGTAACGAGCAGGTCTGGGAGCAATCAGAAGAGTGTCACTCGCCAAATTATCCCCCCGTCTCAGAGAATGGGCTTCCGATTTTGGGCTGCCATCTAGGAGCTGACGCTGACATATTTATAAGCAGGGTCAGTCTCAGGGATCGTGTGACATGCATAGAGGGATCACTATAGCTGACTGGGAATATTGGAAGATGGCAGATGTTCACATCACCTCTGGAAATAACAGGAATGCTAAAGAGTCACATTTTTTACCAGCTGACATTTATTCTGATTACTGAATGTTTCACACCTATGAGATGAACTAAATTGAAAGTCCCTAAGAAACAAGCTACAAAAATCCAATATGAAAAGTCGTATACATCAAAAAATTTAAAAAATAATATGATACACGGGGTGGTCTGGCACCCTAGGCAACAGTCTCCTGACCCCCCCATCAGACAGCAAATTTTTCCAGTTCATATACATTATATGGACAAAAGTATTAGGACACCTGGCCATTACGCCTACAGGAACTTTCATGACATCACACTCTAAACACCCCTCCTTCCAGCTATAACAGCTGCCACTCTTCTGTGAAGGCTTTCCACAAGATTTTGGAGCGTGTCTGTGGGAATTTTTGCTCATTCATCCCAAAGAGCATTTCTGAGGTCAGGCACTGATGTTGGACATGAAGGCTTGGCTTGCAGTCTCTGTTCTAGTTCTTCTAAAAGGTGTTTGAGGTCAGGGCTCTGTGAGGCCCAGTCAAGTCCTTCCACACCAGACTCACCCAACCTTTTTGGATGTTGCTTTGTGCACTGGGGCACAGTCATACTGGAACGGAAAAGGGAGGGGAGGTGAGGGGAGTGGAGGTGAGGACCCTCCCCAAGATGCTCCTATAAAGTTGGAAGCATGGAATTCCAATATGTGCCTCAGCACTCGGCAACCCCGCTGTTATTTTACGCTGTTACTTTACGCTGTTACTTTTTACGCTGTTACTTTACACTGTTACTTTACGCTGTTACTTTTTACGCTGTTATTTTACGCTGTTACTTCATGGCTGAGTTTCTGTTCTTCCGAAATGCGTTCACTTCACAATAATGCCACTTACAGTTCATCCTGGAATATCTAGCAGGGAAGATATTTCACGAAGTGACGTAATGCATCATGCTTGAATTCACTGAGCTCTTCAGAATGACCCATTCTTTCACAAATGTTTGTAAACCTGACTGAATGACTGTGTGCTTGATTTTATACACCTGTGGCAATGGGTCTGAATGAAACACATGAATCCAGTGAATAAAGGTGTGTCCCAGAACTGTCCATACAGTGTATAATAAAACATTTCAGTAGCACAGAGCACCTGGCTGTTACCTTTCCAGCTCACATCTGTTTCACAAGAAAAACAGTGAAATATTTAAAATAGTGTAAATAACTGTAAAGTGATAAATGCAGCCTGAAGTATTTAGTCTATTTCTTTCTCTTTTGCTCCCCCTAATCACACGGTGCCCCAAGCAACTGACTGTCGCCTACTGTATAGGGCGGACCGGCCCTCACAATACATTTCCGATAAAACATTATTTCAAAACTGAAGACTAACGCATAGTTCTCTATGTAGTACGATGGGTACGCGTTCATATGTCGTGGGTCTTTTTTCTGTCTATACAAGCCCAATTGTCAAAGACCCACGTGGCGTAATAACGGCACTCATATTTGAAAGTCTGAATAACTGTGGGTGGTTTAATCTGTAAATACTAGCTGCTACATTGTCCAAAAACAAACAAACAAACAAAGAAAAGCAGACACATGAGTGTAAAGGTAAAACGTGGAATGTATGGGGTATCCAAACAGACTAAATCTTCCACCATTTCCAGATTGGATGGATGGATGGATGGATGGATGGATGGATGGATGGATAGATAGATAGATAGATAGATAGATAGATAGATAGATAGATAGATAGTTTTCGTGTAATATAACGGTAAGCATGAAAATGCTATGATGCCCCCAGAAAAATGCAGTGTGACTCCTTCCCTTCACGTACACTGACAATCCGGGAGGTATTAGCATCACAGGGGGCATAAATTACACGGAAGGCTGGAATGACGTCGCTGCCAGTCGGTGACTTTGTTGTCTCTTTTAATTGTCTTGGCCGGAGAGAGGGACTCCTGTGCAGGCAGCTCTCCTCTCCTCTCCTCCCCCGATTGGTTCCATCTACCGCTAGCTCGGGGCTGGTGAAGAACGCCCCCGATAAATCGATGGGTATCCCACGTCGTACGTCATCTCCTTCTAATTGCGTGGCGCGCCACAGATTTGCCGCGGGGCCGCCAGCCAGGAGGTCGCCTTTGACATGACAGGCAAAGAGCAGAGGGTGACCGGCGCAGTGCATCAAATCGACGAGGGGGACAGAGAGAAGATGCCTCTGTGAGTTTCTGCATTTCTGCGGGCATAAACATAACAGTTTATTCAGCAGTAGATGATCCGGTCGTTTATTTTCTGAATGCATTGGAAACATGTCAGCATGAAATCATTACCCTTTATGAGTTTGGGACATTATCTTACTGTGTCTGGACACCAAAGTCCAAAAAACTTCATTTTACGTGACCGAATGCAGCATCCAGCTTGCAAAATTACAAATTTAATGTAATTAAATTAGTGCTTTGAAACTATATTCAGGGATTTAATATATTTAAAAAAATGCTTTTCATTACATTGATTTCAGGTATGGGATATTATTATTGTTACACAAATGCCTAAAGACAAAGTACAACAAAATGTATTTAATATCAATATAACGGTGATATATTGGGGACAGGATTTACCGACAACTTTGTGACAGCAGATCCACTCCTTGCAGTGCATGTCAATCAGCTATTTGGGCTGTTTGTGCACCTCTTCTATCATAAATGAATGGCACTTGAGTGCTAATTAACTAGCAATTAATTTGATACCAATGTTAAGACAGATAAGGGAAGTAAACATCATTAGCTGTTAAGGAAGCTTGCATTTATAACTTTGTTTTATAGTTTGTAATTTTAATACAGCTGCAGCATTAACAAGCAGGAACTGCGCATAGTTTCATGAGAATCACTCTTCTTCACTGAGGAAGAGGATAGTACCTTCCCCAGCCCTTAGTCTGTGTCTGCTAGATGGAAAAAAAAAACAGAAAAAGAGGCTACAGTGTACTGCCAATCGCTCATGGAAGTTTTACTTACACAGAAGTGTTCTGTGGGCAGAGGGAACAAAATAGAGTTCAATGAGATAACCTATCACATTGTAGAGGAGGTGGGTCCAAGCAACTAAAGGAGGTGGGACCAAGATATCTGATTGGTTGGTTCCACCTCCTCTACAATATGATTGGTTATCTCCCTGAACCAATCATTTTTCCTGCTGCCCTCAGAACATTTTTGTGTAAGTAAAACTCCCATGAACCATGATTTACGAAAACGCAGTCCAATGTTTAATGCAATGGACCCTTGCATGTTGCATGCAATGTAGAAATATGAACCTTTAAAAACTGGAATACACAATAAACTTCATTCATTATTTAATAGCTTGTGGTTGAGCTATACACACATTTGCATGAATAACATATGCTATGACTTTGGGTGGAACGCCTAGTATCCAGAAGAAATCTATGAGAACAGAAGGAGAAAATGTTTGGTTTTCTGCATAGAGATAAAGTTAAACCAGAGCCTTAAAAGATGACCGTTTGAATATAACTGGAGATCAGAGGATTACTGCTTTATTGCATGTCATTCTATGCTTTTGAACTGCCAAACTGCATCACTTCCTGCAATTGCGACACTGAGTCTGCTAAAGGTTCTTGAAATTGGGCATGTCGGATTCTGCCATAAGATACTCTCAGTGGAAAGGCGTGTGCGTTGGCTCAACATCCATAACTTGTTTTGTGTTATTCTTTGTGCAAAGTAGCTATGGTTTCATTTTCTAGAGTTTGTTTTGTGCCCTGGTGTCCACTATTAAACGACACCAAGCCATATCAAGGCGTGCCATGGAAGTCTGAGTTTCTATTATAATTTCTTGTCGATCGTAATATTTACTGCCTGATTCAACGCAATAGCTATCAGACGAGCCATAATTCACCTGCTGAAATGTTTGTGTCATCAGAAACTTTGTGGGGAGCCATACCTAAAGAATGCTATGAATGAATCTATAAAAATGTTCTGCGTAAAGTATTAAATTTAGTACAGTCATTAAGGCTTCAGCAAATAGTGTAATTAACAGTTAATAGTGAAATAACAGTATAATTATAATTTAGTAACCCAAAAAATGAGAAGTGTGAATCTACCTTTGTATTTCAGCCACGCTACACATTCCTTTCTCCTCGTTCTCTCCGTTGTATGGCTCGAGCCACACCTGTTACAGCCCTCGTGTGGATCACCCCAGGTGCCTCTTGTGTGCTCCCTTGTTAGTGACATATATAGTGCCTCCCTGTCTTGAGCTCCCCAGTCCAGTCATTTTTGTTGCTGCCTGCTTTTCCCCCTGTTTGCCCTACCTCTGTCCTTTTCCACCCCCTCATAGTCCATTTAGTTTTGTTTTGCTTGGTATTTGTCTAAATAAAGCCATTTTTGGTTTCCCCTACTCCAGGGGTGGCCAATCTTATCCGCAAAGGGCCGGTGTGTTTGCGGGTTTTCACTGCAACTCCCTAAATAGATTACTAATTAGAGGACTGATTGACTGAAGAGTCCTCACACCTGGGTTTGAACAGCTGACCTAAAGGTTATCCCAAAAACCTGCA